>OU964972.1:7801688-8382691 GCA_918808275.2 Dolichovespula sylvestris
TAGAGAAATTTCTTTTGCAGCGTTCAAGCGGGACGAAGCATCGTCGAGGAGTATAATTTATCGGTAAGTATGAGAAATAAATGTTATACCTTTTTTCTTCTTCTTCTTCTTCTTCCTCTTCTTTGAATATTTTTTTATATCTACGACTGTTAAAAACGTCAACGTTAAAAATATAGACGATGGCTCGAAAGTATTCGTTAGGCGGGATCAATAATTAAGAGAACAAATAATTATTTCGATCCTATCCGATGAATAATGGAAAAAGCAAACGAGAGCTATTCAGAAATCCGGTAAAAATATCTCGCGGAACGACGAGAGGCAAACACGTTGACCGATTTTCTCGGTGATCGATACACTAGGTGCAATAACCTCTGGATGCCGGAGGGGGTGTGGGGGAGATATCTATAGGGATGTCACGAAATGTTACAGGCGTGCTTGAAAATAAAGAAAAAAGAACTGAAAGAAAGAAAGGAAGAAACAAAGAAAAGCATTTAATTATCGCAGGTTAAAGCGTAGACATATTTTTTGGAAAGAAAGCGAAAATCGTTCGGGTATATTTCGATCGGGTCGCTCATTGCCTGTTAAGTTTGGTAACATTTGATCTTACAAATTTAGTCGGCGATCGATGACGTCACAACATCAATCGGCGACGTCATGACCAATGAACGTCGTAGGTTAGAACGACGCTCGCGTTACGTCATGAACCTTTGTCAATCGATCGTGCCGGATTAAGAAAAGGGGATTAAAATTTCTTCGTAACGACGTACCTACCTGAGACTTCGTCGTATTTGTCGTCTTTTAAGATAAATGTAGAACGATGACGAGAGAGAGAGAGAGAGAGAGAGAGAGAGGCGTTGAAGAAGAAGGACTCGATAAAAAAAGATATGGACGACACGTAAGGAGGACCGATGGAGTGTAGGGAAAAGGTCACTCGGCCGATGAGTACCCTGCAGAAAAGCTCGTCTTTCTTTCTCTCTCTCCATCTCTTTCCCTCTGTTGTCTATTTCTAGCCAGAGGGTTGAGAGAGAAATAAGGAGGAAGGAGGAAGTGAGGAAGGGAGGATTGGGGAGCGATCGGAGATGAAAAGAGGTATAAGGAGGAGCAAGCGTGATTCGCGAATCACGAGTCGCTGGTTGACCCAGATCGAGGTCAGAGTCCCTGTTTTCCCCGGAACGGTTGCGTCGCGATATGGCCGGTTCAACGTGTGGACCGTGGAGAGGGATGCTGCCTGAGAGTATCCCATGGCAACGTGACGCAATGGTTACGTCATCGAAAGGGAGTGCAACGACCCTCCGTACCTATCCTTTTTGCCACCGGCAGACACACTCCTCTACTCGCTCCGTTTATTCGTTCGTTCGTTCGTTCGTTCGTTCGTTCGTTCGTAAGGTGAATGGGGCCATGCGGGACGATCGAAGATCGTCCCTCGGATTACGGATCGATTTCTAGTACCTTCCGTTTCAATGAATCCCCATGACGTATTTTTTCCTATAACCCATATTACCAACTATTCATCTTTTCAAAATACATAGTACCCTCGATGCTAGAATCGAATAATGTCGTTAAAATCAAAGCTAATATTTCTCTCGAACGTTTTCTTGTGAGAACGTTTCTTTCTTTTATATACATACATATCGTCCACATAAACGCGAGCTTAGCCGCGTTAAAAAAAAAAAAAACCCTGTACGGGGAAAAATAGCGTCCGTCGAAATTATTCTTTGTATATATATATATATATACACACATACACACACACACCTATATATTATACTTAGTAGGACGTTGTTGCACTTACGAACGGTGATCGAAACGTATTTACGTTAACCCGCCGCGAAATAGGAAAACTTTGGTTGAACTATTTACCGAAGAAACCATTAGAGCGTTACGTCCGATCCTGTGCAAGATCATGAAACGTTTCACGTGGGTAAATTCGAAGCGATCGCAAACCGAGACACTCAGCCGAGTTTAATACGCGAGGCAGGTTAAAAGGAATTTTCTAAAGTAGTAAATTCGAATGAGTTGCTCTCTGACCTTCTAGTTTTCAATCAATTCACGCGAGTACAGTAGTAAAATACGATTTATATCGGACGTACGATACTTATGATTCGTCTCGTCGACGCAGAAAATATACATATGGATGAAAGTAAAACAGAAGAAGAAGAAGTGGAAGAGGAGGAGAAAGAAAATAGAAAAAAAAAAATCATAAAAATGTTCATAGAAATTTGGTCGCAAATGTCGATAGTATGAACGCCTATTCGAGTCGAAGGATCATCTTTCGAGAGATAGATACTATCCATGGGGAAGAGAGTGGAAGGGGCGGGGCGAGAGAAAAGGAAGTGACCCAGATTAGACGGTGTAAGTGCACGTACACGGTGTGGTACGTCATGCCGAAGGACACCGACGAATAACGTGCTCGCGCGCGCGCGCGCGCGTATATCGTACACGCGACGTCGATTCCGGTCGGGTTAGGTACGTGTTTTGGAAAAGGGAAGAAGCTGCTAGAAGCTGCTAACAACGGGATAGGTTACGTAGCGTCTGTAAGGTTAGGTTTATACGTACGCCGGTGCAACGAAGAAGTCAAAAGGGTATGTATGGGATTAAGCTACGACCGAGTTTGCTCGGGGGAGACTTCGCGTTCCCGGAACTGGGCCGCGTCGTCAGTGGCCTTCTCTCAATGACGGCGATGACGTCATTACGTCAGAATCAAAACTGGGTCGAATACGATGGATAAACGGACGGGTGGCGGGGCCTTGCGCGGACTTCGGTTAAAGGGTGTTAATGGCGGTGACGCGCCCCGTTCGAATCGGTAGATTCTACCGAGATCGTGAGAGATCATCCGTCGGCAATCCCTTTTCTTTCTCTTTTTTTCTTTTTATTTATTTTTTTTTTTTCTTTCGTATACCTTTCTTCTCGTTCCGAAACGAGTTGCCAAAACGATTCGAATATCTTTCGTCGCACACGTACGACACATCGCTTACCTCCTTCAAGTCGTACGACGACGTAATTTTGTGAGTTAGTCGAGCAATGCGAGCTCGCAATAACTCGGGAGTGACTGATAAACCGAGACGGAGCTTTGACCCCCCCACCCCACCCCCACTCTCTCCCCCCCCCGAGAACCCTTTCCGCACGTCGTTGATTTTTTTTTTTTTTTTTTCTTTTCACCAATGGTAGCCGACTTGGCATACGTCCCTGAATCCGTATCTGTCTCTTTTCAATGGAAACAAATTTTCACATCGAAACGAAAGCTTTCATTTCGAAAGGGTGGAGTAATAAAATGGGCTATTGCTCGACCATCGTTTGAGATCGTAAAAGAGTAGTATTAGAGGAAAAGAAACATTCATCGTAACTGTGGTCATTGTTATTTTCTTTTTTTCTTTGTTTTTTTTTTTTTCTTCTACGAGAGGAAAAGAGAGGCATAAAAAGCGATAGCTAAGTAGATCGAGAACAGAGCTTTTGTCTTCGTCGTTGAAAGTGCGTGCACGCGTGCACGTGTTCTCCTCCTCCTCCTCCTCCTCCTCCTCCTCTTCTTCTTCTTCTTCCTCCTCCTGCTGCTGCTTATGGACGTACCAGTTAACTTCCTACGTCAATGAATTATCAGAAATGTCTGCTTTCTATAATACGTACGTCTTTCATTTAACGTAACAATAAAAATCGTTCGACAGGCCTGAAACAATCGAACGGTGCCGATGGAGTAAACGTTGAAATAAATTTCTGAATGAACTATGATATTTTATGGGGAGTGACGCGTTCCCGATCTGGGTCGAGCCGTCGTGAATGGGGTTACTCTGCGCACGGGTGACGTCACCGTCGGAGGGTGCAAACCACTGCAACTGGGTCATTTCTTACATTAGTTCTGTCATGGCCATGGTAAAACCAACTCGCATTTTCCTCGCTCGCTTTCAGCGCACACGTTCACACCCGCTCGCTTAATCAGTTTTCAATATACGTATACGTACGTCGTATACGTCGATAGAGAACGAACGAGTCACACTCGTAGCGCGTATTTCTAGATTAGAAATACAATTAATCGAAAGAGATCGAAGGAAATAGGGAGAAACCGTAGTTAACATTGCGTTATATCCATTACGTTTACCTTGACCTTTTTTTGGATTGGAGGCACCGATGAATTAATTAACCGAATGAATTAAATACGTCAATGAACGCGTACGTACGTACGCGATAACGCGGTGTTATTTCGTTCTCTCTCTCTCTCTCTCATTACTTTTCCTGAAGTTTCTTTTTTTTCTTTGATTTCTTTTCTCTCTTCGGTCTTTTTCCTTTTCTTTTTTTTTTTTTTTTCGTCGCAAATTCCCAAAGAATGCGCGCTGAGAGGTCACGTGCAACGCGAAAGAACATTGCCCAAATATATGTTAATCGAAAGTATAGTACTCGCAAAGAAACTCGACGCATTCCGAGCTGGTCGATTAATCGAATCACGCAAAATATATCCAGTTCGCGAACATATACCGCAAATCCCGATGAAGTACTTACGGTGGTCTCCTTCTGATCGTCTCCGGTCCTAAACAGAAATTAGGTCGTCGTCGTCGTCGTCGTCGTCGTCGTCGTCGTAGTTAGAAGCGCGATCCCATTTTCGACGACACATACGGGTCATCTTTTCTCATTCTCGGTACGTTACGTTATAAATAACTGCGTTGCAGATAACGACAGAAACGGTGAATTTAAATTTAAATTTTGTATACCAATTTATATGTGCGATAATAATAGTAGTAATAATAATAATAATAATAATAATAATAAATTCTTCATGAATAAATTTCAACTTTATATAAAAATCGGTTGTGTACGTTGACGATAAAAATAATAATAATAATAATAATAATAATAATAATAATAATAATTTGTCGCGAATAATATTTCATACGAATATTCGTTTCGTTGAGAATTATTCTCGACTATAGAAAGGTCAAGCTATTGCGTTGGAGAGAGAGAGAGAGAGAGAGAGAGAGAGAGAGAGAGAGAGAGAGAGAGAGAGAGAGACTGCGCCACGTACGTAGCTAAGCGACGAAACTGCATTTCGAATCTGTATATACTTGTCTCGAGGCATATTATTCGATTTAAAAAAAGGATACGCGTTCTAGCACGGTACCGATCAAAGGGAGAAACCAAAGATTATACCTACCAATCGAGTTTTATAGTTCGAACGTAATGCGATAATGAGATGCTTAGGACGGGAACGTGGTATGCGAATAATTGGGAATATGATCGATGATAGGTATTTGAATAGATTATATAAGAATTATCGAGTATCCATGGCAATTTATCTCGTTTAACGCGCACTCGATCGTTACCAACAGGCTCTGTTTATGAAATCTTTTTGTTCGAAGGATCAATGGATTTCACATTGTTCGATAAGAATGGGAATTTCGAAAGCAATCATCGATTGAAATTAATTCGTTATATTAGTATTATTACGCGATATATGTGGGTCCGCGTTTCGATTCATTCAAATTAAAAGTTACCCGTGACGCAGATACCTTTCAACGAGGCCGAGCTCTTAATCCACCCACTTTCCACCATCCTCAAACACCCCCCCCCCTCCCCACCCCCTCCCTCCCCCGAACTTTTTCCCTCGTTTCATATACAACTTAACGAGTAGCTCGATCCGTCCAAATTGAGATCAAGAGGGTTGGCCAAGCACGAGAAAGAGAGAGACAGAGAGAGAGAGAGAGAGAGAGAGAGAGAGAGAGAGAAAAGAAGATGGAGGTGGGAAAGAGAAAAAAAAATTAAATGGGATCAAAGCATTTCGAGTTCGACGGCCTGCAAATAAAGTCTCGTATTACTCCGAAAGCTTTTCGGGAACTCTTTTCATTTCTCCCCTTACCAACTTTGTTATCCTTTGTCCATTTTCCTGGTTTACCCTTTCCATCCCTCGTCCCATTTTCTCCTTCCTGTCCTCGGCATGAGAGGGAATGCCGAACGAGGACACGTCTGACGCATCTCTTCCGCATAAGCGATGCCGCGACGATGCAATAACGATGCCATTAAAGAATTCGATGCGAGAATTTTTTCTCCTCGTCCTCATTTCTTTTTTTTTCTTTTTTTTTTTCTTTTTTTTTTCTTTTTTTCTTCAAACGTTACTTTCGTTCGAAGTTATTTTCGAATTGAATTAATTCGAGGTATGAGCTATTTTAGGAATGACATCTATATTCGGACGATTCTAAATTTGATCATTGGAAATATTTTGTTAATTTAATAATATAATTTAATTTTATATATATATATATATATATATATATATGTATATATTAATTTAATAATATATATTTTCACTTGGAATAGAATATCCTCGGGAATGGGGTGAAACTCGCTTATAGCTTTCGGAGTGGGGATAGATGAAAAGGAGGAAAACGAAGGTGAAAATCGATAAAGTATTTTTTTTTGTTCTTTTAGAATGAAAAACGTTTATTTGAAACATAAGCTACGTTGACATAGATAATAATACAAAACATTCAGTCCTGTGATAATTGATCATCTATCAATTTCATTCTTACACGACGACGGCCAATTGCATTTACTTCGCGAATGTTATATGTCGTCCCTTCTTTCGCTTATTTTATTTTATTTTATTTTCATATATATTTACATACGTGCGTTCATCAATTCACATTATTAATTCTTTTTTATTTTTATTTTTTTTTTTATTTTTTTTTAGCAATCGACTCACGTTAATCATACGCGAAATTAATTCGCATAATTCGCACAGACACGCGGGGATATCTACAAGGCACTATAGATGGGTCGCACAAACAGTCCGCCGATGAAATTCTCCGTCTTTCTTTCTTATCTTTTTTTTTTTTTCCTTACTTTCTCACTTATCTCACCCTCATCGCTCTATCTCTTTTCTACCTATTTTTTCACGTCACCACCGTCACCATCGTGCCGCCCCGTTCATTGCGAGCGCATAGGGTAGGGGGGAATAGTGGTCTCTTATTTTTCGTCGGACGGGAAGAACGCGGCTCCGTAAATTATTTCTTTTCTTTTCTTTTTTCTTTTTTCTTTTTTTTGATTCCTCTTTTATCCACCGATAAGATATACCCTTCTTTCCTTCAAATTAATTCCTTTTTTGTCTTTCTTTTTTCTCCCCTCTCCGTCTTTTGCCTCTTCTTAATACATTGGACCGAAAATTGAAAGATCTAAAATGACGTCGACGTTCTTTTTATCCGCGTTATGATATGTACCGATCGAATCGTTGATAAAACTATGACCGCGTTCCTTTTCTACCCTTCTCTAAGATCGTCTAATCGGAATATTTTCTCCTAAGTTCGTCGCCCGTTCATCCTCGTCAATGAAACAAAACGTACGACCGATGATTTCTCGATCGATATATATATATATATATATCGAGAAAGATTTACGATTATGATGAATCTAACAAAACAATTTTTCCGAATTCGTTCGAATAACGAGGATGTCAGAGCCACGAATGGGATGTTCCTTTCGTTTTTCCCCCTTACAGAAGAGTAGATAATATATTTGCTCGGTCGTTTCAAGGGATGAGGGGGTGTGAGGATGGGGAGGAGGAGTCTCAACCGTTTCGTTAGATCATTTTTTTTCTCTCTCTTTTTTTTTTCTTTCTTTTTTTTTTTTTTTTTTTTTTTTTTTTTATCTAAATTAAACGACAGCCGTACGCGTCGACGTAATTGACATTTGGCTGAGGAAATTTTGACGACGCGAGCAAAATGTCGGCGCGCGTGATTATTTTACGCACTAAAATTAAAATATTATATGTCCAACGGATACGTCGAATGGGGGTGAGCAAGTTGAAATGACGTTTACGCCTTTCTCTCTTTCCTTTCATTCTTTTCGTTTCTTTCATTCGTTCGTTCGTTCGTTCATTCCTTTCCTTCATTCATTCTTACTCTTCCTCTTCTTCTTCTTATACGCAAGTATGAGCGGTACTTTTAATCCCTCGCGATCTTCGACGATCGGAAGAAAATAAATCTTTTGGTTCGTTCTCTTTCGTTAATTCATCGCCTCTTTCATTGATTGTTATTAATTAATTTCGTACCGATCATCCTCCCATTAACGGGGGGTGGAGGGTTGGGGGATTGAATTCGCGAAGGATTAACAATTTTGACGATGATTATCCCGTCGTACGACTAAAATCCCTAAGGCTTGGGGCATCGATGAATGATAATACTATCAACTCGTTAGACGAAACAATCTAACGAGAATTCGTCTATGTTTTCTTAGATGTCGACTAATTAACTCGATTAAGATACGTCGCTAATTAATGATTAATCGATAGAACTGCTCTACGTAAGGAGAATATTAGAATGCGAGAGACAGTCGTACTATGACTCGACTCCAAACTGGTTTTAGATAATTATGTATGTATGTATATATATATATATATATATATATATATATATGTATGCATGAACAAGTAATTATCTGTTATTCTCTCTCTCTCTCTCACCCTCTCTATCTATCTGTCTATCCATCTCTTCAAACGATTTATTCGTCATTAATACGTGCGACTATAAAAAAATTCCTTTTCTTTTTCTTTTTTCTCTCTCCCCTTTTAAATCTATTCAGTCGTTATCCTGTCTTTGGTTTTTCTCTTTCTTCATTACAGAAATCGATAATCGTATGATTTTATGGTAACTATCGATATTTAAATGTCATATCGTCTCGCGTCTTCGTATATACTTTGGTCTTAAACTGTTCCTTGATTATCGTGATGATAGGCGCTCTGGATATATATATATATATATATATTTGTATATGTATGTAAGTGTTACACACGACGTACGAATGTATACGTGAACGTTGGAGGGAACTTTGGCTCCATTTTTTTTCTTCTTTTGTCTTTTCTTTTTCTTTTTCTCTCCTTTTCTTTTCTTTCTTTTTTTTTTTCTTCGGAAACGAATCTCGCCTCGTGAAATATTTGCGATGACCTGTTGTCGCGTGAAATATCGTATATACGTTGGTCGCTAAACCGCACGACGTTAAAAAGATCCTACGTGATCCTTGTAAAAATGCGATGAAAAAGTTGGTGGTTGTTGATGGTGGTTGTTGTTGTTGTTGTTGTTATTGGTTTTTCTTCTTAATTATTTCCGTCCTTTAGAGGCAACGTTACAACTTTACAATCTCGGCTTCCACGCGTAAGTCTCGAGTATCAGACGGATACGTTCGCGTTGTTTCAAACTCGAGCAAGTTGAAAAAAAGTTGATGGCTCTCGTGAATTTTTTCGCCTCTTTCCCTGTTCAAGTACTTGAATAAAAGTATATGAATATATCACATATACGTGTACGGTATGCCATATAAAAAATACTTTCGAAATAAACGTATATAAAGGAGTATCAGCGAGCGGTTTAGTTGGAAGTTTAATTAGAAATGTTGGTTTCCCTCGAAGAAAGAAAAGATCGTCGGTATCGAGAGCGATAATTAGGCTGATGCTACGAATTGATCCCATTCAATGAATTCGTTATATTCTTCTTAAAGCTTAAGCCACGCGAAGAGAGAGAGAGAGAGAGAGAGAGAGAGAGGGACGAATCGAAAAGGAAGGATAACGTAAGAGGAAGACGATAAAAGGATCGCTCTCGTAGTCCGTATCTCTCCGAACGTTCAATTGGAAGCCTTCGACTCTGATTTCCGTAAGGACAGCGGCAAACTTATCGATAGAGACCTATCGAGTCTTGACAGGTGCAGGGCATCGGTAGCTGTTGGACCGCGTTTCTTGGAACTCTTTGAGTCGGTAGACCGGAGAGTCCTTTCACGTAGGTATAAGATACCGGACTTCTAAGGATTCTCTTTGGGCTCTTTTTCGCGTGCTTCTTATCCTTGCTGTCCCATTTCGACGATATTTTGAGGGTTTGGAAAGCACGCCTAAGGGTCTCGGCGGTCGACGGCCTTTTCATGCTGTCGCTGTCGCTGCTACTTTGAGCGTCCGACGGACTAGGCGAGTAAGAAGGAGATTCGCTTACGCGTTGATGTCTCCTGACGTCGCTCGGGCTCCACGATCTCGATGATTTCGCTCGCGTACGCTCGACGCTCCTTTGGACGCTCGACAATCGTTCCTGCGATCTCGTTGGCCGCCCACGGAATCTGTCGAGATAGCAATGACTCCTAGGCGATCGGTTGACTCTGCAGAGACGTTCGGCGCTACCACGACGCGACAATCTTTCGGCGCTACCGCTGCTACCACCGCTGCTGCAACCACTGTCGGTGCTACACTCGTCGTCTATCAGCTCCAATCTGTGGCCGCTCGGTTCGCGATTATGCTGACGCGAATGTTGCCGATGAAGCTGTTGCTGTTGCTGTTGCTGTTGCTGCTGCTGTTGCTGTTGCTGTTGCTGTTGATGATGAGGCGCCGGCTGTAGCTCTTGCTGACGATACTCGTGATGATGATGATGATGATGATGGTGGTGGTGATGATGGTGATGATGGTCCGGACGATGCTCGTCCGAGTCCGTTAATCTCGTCGAATCTTCCATGCTCGATGGAGCCGTATGTACCAGTATCACTGGCAATGACCTGCGCCACTCGGTTACACTGGCACCGAGTCGGAAAAAACTTTTCTTCGTTTGATCCAGGTGTACGGATTGAATTATCTTTTTTTCTTTGATCGTTTCTCTTTTTCGTTCGATCGTTCGATCCTTCGATCGTTCGATCGTATCGACAGAGATCTTGCGTGTGTCGCTTCGATAAGTTTTTCTTTGGTTCAACGAAATCACACTTTTCACTTGGAAAAGCACCACTTTGGCCTTCGAATCTATTATTATTCGATGTAAGGAACTAAGTTTGCTTTTTTTTCTTTTGTCTTTCTTTTTTTTTTTTTTTTTTTTATGTCGAGTAGTGGACCTGTGTTACTGCGGGCAGTAGTACTTCCTCGACGTCGAAGCTTTGTTTACGATTTCGAACTGAGCTGGTTGCGATGGTCGCGCACCTTTATAGACCCCCCTAAGCGATGTCGCGTCGCGCGCATGCTTCCCGTACCACGTGAGGGTGTGAGAGATTCTCCGAGGGTGATGAACAAATAGCCGAAGAGGGAGTGAGAGAGAGAGAGATAGAGAGAGGGGATGAATAGAAGGACTTAGGAAACTCCAAAGGAAACACAGGACGAATTTACCGAGAATCTTTCCATCGTGCATCCCTTTTAGAGATTTTCTTACGAGACGTCTTATTATAAAAGAGAAAAAAAAAAAGGTCCAACTCGAAATTAAAAGTTCGTTTGTGCGAATATATTTTCCTCGCGACGCGACATTCACGCCTTCGATGATATTCACAGGATCGTTAAATCGAATAAGATTTTCGTCGGAGGGGGAGGAGGAGGAGGGGGAGGAGGAGGAGGGGGAGGAGGAGGAGGAGGAGGAGGAAAATGTCACGAGAATCGAAGCATTATGCATTCACGTTGAATCCGTTTTAAGGTTCGTTCGGCAAATTATATTCAAAGTGAAATTTTCGTGAACTTTGATATATTAGACGGAAACATTTCGACGTGGATAAAAATACACCGATCTTCCCACTCTCCTCGAAAAAGGATTTATAATACGACTAACACATTAATTTACACGTAACGCATTAATTCGTACGTTCATATTGTTTCAGACCCAAAGTGGACTTTAAAAACGGATTAGACGTTTAAGATACGAACGGACAAATATTTTGGCGTCGATCAGCGTAGATTTCGAGCGACTGGCGTGTCTCCTTTCTCGAAGGATTAAAGGATTAAAACTTTGGAGCTGATACAGACGTGCATAGGAAAAAGAAGAGGGACATGACGTAGGTCGAGGTTTCTCGTCTCGAATAGGTAACGTCATTATCCTTATATCATCGACGTCTCCGCCATAATAATAATAATAATAATAATAATAATAATAATAATAATATTTGACGTCGACTATTACAGATCTCTATATTCGATTTTATTTTATTTTATTTTATTTTAACTTTATCGTTTATCTAACGTTAACGAGGACAAGAGACCGCTCGTTTCGATTAGATAAGTAAAATAAATATATTAATAATTACAAGAACGGGGGATGCCGAACGGAGGAATGTGGGCAGATGTATTGTAGGATCGTGGCACGTGCAGAAACACGCGGACTACGTACATCCGACCGCGATCAGTTATGCGAATTAATCCTATTTTTATATTTCTACTTCTGTATCATCGTGTCATCTCGAACGTAAGCAATTCGATCGAATATCGTATCGATAGCTCCGATCAAGGGTGGTGGTGGTGGTGGTGGTGGGAGAGTACGGGGAGGGGGGAGGGTATAATGTGTCCGTTCGAAACGAAGTTTATCGCACGAGTACGTTACACTTTTTTATCCTCAAAGGTGAAAGACACTGGCTTACGTTTCACCGAAAGACGAGCACTTCACCCCTCCCCTCCCCTCCCCTCTCCACTATCCCGGCCTATTCTATGCGGGCGGTATCTCGGTTTCTTCCTAAGTTAGAAAAACCTACGAAAAGTACATATCTTGTTACCAGTCGGTGGTACTCTTCCTTCGATTCGGGGGAAAATAACAAAAAAGAAAAGAAAAAAAGAAAAGAAGAAGAGAGAAAAAGACGGGGAAAGAAACTTCATATCGCAACTTTGTCTGTTCTTTTTTTATCTCTCTTCTTCTTCTTCTTCTCTCTAATTTCTTTTATTCCGATCGTTGATGACATTGCGCTGAATCTCTTTCTTTCTTTCTTTCTTTTCTTTTTCTTTATTTCCTGTCGCCAAGGATAAATTAAGGAACGAGAGTGGTACGAGGAGTGACGGTAAAAGAGGCTTAATTTTAATTGTCGAATTATCCGGCGGTAATTATTCGGAGGCTAGAATAATTTGAAAACGAATTATATATATATATATATATATATATGTGTCTTCGGTTTGGGGTTGTCCCGGGTATTGAACTCGACGATCGATCTCTTAAAGGGTGGATGAACCGATGGTACTGTCGCTTTTAGTACTCCTCCTCCTCCTCCTCCTCCTCCTCCTCCTCCTCCTCATGCTGCTACTGCTACTGCTACTGCTGCTGCTGCTGCTGCTGCTGCTGTCGCTGCTGTCACGTTGATAACAATGTGTTAGAGTGTATGCACTCGCGAGGAATCAATATCTCTACTCTGGCTCGTCTAAAACGGCCATTGACTCGAACTTTCGTTTCTACGAATATTTCGAACGTGAAAAATCACATTTTCCTTTCAGAATCACATTAAAACGATTGAAATCCTGTATTTATAGAAGTCAATGTATAATAGAAATATCGTATCGATGACACCGAACGGATTATCGCTCGTCGAATGGAATCGTTACGTAAAATGTTTTCGCGAACGACGTATCGTTAGGACAACGAAGTACTTCGTTTTACTCGCGAAAATATTTACGGATCGTATGTAACGTCAACTCGTCGTCGAGCATATTTTTCGTAATTCTCTCTCTCTCTCTCTCTCTCTCTCTCTCTCTCTCTCTCTCTCTCTCTATCCGTGTCTTTGTGATTTCGCGAGGAACATCCAGGGGAGAGGGAGGGGCGAGCTAGGATGCTCGACGAGCGTAGAGATTATTTTCGCGATTGTCGTAGTCAATCTAGGGTCGTTCGAGGGTCATGAATGCCCCCTTATCAAGGAATAATTTATCCGTGCCCTCAATTGCGAATACGACGGGAAAACATCGCAGCGTCTCTCTCTCTCTCTCTCTCTCTCTCTCTCTCTCTCTCTCTCTCTCTCTCTCTCTCTCTTTCTTGCTCTCTTTCTTCTCGTACCACGTAATTTTCAAACGATTGCGGAATATTACAAGTGACCTCGATAAGAAGGAATAACGAGAAAAAGTAGTATAAAAAAAAAAAAAAAAAAAGATTGAAGTATACGTCACATAGAGAGACCTTGCCCTTCGATTAACCCATTTTATCTTAAATGCCAAGTGAGTTGGTATAGGACGTGGAAAATTTAAGGAACGAACCAAAAGGGAAACGAAGCAATTCAACTTGGCAATTTTTTTCTGTCTGCTTTATTTTGGGCTTCTTTTCTTCCTTCCTTCCTTTTTCTCTTTATTTGTCGTCGAAGAAAATTTAATTCGAATCTATCCTACAATTCGCTTCGCCGTAAAATCGCGCTTTAGATTGAAACGAAAGAAAGAAAAAAGTGGCCTTTTGCTTTTCAAGAAAATCTTGTCTATATGGATAGAGAAGGAAATTTATTATTATTTATTTCTTAAAAAAGCTTTTAAGAAATTTTATCGTCGGATACGATAAAAATGAAATCGTCGTCATTGGACGAACGTAGGGACGGAAATTATTTTGTTATATGGACAAGAAACAAAGCAGCATATAATCGTTACGTCGTGTTTGCATTCACATAATCCTCGATTATTGTTATCGCCGGTTATATAATTAATCCAGGGAACGTAAAAAACAAAAGCTTCCGCGTTATATAATCACACACAGTACATACGAATTCATCCAGTAACGATTGTCGGCGTTGGGGTGATCGAGTTCGATTGTTGCATGATACAGAAAAAAAAAAATAAAATAAATAAACAAAAATAAAATAGGAAAAAAAAATATATAAAAATAAAATTCAAATCGTCGACGGATTTTCTTTCATTTGATCTTTGAACGATAAACAGGAAAGCCTTCGTTAAAAAAAAAAAAAAAATTTGGATTAGCAACTCTCGAGTTAATAGATTCCAATCGAGAAAGGTTTATTCCCCCTCCTCAGCTCAAAGTCAACTCGTTACGTTTGCACGCAATATTTCTAATATTGTTTTCCTCAAGCTCCCGAGTTATGTTACATCGAATTCTGATAAACGTAAATAATTATTTCTGATAAATGGTTGTGCAATGGACGCAAATACAATATAAGCTTTCCTGAAATAGCGTTTGTTGCGTAGATTATTACCCACTGGCACATAACGTATTTGTTGGATATTCAATCAGATTTGTAAAACCGTTGTGCATTCGTTAATAGAATATTTCGTAATTATATGCGTTATGTCCCATGATAGTAATAGAAAACAAAGATAATATATATATATATATATATATAATTTTACGGCTTATCGAATTGTCATATCATAAATATGTAAATATACAATTATATATATATATATATATATATATATATATATATATATATATAATAAGATGCAATCGTTTTCGTACATATATAATCGACAGTGATTCAATCTCGTTTTCTCTTCTTCATCAAAATACATATAAACGTTGATCGATCTAATTTTAACCACAACCATCGTTCGTTCCCGTGTCTGTTCGAATTAAAACGTTCTTAGAAATAATATTTGATTGCTTTTAAACGGTTTCCGAGAAATATTATTATTATTATTATTAGAAAGTATCTTCCTGAATTTATATCAATATATAATTAGCAATTTGTGTATCAACGACGATTACACAATAATTTCAATTAGGAGATGAAGTTGATAATAATAGGATATATATATATTTATCGCATGAATTATTATCAAAGAGAATATTCGTATATAATAGTGTACTCCAATTAACCGAATTAATTTCGTCATTTTTCATTCGATCAAAATTCCATAGCTTCAAGATAAATATTTGTCAACGTCATCCGGGAGGAAGCAATATATATGTAGTTATTTAATCATAGTAATTTTAGTAAAGTTATCACGTAATCGAAGTGACCGAGAAGACCATTCGGACAGATTCATTTCTTTTTTTTTCCGCGTTTACTTACCGTACGATTTGAAATTCGCCCGATATCGTTTTAAAAGTTTTAAATGACCTTCCTGAACACAAAACGTCCGTCGCGTCTTCCTCGACGTGACCGTCCTCTTGGTGTTATTGGTCAACGACGGCCCGCAACTACCAAGGAGCCGACTTTCTAAACCTTTCAGAATGTGCCTTCATTTTGGTAATACGCGCACGTACTTTTTACCAGTAATACCTCTACATGTGTATATATATATATATATATATATATATATATATATTCGATTGGCTGGAGTTTGCCTTAAATATTTATTACGTTATCGGAGATAAATCATTACTTTTTACTAAAAAATATAATATTAAGGGTCACTTCGCAGCGACGAAGAAAAAGAAAGAAAGAAAGAAAGAAAGAAAGGAGGGAGAAAAACGAACAATTCGTGCGAGAGAGAGAGAGAGAGAGAGAGAGAGAGAGAGAGAATGTAGCAATTTACTTCGAGAAATTATAAATAACTCGCGGTCGCAGGTGCGAACCTGCAGTTTCAGGGACGGCCATCGAACCCTGAGAACGAAATGAAGAATGTCTAGTACACTTACAGTACATACGTATATGTATACACACACACACACACACACACACGTGTGTGTATGTGTACATTATTCTTACATTATTTTTCTATCAGTCTTTTTTTTTTTTTTTTTAATAAACGCGAGGATATATCGATCGTTCGAGCAACGAAATAACGGATAGAACGTTTCCATTTAGAAAAATTTCCCTTTTTACGGGATCCACGTCGAAAGGGAAGAAAATTTGTGATCGACGAGCGGATGAAATTACTGATTGCGGGACCTTGCTCCTTTGTGTTCCGTGGCCTTGGCAACGAGCGATACGGCCTGTGGCGGAGATACGTACACATTGCCGGTCTATACCAGCTTTAACTTCCAGCAAATGACGACTGCATTTGCGTTCCCTCGCAAAACAGCGTCCGTGGTCTATTACCGACCCAACGAAAATAGGTTTCACGATGAAAGCCAAGAAATCGGACGGCGCCCGATCACGTACGATTACGAATTTTCGAATTGGTCCCTCCCTCTTTTCCTCTCTTTGGTTTGTCTTTGTCTCTGTCTCTGTCTCTCTCTCTCTCTCTCTCTCTCTCGGTCGGCTTACGTGACAGGAATGCGTCGTAAATTTTGATCGACTCGCATCGAGGAATCGTGGATTAATCGTAAATCTACTTACTTATCTACGTACATACGTATTCTCTTTGGTCACGAACGAAGAAAGTTAGTAGTCAAGGCGCTAGCGTGCATTGTCTGAATTATTATTATTATTATTGTTATTCTTTTTTTTTTTTCCTTTTTCCTCCTACCCCGCCCACCCCACCCCCCCCCCCCCGCTACCAAATACAAGAAGGTGAAAATCCGGTTCTTAGTTCGACGATGAAGAAAAAAAAAAAAAAAAAAAAAACAGACAAGAAAGGAGAAAATTGGAGGAAAAGAACGACTCCGGTGTGTGCCTTTCTCAAGCGGTTTTATTTATTTTCAATTGCGTTTTCATTTGGATGAGATTGGGATCGATGAGATCGATATTCGAAAAAGGGGTGGAATCGGGAAGAATTTCGTTGTAGGATTTTGTCGGCGTAGAGTTAAACGAGAGGAAATGATAAGAGGTAAAAGGAGAGAGTGGGGAGGGGATGGAGATGGGAAGGGGAGTGGGAGAAAGAGAGGTTGAATAAGAGGACGAGCCAAGTAGAGGAAGTGAATAGAAACGCGGGGTGGTGTAATCGATGAATCGTAGCCGGGAGTCCTTTGATGACCGAGTGCATCCTCTCATTTTCTTTTAGATGTAATATCCAGCTTTGTAGGCGTAAGGTACGTAGCTGTACGGCGAAGCGTAGGTGTTGTAAGCCAGGGGCGCTGGATAAGCCGAATAGGCAACCGGAGTGCCGAGACTGGATACGATCGGTGCACCGGCATAGGACGTTAGTGCGCCGAGAATTGCACCGGGTGCTGGTGCAGGTGCGGCTGCGGCGAGAGCCAAAAAGGCGGCGAGGAGGAACTGAATCGAAGAAAATCATTGATCGTTAATAGATCGTCAGGATAAAATCAAACGTCACGTTTCTATTCGCATAAGTTCGAAATCGTACGAATCGATCGATCGATCGATCGATCGCGATACTTTTCCCAATCTATTCAATGATATCACACGTTCAAATTCAACGTCGCATTGAACGTTCATTTATCGTTTATAAATATTAAATTTATTATAAATATTAAATATTAATTTATAGTTATTCGATTCAAATATTCGTATTGGTTTTATGTGTGTATATAGAATAAATTTCATAGGACGGATAGATGATAGAGCCATAGGTTAGATGTAACTTCGGTAAATATATTTCGACTCACCAGCTTGAACATGTTGATTCTAGCGTACGAACTGATTGGCGGTAGCAGAGTAATACCTGAAAATACGAGACGCGGGCTCTCTTATATAGGAGGATTCTCGTGGATCCTCTTTACGCCCGCTCCCCCTTTGCCGTGCGCATTGAATTTCTCTACTTGGCGTTGTTCGGACATCGTACGGTGGAGGACGTCGCCCCGTCGTCGTCGTCGTCGTCGTCGTAGTCGTCTTCTTCTTCTTCTTCTTCTTCTTCTTCTTCTTCTTCTTCTTCTTCTTCGTCTTCGTCGTCGTCGTCTTCGTCGTCGTCTTCGTCGTCTTCGTCTTTGAGATACGAGAGAAAACGAAAGCAACAGTTTGTTTCCTTCCTCATCTCCCCATTTTTTTCTTTTACTTTTTCTTTCTTTCTTTTTTTTTTTTCTTTTTTTCCACGCGACGGAACCAACCAATAGACGCGATGGACGTTTCTCGACGCTTCGCAAGAAAGGCCTGACCATGCATCAGAGCAGCGCAGCGAGTAGGGAGGTCGTAGAAATCCTCAAGGTTATTCCCGCTTCCATAGCCCCCGGGGCTCGGAGCTTCTCTCCTACTGTTCTTCCAACTTGATCTCGGGACTATAAAAGAGAGGGCCCCCGATATCGGGAACGTTATTACTAGTCCATCGTGACCACGGTCGAAATATCAATCCTCCAAGAATGTTCAAGCTGGTAAGCGTTTATATATAAATTCGTTGATTTGAAATCGTAAGATTCGTAAGGAGGAATGAACAAATTTTCGATGGGACCAAATTTATCGATACGAAGAATTATAGAAAATTCATTGTTGATTCGCGTATCCGATCGATTTTTCGTTTCTTTCTTTCTATTTCTTCTTCTTCTTTTTTTTTTTTTTCTTCTTTTGGTATTTGTCTGACAAAGAACGTTAATCTTACAGATCGTTTTCATCGGCCTTGCGGCCGTCGCGGCATCCGCTCCGGCACCGGCACCAGGACCAGCACCTTCGCCGATTTTCGCCACGCCGATCGCCTACTCGGCCCCATTGGTCGCAGCACCCGCGGCCGTCAGCTCCTCTTACTCCTATTCGGCTCCGTTAACTTACAAAACTTATGCAGCCCCATTGGCCTACCCCGCACCGTACGCACCTCTCGCCTACAAGGCAGCATACACGCTCGTCTAACAATAACGATCTCTCGAAGCTTTGAAACATCGACGATCTTCGATTAAACTCTCTCGCCCTGTGCATCGAACGAATTTGCTTCAATTGACTTTACTCAAAGCGGCAAACGCAACCGCATTCGCGGAAACCTAATTCGGAAAACGAACAACGATGTTGTATATCTCGAAAGGCAAATAATAAAAAGGAATACAAATCTGCTAGCTCTCTAAATCCCACTGTCGTCTAAATATACGCCCTCGTTATGCAAATCCTTATGAGAATATTCGTATGCATTCGTACGTGAATGCTAATAAAAAATGCGAACGCCCGGGACTCGTAAATTAATACATAAACTAGGAGCGAGAGTGCGAGAAGGCGATTAAATTGTGACTAGTGCTCTCTCTCTCTCTCTCTTTCCTTCCTTCTCGTCTCATGAGAACCGAGCAGACTCGGCGAACTTGAACTTGAGAAAAAATATGTGCGGGTTTTGCCTTGAAGTTCTCTGACATCACACCCGAGATCCGGTTGAAGCGAACGCTCTCTCGAAACAGGATCGACCGTATGCGGAAAATGGTATCGCATTATAGAGCCTCCCGACGATGACACGCCGTCGAGATTATCTCGGCGTTGTTGTTCCGATTAATTTAATGAAAATCAAACTCCCGGGGCAATGTCATTGCCATTATATATTTTTGCCTTAGCGCGACGTTACTTTTCCTTTCAAGCTCGAATCTAAAGAAAGAAAAATAGAAAAAGAAAAAAAAAAAAAAGGATCGTTCGAGCGCGTTATGCAAATTCGTAGCAAATCTTTATAACATTTTTTTAATGCATTCGTTTTCTTTTTCTTCTTTTTTTTTTTTTAACTAACCGGTTGAACGCGTTTCTAGAGTCGGATCTTTGAAGTATCATTGAAATCTAGACGCTCGAGGAGAAGGGAATTATTGAAAAATTCTCTACCTCCTAGTTTTCTAAGAGACGATCTTTTCTTTTTTGAAAATAGACGGTTATTTAAACAAGGCGACGAGGAGTAAGTAAATGTACGTTTCAAAGGAGAATCTTTCATTTGTAGATGATTTATCGAATGAAAGGTAAGAGGGTTGACGAATGAAACGACATATTTTCCGTCCGCGAGATATCGCGTCGTTTCGCACGAACATAATTATCTCTCCCGACTTTAAGCGAAACGAAGAGATATCGATTCGCATCAAGGCATGAGAGGCATTGGGCGGGCGGGGCATTAAATGGTTACGACGCCGTGAGTTGGGTATGCAACGGTCGCGGGAACATAATCGATAGGTCCCACTGCCAAATTGTTGTAATTTCTCGCGACGAATTGGCTGCCACTGTCTGTCAAAATTGAAGATGGCAGGGCACCTATGACTGGCCCTGCCAAAAATCCTGGCGCTGGTGCTGGTGCACCCAAAACGGCGGCCAACGTGGCGAGAGGAATAAACTGAATTAAAAAAATTAAAGTAACGAGGGTTGGAAGCAAAAAAAAAATTGAAATCGAAGAAAAAAATATCCTACAACATTCGAAAAAAGTAAAAAAAAAAGAAAAATGTTCCTTGGTCGATGGACGTAATATTTACTAACCAGCTTGAACATCTTGAAGGAAGTCGAGTTGGATTTTACCGTCACGATTGAATTCGTAGTAGAGGGTTTGAATCCTGTATATTCGATCGAACCGGAAAATGCTTTTATACCCGACGCTAAACCCCTCCAGAATGAATCTCCAACAATCTCTTCCTCCTTTTACGTGAACCTTGAGGATACAGGATCTTGAATGCAGTCGGATACCCATCTCGTCTCCGCTTGCAAATATTTACTCGACCGGCGATCAAGAAGATTCTATCATGATCTCTCTCTCTCTCTCTCTCTCTCTCCTCTCCCGTCATTCAGTATCGACATCGTGATCCATTTACCGATCTATTTATTTTATCTCGCGTCTGTGAACGCTAACGAAGACAATTTTTTATGCAACGCCGTTGGGTTGCGTCCTTTAAAATTCAGCTCGCGCGATCGAGACCTGGACTAATCGCGCATAGAACTTGCCACATACTTCTCTATAAGCTAGACGCGTAAAAGAAAGAGATAGAGTAGTTGGGGGGGGCGTGCGTTTTGTAGTCGTGCACGACCTTGCCATACATTGTTCCCAAGTACGATTCGCGGTCGGAAAGAGAGATTATACAACCATTTGTACTACGACATAGCTTTACGTAATTTCTATTGGCTGGCTTCGATCCCATTGCACGAACTTCAAAGTCGAAGAATCCTCCGTGTAAATCGTTGTTTTAGGGTCGATCGTTCGATATATGTATAATCGATCGAAACAAGGCCATCGAATGTGATCGCCAAGGATAATAATGCTCATTTGCAGGACTTTCGTTCCTCACCCTGTCGACATTGTTTAACGAAATTATTATATAATTATATGCACACACACACACACGCGCACACATATATATATATATATATATACTATATATTTATTAGGAAGCATTATGTTCGTTTGGATGAACACAAATCTTGAAATATAGAGTGATCGGGAAAACGGGTTAAGAGGAAGCAAATTACGACGAAAGGAAGGAAAGGAACGTTTTCCTTCGAGGCTTATCGATCGAAAATCGATCGGAGTGACCGTAGCTCCGAACGATACCACTTTGCATTCATCCTTTCGACGAACGGTGAGAGCGATTTCGAACGAATTTATTTCGCAAGGCTCGAACGAGACGGGGCGCGGTTGGGTGTCCCCTATAAATTCGTGGCAGGACGATTCGTCGTCACTCGTCGTCCAATCGCCGAATCAACAAGTGAATTAAAAATGTTCAAGCTCGTCGTAAGTGAAACCACCGGAATTGTCTATTACGATTCTTTGTCATAGAAAATTCGTTGATACCATTTTTTATATAGTATTTGAAAAGAGACGCGTCGTTCGAATGGATCGATAGATTTTATTCAGAGATTTTTGCGCGGGGAGAAGAAGGAGAAGAAGAAGAAGAAGAAAGATATTTACTAAGAGAAATGCGTTTGTTTCAGAGCTTCCTCGCCCTCGCAGCCGTCGCGTGCGTAAATGCAGCGCCAGGCGGACTAATCGCAGCCCCAGCGGCGGTCGCGGCCGTTCCGGCACCGATCGTCACCGCTAGAAGCAGCCAGGTCATCGCGAGAAATTACAACACGTTCGCTGCCGCGCCATTGGCCTACACCGCAGCTGCCGTCGCGGCCCCAGTTTCCGCACCGCTTGCTTACGCCGCACCAGCGGCAGTAGCCGCTCCATTAGCAGCCGCACCAGTGGCGTACACCGCACCGTTCCCACCCTTCGCGTATGCCGCCGCACCCGCTCTCCACCCCGCACCCCTCGTACTTAAATAAGAAACATTCGCTTTCTTACCTGTGGCTCGATTATGTCTACTGATCTTATGTTAGAAATATAAAAAGGAAAAGTTTTTCATCCTACACGTACCATACCTTGTTTTTTAATGTCACATCCCTTTTCAATGTATTATCTTCTATGCGCTATAAAGACTCCTTTTTTTTTTTTATAAATATCCCGTTCGACATCGATAAAGTAATTATTGGATATAACTCTGACATTGCGTCCCTTTGATCTCGTTCCAGTATCGGTTTATTATCGTAATTCACTCTCTCTCTCTCTCTCTCTCTCCCACTCACTCGCTCGTTGTTGCGAGTCATCGTGAAACCAACTGAAACGTGTCTCTGCAAAGATCCAACGAATATGCTTGAAACGAATATCTCTGAATCCAGATATGACAAGTTTTTAATTAATGCAGGTGGCGAACAAAACGTCGTTCAAACGAGAGATGGAAATGACATTGGGAGGAAATGAGGTTCCGTGGAAACAGTGAATGCTGCTGGAATACTTCGGCTCCCCTTTTCTTTACAACTATAGTCGTCTGGGTTGACGTATTCTTTCTGAATCCCGTATTCTTTCGTCGCAAAACTATACTTCGCACCGATAAAAATTTTTAAAACGTTTAAGACACTTTTACAAGATAATTTTCATCGTGCATCAACGTCGCGTTTCTTTCCACGATCAAAAATTTATTAAGTTTCGACGATTGATTCAAATTTTTGTGATATAATAAGTATTGCGTACGAACGTGTATGACGATGTAAACCCACCAGAGACACAGAGTACATAACTAATATCGATGAGTAGAATAAAATTGTTGTTTGAATTTTAAATAGACCTTATGCAATTGTTCCGTTAACTTTCCTCGCGTGTCGTTTATTATTATTATTATTTTATTCGTTCTACGAGGCAATCGAAGATCGGAAAAGAAAGAAAAAAAAAAAAAAAAGAAAGAAGCAAAGAAAATAAACAACAGGGCAGACGAGTGTAACGAATGAGAATGGATGTCTTTCGACGAGAACGTTTTAAAAAGTATATAACCCTCGACATTTTCTTGACAATTTGTGTAAGATCCTTTTCGCGTTAGGAAGGTCATCGTGAATCGTGAAATCCCCCTCCCCCCGTCTAAGAGTAATAATTCTCCATCAATATGCACGAATTTATAGAAATCGTCGTGCCGGTAAAGCCGCCACCACCACCACCACCAACGGCTTATCGCTAAAGCCTTAACGTTCTAGGTCGCGAAGCTCGGTTCATCCTTTACGTAATATCCATCGAGAGAGCTCATTGAGAGGTCGATCACGTATAAGAAAGAAAGTGTATTGAATGGCCGTTGAGAGTAGGTATAAAAACGATACCAGTACGGACATTGGCATTGTAGAGTTCTTCGACGAATCGAGCAACATGAACTCTTTCGTTACGGTGAGTCGTATCATGTGCGACATTTGAAACGATGAAAGAGAAAATCTCGTCCGATAAAGTTCTCTTCCGTACTAACGCACTATTCGGGTATATTTTTGCAGGTAACAATCGCGGCCGTGCTCGCAGTGGCGCAGCTCGCCCTGGGAGGAGTGGTACCCGCGGCTCCACTCGTGGCCGCACCTGCGGCACCGGTAGTAGCCGCAGCACCAGCAGTCGCGGCACCCGCGGCAATTGGTTATGCCAAGGCCGTACCGTACAACGTTCCACCGTACGCGTCTAGAGTCGACATCAACACGAGAAACATCGCCGCACCGTTCGTCGCATCCGCACCCTTCGTAGCCGCTGCACCGGCCCCGGTCCCGGCCCCGGCCCCGGCCGCACCGATCGTAGCCGCTGCACCGGCTCCGGTCATCGCCGCATCGCCTGGCTTCCTCCAAGCTACCTATGCCGGAAGTTTCGCTGCTCCTCTCGCTCACTTCGCAGCTGCCGCTTACGGACCGACGGTTTTCGGCTAAACTCGCGATGATTATTTTTCGATTGATCGATCACGATTGTATCTTTGGCTGTTGTTCATCTTTATTTTTGTTATTTTTTTTTCCCACTCTCTCTCTCTCTCTCTCTCTCTCTCTCTTTATTCGTTAATGCTCCTTCGACAATAAAAGTTTCTTTAAATTGACTTTTAAACTTACTTTAATGTTAAAATTACTTTTACCTCTATAACTCATTTCCAACTTTGATACCAATCATTCTCTCTTTATTTACGAATAATAAACATCCTATAAATAAATCTCACAGTCACTTCCCGACTTCTTCGTTAGCGTGAGAAAGCAAATTATTACCCCGATATAATTAACCTCCAAGGCAACTTACGCTTTGCCAACCTTAAGCTCTTTCCAACGAGAGTCCATTTCCTCCCGCCCTCGCTGCTCCCCTCCCCTCCCCACCCCCCTTATGAAATTGTACACGTTCGAAGAAATATGTATCGTACATACGTCCCGCCGCATGAGGGAATTGCACGTGATATTCTCGATTTTCCCTTTTGCGGGAAACAGGCTTCTGCGCAAATAACGTATTTTTTATGCGTGAGCGTGTGTTGGTTAAGTACTTCTCATTCTATCTCGGTGCATACACCCTGATGAAAGGAGCCCGACGTAGAAAAGGAAGAACGTGAGCCCTGTAAAAGAAATCCGGGCAACGATCGACAACTCGATCTGGTTCAGCCTTGCAGTAGAAGCCTTGAAGATTATATCCTGCTTTTGAAATACGACGACGACGACGACGACGACGACGAATAAGAAAGACGGGAAGTCGCTGAGAAAGACTCGCCGTTTGTTTGAAATTATTATAGAACGTAGAACGAATTAAGAAATCAATTTAAACGTTAATGATCGTTAGATTGTAAGATTTATGGAATTCTATATTACGGAATAATCGTTAAATTGTAAGATTTAAGAATTCGATAGTAAATAATATAATGCAATTAGAGAGATAGAGAGAGAGAGAGAGAGAGAGAGATGTATAGTCAGTAGTACACGAGAAGCATTTTTTATATTCTGTTATAAATAAACTCGTTAACGGGTATCTCCTTTCCACGCGCTACTTACGAAATCAAGCCGATTACGATGGTGATTAAGTTAGAAGGAAAACAAAAAGAAAAGAACAAGAAGAAGAAGAAGAAGAATAAGAAGAAAACTAAGGGCTAAGACGCCATTGGTCGTTGCAAAAAAAAAAAAAGAAAAAGAATAAAAAAGAGAAAAAGTAAAAAGAAAATTTGAGAAAGAAAGTTCATATAATACGTATACATATATAACGCTCTTATGCGTCGCAATGAATCGTTTCGTCGATAACAAAATTCGAGACACGTTCCGAGGTGGACGATAGCCGCTTTTTAACCCACCGATGTCACAATAGGGAGAAGAACTTGTACGAAACGCTCGTTAAAGTATTTAGGACGATCTCTAAGCGATTAATTTTTCCGAAGGTGATCGTTGCGACAGACGATTAGAATTACATCGTTAAAACGTAGACGTGTGAACCGTCTGATACGTAATCGTACCTATCGATGATTAATAGGATATGCAACGATTCTTTTTTTTTCTCTTTTTTTTTTTTTGATTTTTTATTCTCGAAGAAATGCATAAGGATTACCGTTGATTCGTTCGAACACGAATACGATTTTCCTTTTCGTCGGGATATTCTTTTCGTCGCGAGTATGCCGATTGAAACGATCGCGGGCTTATTGGACGAACGAAATCTCGATCGAACGAACGTTCGATCGCGAAAAAGAAAACGCAAAAACCGACCACCGACGAAGACAAGCAAGATAAATATCCTTTCTTTCTCCTTTCAATGTCGATCTGTCCGGAAGTTGGTTTTGCGAGGTGTCGGTACGCTCGCAAATCACACCTACCACCTGCTCGGACGCACCTAAGATACGACGAAACCCCAAGCGAAACGTCGTCATATTTGTATTTCGCCTCACGTCTCTCGAAACACGATCGAATTTCGTTAAATCGTTCGATGGATATAACCCGAAAGAAAAGAAAAGAAAAGAAAGAAAAAAAAAACGTTAGTTCCTTGAGACGAAGGCACACAGCCGATGCCACGCCGTTCGAACGGGTGGCATCGAACGACGGGCGTGGCCAAACGTACGCAGAGAGGTCATCTAGTATGCAAGACCGTGATCCTCGGTATTGTGAGATAGGAGACCACCGATGGGGTGGGGTGGGAGTCTCTCTTTGTTGGAAAGCGAAACCACCTATAAAAGACAACGGCGCTCATCGATGCCATCGCAGTTTTGGCAGCTTAACGTCCAAGCGAAATCCACAAGCAAAATGATGACCAAGATCTTCGTAAGTCTTTTCCGATAGCACCGATATTAACCGATCGATTAGAATAATTCGATCGATCACCCTTCGATCGTTCACAAAAATCACTCGCCGTAACTCGCCGTTTTGTTTTTCTCATCTCTCGAAATTGTTGTTTGAAGGAATAACAAAAGAAGAAAAAAAAAAAAAAAAAAAGAAAAACAAAAAAAGATTTGGATCTATCCCGATCCGATCGTGATCCGACCTAACTCTCCACCCACGCCCCCCCCCCCCCTCTTTTTTAACGCGATCGATTGTTTCCTTTCAGATTCTCATCGGCGCCCTCGTGGCTGTTTGCTCCGCCGGTATCGTACCAGCGGCAGTAGTACCAGCGGCAGTACCAGCGGCGCTCACGGTTGGTACTTACGCATCGAGTTACAACGCTCACGCCATCAATCATGCCCTCGCCGCACCTTACATCGCTGCACCCGCTGTAGCCGCTGCTCCTGCAGTTGCGGCAGCACCCTTTGCCTATTCGGCCCTACCAGCTACCTACGCTTATTCCGCACCCCTAATCGCCGGAAGACGCTGAAATCTCTCACTTGGGCAAATTCAACGTTTAACATATGGATTACAACGACCTAACTCAGCCATAGAATCAAACGAGTGGATCGCAACTATTGGGAGGGGGAAAACAACAAAAAAAAAAAAAAAAAAACAAGAAAAGAAAAAAGGAAACCATCCTCTACAGAATGTTTTCATCGAAATTTTATTCACGATCGGATCATCGCCGTGCATCGTCCGTAGATAAGTAGATCCCAAAGCCGCGGCCGATGCGATCGGATAAAACCGGTTCCGTTCTCGACTACACCGCCGATGCGAACGATGCGAACTTGGTCTCACAACTTCTATACCATTTACGCTTTCTCATATCACGCTCTTCTACTCGGTCGATCAATAAATCGTTCTTTCGATACAACGAATCTATCTACGAAATATTTTCTATAAATCCTTCGTTACGATCCTGAAACTACACGTACTCCTTCTCTTACCATACGAAAGGAAGAAGATGCTATTTCTATGTTCTGTTTTTTTTTTTTCGATGAAACATCGAGAGAAATAGGAACGCCGTTGTCGAACCAAGACAAGGTAGATAATTGAGAGAGAGAGAGAGAGAGAGAGAGAAAAATTGTTTTCCTTAAAACTCGTTTAACGAGATTAAAATCAAAACGTGAGAATCATTGAGATATTGTATACGCGTAAAGAAAGACCCCTTTCGAACGCGCTTGACGTTTAACATTTTCTTTCAAATCCAATTTCCAAATCCGGTAAACCGTACGATATATCTGCATAAAGGTACCTGCGGATCGGCGATATACACGAATGTCACAACGGCGGACGTTCAATGGGTGTCTTGCTCAATTTTTACCCAAGCAGATACGGGACTCTTTTATCGTTACTAACGTTCGCAAAGGAGCTCGTTGTGCTTATGCGTAGGTCTCTTCTAACTATTAACGCGAGTACGAGAAAAGATAAAACAGGTACCAAACGGACACGCCTATAAGACACTGTGTTCGGGAAACCACTTCTCACGTATGCAAGTCATGCGAGACAGTTTTCGCATGTCGAGTATCACGACAGTGAGCAACTCAACGTCGTTAACCTCCTTTCGTATAGAAAAAGCCGACGGCATAACAAAAGACTCTCGTAGCGGCTCTATTCGCAAAAGAGTTTCGATATTATTTTTCAAAACGAACTCTTTCGAAAATAATAATAATAATAATAATAGTAATAATGTCTCACCGTTTTTACTACTCGATCGTCCGTCCAATCGACGATGTTTAAAGATCGACAAATGTCTACAGGAAATTGGTATGATGCTTCCGTTCGTCGTAAGAGTTGATATTATTTCGTGAGAAATGAAATAAAAATAGAAAATCCGGTTTAAAAGTCTTTATTCGAAGCAAATTAAATTCTCTAGTGGCGGGAGATGTCGTAACCGGTAATAATCCATAATGATACATATATATATATATATATTATTATTGATATATTGGTGTATATATATTTATAAGGTACCATCGATATCGACAAGGTGTGCCTAGCCGCAATTATGTAATTTGAGCAGCAATCACGAACGCATGAGTCAGAAACTCTGCAGTACGGTATGTATCGTTGATTTAACGCAGATAACGATTACGATACTCCGAATCGAATCGGTCTCTGATTTATACCGACGAAAACGCATGTGCTTCGGTAAAAGTGAAAGGGTTTTTCGCACGATATCGAAGCCCTCCCACGAAGCGGAAGTAGTAGATAGTAATAGATCGTTAATGTAGAGTATGAAACGTAGAAAATATTTACAACTTGTATTATATATGTGTGTATATATATATATATATATATTAATTCCAGCGATCATTAACTTGAAGAAATAATTAATTCGCATTAGAGGGATAAAAAAAAGGAGTTAACTCGTTTACGTAACCGCGTATCAATTCAATTCCAATAATCGTATATCATCATCGTAATCAATATCAGAGTCATATCGATAAAACTAATAAAACGACATCTCGGATAAACGAACACTTTTTGACACCAACGATTATTTATTTGAAGAAACGATTGATTCGCGTTAGAGGGATAGAAGAAGAAGAAGAAGAAGAAGAAGAAGAAGAAGAAGAAAAGAAAAGAAAAGAAAAATTAACTCGTTTACGTAACGACGTAATAATACTGTCCATAAATCGAATCATCGACGCGTCTATCGGACACGATCATAATGAAAATGCGATCGATCTGATTGACGTCAAGGTCTCAAAAATACTCTCTCGAAAGAAACTTGAGCGCGTAACTTATCGTAGGGATTTATTCTATTGGCGAAGGAGATGGAAAACCGAACGCTAATCGTTTTCTACGCGTCATCGTTTCTCTATGTTAACGCCTCATACACAATATATGTATTAACCTTTTCGCTCTCGCTTCAAAGTCCTCCCTTTCAGAGAGGAGTTACCTTCGTTCAAAGACGAATGAGATATATTTATATATGTACGTATATAAAGAAGAAAAGAAAAAAAAAAAAAAAGAAAAAAGATAAGAAAAAAAAGAAAGGAAGGAAAAGAAAAACGAATGAACGATTTCAAGCGGTTGCAAGAAGCAGAGACTGCGTCCTTCTGTCTCCGTTCGTTTCTCTCGTTCGCATACTATGTATTTACTTATTTAGTACGTTCGTACGAGCGTTCGTCGTCTACCAAATTGCACACGATCGAAGTTCCTTTGACGCGGCCATTAAATAAGATTTATATGAAAAGCGAAAGGTTGTTACGAAAAAAAAAAGAAAAAAATGAGATCTTTCTTTAGCCGTTCTTTTTTTCCTCTCTCTCTCTCTCTCTCTCTCGCTCTCAGACACACGCGCGCACACACACACATCGTCGCAAAGTAACAAACACATACATGCGACTCATTTTAATTACGATCGGTGCGTAGCCGAGCGATCTACTTTCTCATCCCATGGCCTTCTTTACGCCGCCTCGTCCCATCGACACACACGTCAGGAATCCAAGGCGACGAAAACAAACGAATCACTCGTTGACTTCCATCATCAACTTCGGCAATATTTTTTTTTCATTTCTCTTTAGCGATAAGATTTCTTCTCCGGCTTAGGCGTGTAGGGCATCTTTTCGTTTCGCGATATCGTACGTCGATCGATCAACAAGCTTACTAGATTATCGGTATTTTACAAAAAATGCGTGAAATAGCTCACCTCCAGGCTGGCCAGTGTGGCAATCAAATCGGGGCAAAGGTAAATTTGAATAATCTTAAAGGTTTAGCGCGTCGATTACATCCAAACCCTATGACAGTTTTGGGAGGTAATATCCGACGAGCATGGAATCGATCCTACGGGAACCTATCACGGTGACTCGGATCTCCAATTGGAACGTATTAACGTTTATTACAACGAAGCGACCGGCGGGAAATACGTTCCGAGAGCCATTCTGGTCGATCTGGAACCTGGCACGATGGATGCGGTACGATCGGGCCCGTTCGGTCAGATATTTCGACCGGACAATTTTGTCTTCGGGCAAAGTGGCGCCGGTAACAATTGGGCGAAAGGGCATTACACGGAAGGCGCTGAGCTGGTCGATTCCGTCCTCGACGTAGTTCGCAAGGAAGCCGAAAGTTGCGACTGTCTTCAGGGTTTCCAATTGACCCACTCGCTCGGCGGTGGTACAGGTGCCGGTATGGGCACCTTGCTCATATCCAAAATTCGTGAAGAGTATCCGGACAGGATCATGATGACCTTCAGCGTGGTACCGTCTCCAAAGGTATACGATTATATTCGAATCTATTATTTCATAATAGTCGCACGAATTCGTCCCTCAAAGGGATCTACGAATGTGGTCGTTCGACGATCAACCCGGCATCTTAGTAATACGTAAAAGTCATATTAGCTCGTACAAAAACGTCAACGGCCTATTCTCTCTTTCTATTTATTTTCAGGTGTCCGACACAGTCGTCGAACCGTACAATTGCACCCTTTCGGTACATCAACTTGTTGAGAACACGGACGAGTCCTATTGTATAGACAACGAAGCTCTCTACGATATTTGCTTCAGGACCCTTAAATTGAGTACACCCACTTACGGAGATTTGAATCATTTGGTCAGCGCAACTCTGAGCGGTGTAACGACCTGCCTAAGGTTTCCCGGTCAATTAAATGCGGATTTGAGAAAACTGGCCGTCAATATGGTACCTTTCCCGCGATTACATTTCTTCATTCCCGGTTTCGCGCCTTTAACCTCTAGGTAAAACACGAGATGGCGTGGAGATATTCGTTAAATAAGGAAAAAAAAAAAAAAGAAAAATATAATATAATATATATATATATATATATATAAAAACCGCGACTCTCCGCAATAGCCTAAACGATCTCGTTGCAGAGGATCGCAACAGTACAGAGCATTGACTGTCCCAGAGCTAACGCAACAGATGTTCGATGCTAAGAACATGATGGCTGCCTGTGACCCTCGACACGGTCGTTATCTAACCGTTGCCGCCGTATTCCGTGGAAGAATGTCGATGAAAGAGGTGGACGAACAGATGTTGAACATACAAAATAAAAACAGTAGCTATTTCGTCGAGTGGATACCGAGCAACGTTAAGACAGCTGTCTGCGATATCCCACCGCGAGGACTTAAAATGTCAGCGACTTTTATCGGGAATTCTACGGCCATACAGGTTATCGCGTTACCAGATAGAAATCCTTCTAGACCGTATATTTCTTTTTCTTTTTTTTTTCTTTTTCTTTTTTTTTTTTCCTTTTCGGTCAATCGATCAACGAGTTTTTTCACATGGCCGATCATTTTCACATACCTTAGGAACTTTTCAAGAGAGTTTCCGAACAATTCACGGCCATGTTCAGGCGCAAAGCTTTTCTACATTGGTACACGGGCGAGGGAATGGACGAGATGGAGTTTACAGAAGCCGAAAGCAACATGAACGACTTGGTGTCGGAGTATCAACAATACCAAGAGGCAACGGCCGAGGAAGAAGGAGAATTCGACGAAGAGGAGGAGGGCGAAGGCGCCGACAATTGATTCCTGTTTTTTTCCTTTTTTTCCCTCTCTTCCCTTAGATCCTCCTCCTCCTCCTCCTCCTCCTCCTCCTCCATCTCTTTTTCTCGATCTCGATCGTATCTCAATTATCGGCCGTTTTCAGTCGCGAATGTATAATATACTTGGAACGAGAGAAACGGTTCGCGTACGAGTACAGTGTGTCTCTGTCGTTTATCGAAAGTTCTATTAAAGAATGCAATGAAAAAAACTGTACAGAATAAATAACTTCGCAATAATAATATATCTTTTATTAGTTGCTCCTTTCGCGCAAGGATGAATGAAAGAAAGAAAGAAAGAAAGAAAAGACTTTTATTCTCTTGAACGCGTCCTCGATAGGCTTCGCTTCGTCAAGACGAGAGATAAGGAGGTAATAATAATATGCACGGATGGAGAATTTCTAAGAAGACTCGATCGACGCCGATACGTTGTACGTTCATTGTTATTATTCAAGATCGTACGAATCGTAAATTTTAATAAGTGGGTGTGGTCGTTTTACGCCGTTAGTTACCGAGAAAAAGGTACTCCGAGTACCTCGTCCTTACCGTGGAAAAATCTCCTGTTTCCTCCTCCTCCCCCTCCTCCCCCTCCTCCCCCTCCTCCTCCTCACCCTTCGGACATCGTTCAGAATGCGGTTGACAATCGCGTACGATAAGATCATCCTCGTAATTATCTAAGAATTACAAAATCATCTACATTGGCCTTATGAAGGAAGGGAAAACGTAAAGGAAAATGATTCGAGTAAAAAAAGAAAACAAAAAAGAAACCGTCACAAGTAGTATTCCCTTTCGTCACTGAGTTGAGAGAAAAAAGAAAAGAAAAGAAAAGAAAGGGAAAGGAAAAAAATATCCGACACAGCCTTCGGCGTGAGGACACGAAAATTTCTCACTGATCGAAGATCCTGCTACATTTAGCAAAGATCAAGAACGTATTCGCGTTCGATCGAGGATCGATCTCGACTCGAGGCAACCCAGACGCACGATTATTCTACGTTCGATCGGTCGAGGTCTCTCTCTCTCTCTCTCTCTCTCTCTCTCTCTCGTTCGCTTTATAGAGTCCTCTTCACGCTCGAGGGAACATAGACAAGATCATAGACGCGTAGATAATTACTGAAAGCATGGCAAAGAAGCGGGTAGACGTTCATAGGAGGGGACGCGCGCGATGTATGTATCTCTCTTTGAGAACGCGCCCGTACACACACTTACTATATACGTACGTGGATAAGTTTTACGTTGAAACACATAATATGTATATACACGGACACATTTTCTAACTCTTTCTACGTTTTCGTAGCCTGTCAAGGTAACCACGGTAAGAAGTTCTTCTCACGAGGGGAGTCCAGGTTATTCGAGTGTGTTACACCGACCGGTAGTCGGCATATCGCGATAATGATTTCGTCCTTCGTCCCAACCACCTCCACGTACTATGGATGGATGGGTCATCGAGAAATCCACGGATCGTAGAGACCTCGTCGGATCTAGGTGAACGTTTACCAGTAAACGACAAACCGCATATATCCTTCTCGTCTATCCGGCGAGCTACCCCGCCCAACGCACTACGAGATCCCTCGCAATTTACGCTATATACCTAAGAATTCGTAACTAGCCTCCGCTCGCCGCACAGGGAGAAGCTTTTTTTTTTCTCTCTCTCTCTCACACACACACACACACACACACTTTTTCCTTCTTCTTTTTCTTTCCCATATTTCCAACGTTCTATGCGTTTGACGCCTAGACGCCTAGAAGGAACGATAGAGAAGGACAAAGAGAGAGAAAGAGAACGCTTTGCTTGGGGTATATAAGTGATACACTAGGTACGCTCTTTAGTCGGTCTACGGTACCTACTGACAACATTCAACTATCTTACAAGATGTTCAAGTCGGTGAGTTGGTTTACTACGATCCCGGAAATAGGGATTAAACGTTTATCTCGATAAATTTCTTTTTTAATATCTATCTCGAAGGTGTATATATATATATATATATATATATTTTTTTTTATTTTTTAATCATACACACATACGAATTTATATGTACCTTTACCACCGATAACTTACGGTAAACGAGTAATATGAGTGCCGGTTCGTACATACGTATATTTTTCTTGACTTTCGAGAAAGTAAGTAACGCACGTAAGTACGTTAACCGAATAAACGACGATAAAGCCATCCTCCCATTGCATGGTACGCGAAACGCGTGTGTTTTAAAATGGCTCGGAGAATAACGTGAGTAATTCGTAACATTTAAAGTGAACTTTAAAACCATTGTAGCTCGCGGCACGACGTATATATTCCTTGAGTTAGTGAAATATCTTTTATCGCGAAGGCGACGGTAGAACCGAACGAGCCCGATCTTTGAGATTTTTTTGTTGTCAAAAAAAAAAAGAAAAAAAAAAGAAAAAAGAAAAATAATACAAAAAAAAAAAAATGAAAAAAGAAACCCACAGGCACGTCCAATTTTTAGCTCGTTATCATCGCGCTCCTCGTGGCTTACGCCTCCGCTGGATTGTACTCGGGATACGGTGGATACGGTTATGGTGGATACGGTTACGGAGGATACGGTTTGGGTCATGGAATCGCGGTTGCACCAGCCTATTCGTCTGCCCTCGCTTACCATGCCCCCGTTGCGACGAGCTATGCCAACACGTACAAGGTAAAAAGAAAAAGAAAAAAAAAAAACAAGAATTCGTGTTTACAAAAAAAAAAAAAAAACAACAACAGAAAAAAAGTACATCGATCGTCGTACACGAGAAACGATAGAATCTCGAAGAGTAAGAAGATATACACATATACATGTTATATATGTGTATATATATCGTTCGTTTCATTTTTCTCAGGTCGCATTGGCTCCTACGGTGACCAAAGTCGCGGTTGCGGCGCCCGCGGTGACCAAACTCGCATATGCGGCACCGACGATCGCGAAAGTAGCTTACGCCGCACCCGCCATAACTTATGCAGCTCCGGCCGTGGCTCCAGCCATCAGCTATAGCAGCCACGGATATAGTATCCCACCTTCGGTCACCACTTATGGCCATTCTCTCGGTTATGGTCTCGGATACGGATACGGACTCGGACACGGATACGGATACGGCCATGGTAGTTACTATCATTGAAACCGGAACCCAAAAGCATCGATGATCCGTCCTAATCGATTCTTTCCATTAACGAAAGATATATATATATATATATATATATGTGTGTGCGTGTGTGTGTGTGTATATATATATATATATATATAACGATTGTATGTACATAATATGTGCGACGACTGAAACAATCCATCCACCGTCACGCGCTGCTACGATTATCGCCAATTTCCTCCTCCACCCGCCCCCCTCCCACCCTCCACGAAAAAAAAAGAAAAAGAAAAATATATCATGCATGTAATTAATTGATCTTAATTATTCGACGACGCGCCCTTTCGTTAATTTTCTCTATTACATTTCTTTTTTGTTTCGTTTGTTTGTTTTTTTTTCTTCTTTTTTTTACCTGATCATACGAGCGGCTTATTATATCGGCGAGAGAAGACAGGCTTATTATATAGGAGAGAAGCCTCCGAAGTCGATGTTTCGAAGATCACTGAGACTCGCGGTGGTGTTTTATAGGCTTATCTTAGAACCGGTGTACTGTCAACCTGTCAAAAGTTAAAAGCTGCGATACGAGTTTAAAAAAAAAAAAAAAGAAAGAAAAGGAAAAGAGGAGTAAGAGGAGAAAGATGAAATAGACGACGAGAAGTGAAATTCGAAAGTGGGTCAAGGATGAGGGAAGTTCACTCGTTCGCATAATACGCACAATGATCGATCTCTTTCTTTCGTTTATGGTGAAACCCCATGAACGTGTCAAAATCATCGATCGATCCGTTACAATGAAATTTTTATTTCATTAAAAAAAAAAAAAAAAAAAAAAGAAAGAAAAGAAAAAGGAATAACGTATTTCGACATTCTACGTCGATATCGATTACGTTTTCGTACGAATCGATTCTTTGTTTAACGAGACACGGTCGTTCTAATATTGCACCAATTATTATTCGACGAAACGTCGTTTAATAATCGATCGAGCGTCGAATATTGGTTAGCTTTTAAAATCAAAGAGTACGATCCTTTCGACATAACAGAATTATTATTCTCTCGTCGGTTGCACAACAAAGCGAGTTTCGTCCGTGCGAGTAAATGGGACGAAGCAAATAATAGCGTGTACTCTCTCGAAAGCGAGAGAACTCGAAAAGATTGATAGTTGACATCCGATCGAGATAAATCAATTTTCCCGGGTTCAACGCGAATATTCCACCGACGAAGATATTCTATCGCGATCCTTCGACGTTTGTTAACCTTTTCGATTATCGATAGATGGATAGATAGGTAGGTAGATATTCGAGCATTATGAAAGCAAACTTGTTTACGGTCAGGACTACGATACTTCGTTATCCTACTCGAAGGATCGATGATTGCTCAAGAAATATCTGCGAAAACAATGAAACAATTTCAGGACCGTACGCAAAAATGATCGATACGTGATAGATGATGACCCGTAGTAACGTTAGAGTATTTATGTTACTCGCGTATAGCGAGTGAAATCGATTATATAACTTGCACGACAGCATGCACATACATACATACATACATACATACATACATACATACATTGATCCGACTAATGACTCTTTGACTAATTATCGAAAAGGCATTGGAATCAATCGCGTCTCATCCCTCTCGTCGTATCGTATCGCGGCGTCGACGTAAGAGGAAATTTCGAGAACCCGGAGAAAGGATATTAAAAATCACGATCGAACGAGAGACTCGTGCGTACTTATTTATTCCACAGAATACGTATACTTTATTGGAGCAGGGTCGTCGTTTGCCGCTCGGGCTCCACCCAGATCTCCTTATTGGAAGTATCGAAGGGCAAAAGATAATATTCTACGTAGGTAAGGAACACGTTGATCAAGGTTCATTGTAAATAAAGATCGTTCCCGTCGCTCGACCGGGGAACGAGTGAACGTACACGCCGACAGAGAAGGAAGGACGCCGTTGTTACACCTTGCGCGACGCCACCAATGTCAGATTTCATTGGTACAAGGCGCGTATAAAAGGTGGGCCAGTTCTACCAACGAGCATCATTCGATAAGCGGCAACAGCGTCAACGAAGTTTCGAAGAGTACGAGAAGTCGGAAGAATAGAAAAGATACGAAGATGTTCAAGCTTGTATCGTTCGTCGCGCTCTTGGCTTGCGTTTCGGCGGCACCGGGAGGATTGATAGCACCGGTCGCAGCCCCGGTCGTTGCTGCCGCGCCAGCGGTCGCCGTGGCGGCCCACGCCATCCCTGTGGCTCACACCATCCCCGTCGCTACCAGCTACGCCAACACTTACAGAGCACCGGTCGTCAAAGCTGCACCGGTCGTAGCAACCGCCACCGTCGCAGCCGCACCGGCTCTCGTCAAAACCGCACCGGCCCTCGTCAAAACCGCACCGCTCGTCCACGCTGCCGCCGCACCTCTCGTCCATGCCGCACCTCTCGTCCATGCCGCTCCGCTCGTCCATGCCGCTCCGCTCGTCGCTACCCCGGCTCTCATCAAGGCTGCACCCCTTGCTGTCATCCACTAAAAAGCACTGGATGCTGTTCTAGATTAATATTTATTTCGCCATGGCCAAGATCAACACTTTTTGATAAATAAAGCAACCTTTATTATCCTATATCTTATTTTCAAATTATTTCGACGAATCGTACCTAGCTAGCACCGTGCGGAGGATGGATTTATCGTTACCACCATTAGCTTACCCTAATAATCCTCCTTTCCAATCGTTTTAACGAACAAAATTACTACTAGGGTTAGAATACTTTGTGATAGAGTTTTGTTTTATATACTTTAAATCGTTACGATCATAAGATAGAGAACGAAATTTGTTCATTTATCTTATACATTTATTTTCAATATATGATATAATATATATATATACACACGCACTATTTTTGAGAAAACATAAAGAGAAATAGAGAATATTAAATAGTTTCAATTTATTTACATTTCGATTTTTCGAAAGAAAAAAACTTTCCATGACATTTACTTACACATGCGTATCCGACTCGTGCGGATAACGCTTGATGACATTTACGTAGAATAATTATTTATAATTACTTCGTTAATCGGTACACGTAACTCGTCGCAGACACTACATTACGGTCGTTTCAGTAATCGAAGTATAGAAAAGACAAATTTCGATGGAAACCGATATTACATTTCGTATCCAAAAATACGAACCGATAGCGGAGATTGAAAAAAAAAAAAAAAGGGAACGGAGGGAGAAGGTATCGAGAGACCGAAAACAAAAAAAAAAGGAAAAAAATAAAGAAAAGAAAAAGTAAAAGACACAGATTTCAATTGAAATGCGTTAATAACGTTTATTATATATTTATCATAATATTAAGGTAAGGAAAACAAAAAGAAAGAAAAAAGATCGGGTAAGGTCGGTCGTGGTAGCGTGTTTCTCTTCGAACGTCGTTGCAATTCGATCGATCGATCGATCGATCGAACGATCTGATCCATCCGTTCGTCGATAATCACGGTGTGTCCTCGTGATATATCTAGTGAACGAAACTGACGGCTGGTGCGGCGTAAGCGAAATGAGAAGCGTGCGCGGTGTATGCAACCGGGGATGCATGAGCTGCATAGGCGAACGGGGCTGCATGAGCGCTGTACGCATAGGCGGCCGGTGCTGCGTGTGCTGTGTAGGCGAGGCTCGCTGTCGCTGGATGAGCCGAGTAGGCCACGGCTGGTGCAGCGGCTACGAGAGGTGCAGCGGCCACGACAGGTGCTCCTAGGTGTCCTGGAGCTGGAGCGGGAGCTGGTGCAGCCGTGGCGCAGGCTACGAGGATGGCCAATACGACGAACTTGTACATCGTTGAATTTCTTCGGTTCTCTTCCTTCACCAAATATCTGCTACGACTTTTGACGTTGCTGTCGATCGACCGACTGATGCCATTCCCATAGGACATAGCCATTTTTATAGCTCCTCCACGCCCCTAAAATCGACGTGAAAACGTACAGAATAAAAAAAAAAAAAAAAAAAAGAGAGAAAGAAAAAAAAGAACTGGTTCCTCGATGGACGGCGTTCGGCACCGGCTACCGGGCCAAGGACTTCCGGATTAAAATTTCGTCGATTAGGAGATTAAGATCGCAAGAGAAGAAAGGCCCGGAGAAACCGAAGCGCGTACGCCGTTCGTTGCGAAAATATGTATCGTCAAAATCAGGTAGAAGGGGCTCGCGACGTACGCGAGACCTATACCGTCTCTTCGACCGTGACCGCTCCTTCTTCTTCTTCATGTTTCGTGATTCGTCTCCTCTCTCTCTCTCTCTCTCTCTCTCTCTGCTCTCTGACTTTAATATTTATTTTTTCTCCGGCGATACTCGACGAAAGTAACCGCACGCGTTCTCGTTTTTCTCGAGATATCTATCTACTTAACATCTTAAAAGCCGCACGAGTACTAAAAGTTCGTGGGAAAAATTATATAATTGCGAACGAATTAATATTTTTATTTATTTTCGTGGTCATGCCACTTAACATGATAATTACAAGACCCCGAGAAAGGTGGGAGGCGGTCGGGAGAAGGGGGAAGGGAGGAAGAGAGAAGATATCTCCCGTATCCGAAAAAAAGAGCAGCAGAAAAAAAAAAAAAAAAAAAAAAAAAAAAGACCGAAAAAATACGAACAAGTTTGGTCCGTTGGCACGTTTCATGCGTTACGTGAAATTAAGTAAGTCGAGCATATCTACTTTCGCGGATTGTGTCACGACGACGTCTCTTGTAATGTCTCGCCCCCCCCCCCGCCCCCCTCCCCGCTCCGTCTCCTTTGCTCTCCTAGAAACGACAATGTCCTCGTAAGTAGGCGTTCGAGTAGTTTCGTGCCAAGTTGCTCAATATCGTGTACACGACTCATCGGGATAAGCGCGTAACAAATAGAAACAATCTTTCGCCGTATTTGTTTGTTACCAAAATAAACGTAACGATTGCGACAGAAATCGTGCCAATTAATTAACATCCCGACCGTTCATCCGCCATTGTCCTATGTCCATCTGCATATGGCCAACGATTACGCATCGCACATATCTCTCCTACCTTTTTCTATAATGCAAATTCACGAATTACAATAATTACGCAACGCGGACCATTCTGAATGGTCGTTCTACGTGGGTAATATACGATCGTCAAATATCACCTGAAAAAAAAAAAAAAAAAAAAAAGAAAAAAGTAAAATAACTTGTCTTCGGACATCGGGTCGATACAAATTCGGAATTGAAAGTATTAATTATACTACTCGAGAGAATCCGTGTAATAATGGTCGAAGCGTTTAATATGCGAAGCGAGCGGTCAAGCAACGCCTTATCGTAGATTCGCTCGAGGTGTTACCGAGCCATCGACTTTGCGTTCCGCGAGAACTAGGAAGTAAGAACCGCGTTTATAACGTTCGTTAAACTTGCTTAGGCTGAGATACGCACGAGGCAAACGATAACGATCCCGGATCCTCTCGAAGATCGTAAGGGCCGTTCGTTGTTGTTGATCCTTGGCAATGTTTCTCGAACGCGGTAAGTGGAAAGGAAAAAAATCGAAAGACTATCGAAAGACCCTGAAGGAGGCCGAAGGAAAGGAAGAGAAAGAGAAGGAGAGAGAGAGAGAGAGGGAGAGAGAGAAGTAAGGTAGGGTAGGAGGAAATGAGACAGGAGTGGTAAACGGTAGAGGGAGTAGCAAGAGGACTCGCAGGAAAGCCATTCGGGAGTTTTGGTGGGAGAGGTCAGTCTCTTCGAATAAAAGGGCGACTACTCTCGTAGTCCGGCATCACTCGTTCTCGAGGAGCAACGTTTAAAGTTGGAATAGTCTCAGACATCGAAGTAAAAGAAGAAACCATGTACAAGCTCGCTGTACTCGTCGCCCTGATCGGTTGCGTTGCTAGCGCACCGGCACCGGCACCCGGCTACTTAGCTCCAGCTCTCCACGCGGCACCTCTCGTCGCTGCAGCCCCTGCAGTCGCGGTTGCCCATTCCGTACCGGTCGCCACCAGCTACTCCAACACCTACAAGGTCTCGGTGAAGAGCCCTCTCGTAGCTGCCACCCCCGTTGTCGCCGCTCACGCAGCCCCACTCGCCTACGCTACCCCGCTCGTCAAAACTGCTCCCGTAGTAGCGGCCGCCCCTGCTGTCGTCGCTCATGCCGCACCCCTTACCTATGCCGCCCACGCACCCCTCGTCGCTGGATACATCCATTGAAAAAAAAAAAAAAGAGAGACGCAGAGAGGGAGAAAACGACTTCGGCTCTGATTCTCTAGTCACAACGACGTTCAAACCGGCTGTCACAGATCGCTTTAGACATTTCGACGGGACATTGGCGAATAACTTGGATCGTAACAACCTCCCTTGACATTATCATGATCGATCAATAAATTACTTTTCTATCTCCTCACAAAAATTATCTCGTTTATGTTATTTCGTTTGTTTGACTTTCTTCTCGCGCCCTTCTCACTCCTTTCTTTTTTTTTTTTTTTTACTTTTTCTTCTTGTCAGATCTCCAAGTCCCCTCCTTATTCCCTTCCTATCTCGAGTTTTGACAATTCCGATAGGATAACGCGTCCTATTGTACAAGAGGAATTCTTCGAGGCACAGAAATATACACTTTGACATTACGTAATAGGGATCGACCAACGCGAATCGAAACACGATCGATCCCGTGACTCGTAACGTCGAATTTCTTATTCCGGTCGCGCAACGTCCGACACTTCTTATCGGACATTTTCATTCGTTACATTTTCAAATGTCGTTTCTATGTCGTATTATATGTATGTATATATATATATATATAAAAAAAATAAAATACATACGCACCGTCTATATACACTCGAGACGATTCGCGGCATACAGGATAACGGGCTATTAACTCGCTCTTCTGAATGTTCAAAGTATTATTGCGTAATGATATCAATAACGTTCGGTACTGATACCAGGGCGACGGAGTAAATACATTTAAACCCTTTGACAATCCAGGTGCATACTCATTTCCGATGGATTATGTAATTAAAGTTACGCAATTGGATCGATCCGAAATGTATTCGTCGTAATGAAAATGTGCATTCGAGCGCAAGTCCTTTCGACAGGTCCGCCATGTGTCATACTCGTAGCTTCGTTAGATTTGTTGTGTTTAAGCTCTTCCTCGTGAAATAAAACGACTGCGTTTCTTGTTTTTTTTTTGTTTCGTTTCGTTTTGTTTTGTTTCACAACTTTAGACGAGTAATCGATATATTCGTCGAGAACATTATGCAAATTATAAACGACTCATATCTATTTTATCACGAAATATTTCGAGGATCCTCGAAAGTCGAGATCAAATATTCTAGATTTTCATCTTTGATATGCAAATGGTCGAAAGAAAATGTTCTCTTCGAGATACGATTATCCTTGAGGATAAACGAAAGAGGTAGGACGAGCGAAGAGAGCCGTCAAAGATAAAAGAAACCGGAATACACCAAGCGAGAATATAAAAACAATGGAAGTTACGGACATGAGGGAAATAAGTACGAAACGCAGACCTTGCGAGCGAGAAGGTTGGTCCTCTTGGAAAAATCACGCGAGGTATGCGAGAACGAGCAAAATACGAGCGAAAGAGAGAGAGAGAGAGAGAGAGGGAGAGAGGGAGAGAAAGGGGGAGAGAGAGAGAGAGAGAGAGAGAGAGAGAGGTCCGGTTTTACTCGACTGAATCGATACGCAGAAAAATCAACGCGAGCTGGGGTATACGTGTGCTACCAGGATATCCTGGTGGACCGATAACGAAGAAAAGAAAATCATCGGCTTGAAATAATTTAAATTTTAGATTTACAAAGATCTTAAAGAAGGGTCGTCAACCCATCTAATCGAGATCTCGATAAGACCTTGACGTAGGATTCCGGACGTGAGCAACTATCTGCACCGTGCCTACGCACACGTTTTCGGTCAACGACCCCTACGTTTCATATTCTCAATGTATCTTCTTATAATATATAAATAATCTGTAATTGATCGTTTGTTCGCTGCAAAGTGTATTATTTCTAAAAAGAAAATGTATATATATATATACATATCGTTTCGTCCAAATAAATGTCCTTTTGACCGAGTCTATTAAAGAATCGTGTTAATTAACTCCCATACGAGATAATTAATTTTGAAATTCATACGGACGACGCTAGTTAGATCGAAAGGACTTGCGTGAAAATTTTACAAAAGTTTTTTTAGACCTTTTATACTCACGTAAATATCAATGAACATAAGCTACTACGATTCGTCATTTAACCAAGTACCCGATCCTGACGAAGCTGTAGCATATAACCAGACAGGGTGTTGCTACTGAACAGACCTGTATCCGAAGGTCTTTCGAAGAGCACGGAAGTCTTCTACTATATAAACCTTGGAGAACCTCATCCGTGCAGATCAGTCGCAGATTCTCAAAGCGCAGCTGGGAAACGAAGAAGCTCCGACATGTTCAAGCTGGTGAGCCGAATTTACAAAACGATCGTTTAAATCAAAAATGCGAACCCCGGTGAAAATGTCTAACGACATCCGATTTCCAATTTTCGATTTTACGATTCCCCAAAAATTTCGCCATACGTCGGACGATAAATTTAGATCGAATTATATAAAACGAATTCTTCAAAGACACGAGAGAGAGAGAGAGAGAGAGAGAGAGAGAGAGAGAGAGAAAGGTTGTAAATTTAGAGAAATGAGAAAATTTCTTTTCATTCGCAGGTGGTCCTGTCCGGTCTGTTGGCCGTTGCGCTGGCGAAACCAAGCGAAATCGTGCCAGCTGTCGTAGGAAATGTCATATCCGAGAAGAGCATCGAATCCCACGGGAACAGCGTGGTTCATTCGGTCGCCGCGCCGGTGGTTGCACCGGTGATTGCACCGGCCATTCCACTGATAAAAACCATCGAACCGGTGTTACCGGTGGCCAAGGCTGCGGCCATTGTCGCTGAGAAAACAATAGAGTCTCACGGACATTCGATCGTTCATCATTCGGCACCGGCACCGGCCGTATCCTACTTAACGCAGGCTGCTCCCGTTGTTTCGGCAGCGCCATTCGCGGTAACTGAAATCAAAAATTTGTCAGAAAAGTCTCGAAAAACGCAAGAGACGTCCGAGAAATTGGAATCCTCTCAGCAGAACAAACAGGTATTCGAAAAGTTAGAGAACGTCGGTCGAGGAGCGATGATTAATGCCGATGTTTCGAACGTCTCGCCTACACCACCGGGAACAACAAGTCTTTCCGTTCAGGCTTCGGAAAGAACCGAGTCGTTCTCAAAGACGAAGCAAGAGTCCGGCGAGTCTCAGGAAAGGAGCGAGTCCGATAAGAGCAGGCAACTCGCTGAGAAAAGCGAATCTTACGAAGGACAATTCATCCTTCAACAACAGACTACACCTGCGCCTGTATCCTACTTGACAGCTATTCCCCTCGTTCCAGCTGTAACGTCCGTAGCTCAGAGCGTGATCGCTCACACCTCGAAGGCCGACAACGTCGTCGAGAAATCGGGATCCCTTCCGACGAAGCAATTTACGGAGAAATTGGAAGCTCTCGATAATGGCGCCGTACTTCAGGAGGCCGTACCTTTCCTACACACCACTCTACACGCCGCACCATTCGCCTACGCGGCCTCTGCCCCAACTGCACGCCTTTATTATTATCCTATTTCAGCCGCCGTACTCGCTGAAAAATCCATCTCCAGTTATGGCCACAGCATCGTCCATGCCGCTTAATTTATCACCATCGACGATTCCACCGTTAAAAGCTGGATATCCTTTTTTCCCTTCATCCTTGTGACCCGACATTTTTCAACGATCACGTTCTAAACGATAAATCGACGAACCGCAACGTCCAACAGTGCCCTCGTCAAAACTTCTTCTTTGCGTATGGACCACCTAACCGTCGAACTGTCGACATCTACTCGATCGGTGATTTCTTATTTTTTTTTTTTTTTTTTGATTTTATTCCCCTCGAGTCTTTCCTTTCAAATACTCTTATTTTATTTACCACCTATAAGACGACGCGTTCTCCTCGCGCGTCGTTCGTTAGATGCATAGAAGCTCGAACGGAGTTCTTGAGTCCTCGCATATTTTCGAATACTCCGACGAAGCGAGAATCGTCCTCGTCTTAGAGGCTGGTATTTTGCAAAACGTTCCCGACAATGTAGGAGCCCAAAGGCCCGGCTATCCGACTGCGACTCGATCTGCTTTATATTACCTTTTTTTAAATATTAGCATTTAGATACGAAACCTCGATACTTTTGTGTACGAAAAGAAAACAAACGAACGAACGAACGAACAAACAAATCAAGCATTGTATACGTACTACTTCAAGCTTTTATGATTATTATACTTGAATACATTTATCATTACATTCTTAAACCTTTGCCGATCCTTTTTTATTCGATAAAGTATCAACGATTTGTAATAAAAGTCAAACCGAACTGTACAACCTATAATACGTCAAAACGTGTACGGATAAGGTATATCGATCAAGTGACAAAAAGTAGTCACCGAGACCATCGTCAAGGCCATCGATTCTTCCGGCAAACGATTATATTATTTCTTTTGGATACGTCGTTGGCCGTGTCGCAACTTCGTTTACAAGAGTTCCGACCTCGAAGTGGAAAGGGACGAATTTAGTTCGGACGATCGACGAAAAAGCCGTTTCACGGTCCGCCACGGATACTATCGATCGTATTGAAAAGAAGAAGAAGAAGAAGAAGAAGACGAAGAAGAGGAAAAAAAAAGAAAAGAGAAAAAACGTAACGCTCCGAGTTATGCGACTACCGAGCAGAGATTCTCGCTCTGAAAACGTAGCGAGTAAATCGATCTTTCGAATGAATCGATTCGTCGAATCACTCTCGTAATCATGTCTATCGCGTTCGTGGGCAGATAAAAATGTTACAACGATTTTGATAATAGCAACGTCATCCTCGATGATTCTTTAGAATATATATATATATATATATGTATTCGTTCATATTTCTTTCGATATTCCCTACTCGAGAATTATATTCTTCGTCGAGAATCGGCTCGAAGAGCTCGAGGGTACAGACAATGGTTCGTCGGGTTGCGGTAAAATCGAAGGAGAACTCGGTGGTACTCGCAGCCTATCCAACAACGATCGTTACGAGTTACGATCCGCAAACTGGTCACGAAGATAGTAGTTCGTATTTTTCTGGTCTGACTAGGCACGCCCTTATCCCTTCGTCCAATACCAACCGAAGGAACGATTCACCCGTTCGGAAGGAAATATCGGCAGGTAGTAAATCCACGGCGACGTCGTTACTTTCGTTTTTAATTTTCTTTTTTCTCTTTTTAATTTTCATTCTCGTCGAACGATAAAAAAAAAAAAAAAAGAAAAGAAATAATAATTTCCGTCGTAATCCCACGTCGAGAAGATAATACGTTCGCGAAAAAGAGATAATATTCGACGAAGAAAAGAAAAAGGTTTTTTTCATCGCTTCTTTTCTTCCTTCCACGCCATCTCCCCTTCCTCCCCACCCCGCCAGCCAGCCGTTAAAGAAAACCGACCGAAGAAACTTTATCGGCAAGGTATGCTGTTCCTTCCCGAGTACCCGATCCTGTCTGACTTATGCATTGACTGGGATCGCAAGTTGTAAAGCCGCATAAGGATATCTACGAGCATCCAAGGTCTCGGGTGAACGAACGTTGAGAATTTGCTATGTACTTCGTCTCCTCTCGGGAGTTCTTTCAGAGGCTCCCTTAACCGACCTATCGGCTTCTTCTGCCTCGTTCGTTTTCAGGAATCCCCTGATAGCCGCATTTACGAGAGAACGTACTTACCGATGGAATTAAAGGGGAAAAAAATATAGGCCAGTCGCCACGAAATGGAAATACGAGGCGTGATTAATCGACAATTTTTATATACATACATGTGTGCGTGCGCGTGTGTCGTTCGAAGGTATTAATTTAAAAATGGTATTATCTGGCTGCGACTACGAATAACGTAGTAACTCGTCGAATATTTTAACGATTAAATAGCTTTATGTAACATCCGACGAGAAGACGCATCGAGTAATTGGACAAATGTTCCCTTACCGTTAATATTAATTAATCGATATTCGAGTACATACGTACGTACGAGTTATGATCACCGATAAAGATCGTTTTGGTAGGAGCCTACACACCTTTTCAAATTTACATCGTTCTCGGGTAATCTTGATTTCACTGTCATTCGTTACCGATGTGTCATTAATTTAATACTTACCTTGTCGTTGTTGCGGTTGATTAATGTAAAAAGAAAAAGAGGAGTCGCGTTTAAAGAACGTTGTAACGTTTTCTCGCGTATAAATATCTTAAGAAATTGAAAGTAAGTCGAAATACCGGTTCTTCGGTAACTTAATCGCCAATTAATCGAGTCGTACAGCGATACGATGTACCAACCTTTAGATCGATCTTGGCGATCGCTCAAGATCACGGCCCAACGATCTTTCTCTCTCTCTCTCTCTCTCTCTCTCTCTCTCTCTCTCTCTCTCTCTCTCTCTCTCGATTACTCTTCCCCTAACAACGTCAGAAGGATACTTCCATTCGATTCAACGTACGATCTAAACGTATGATAATCACCGAAAGCAACGAGGAAGTAAAAGGATGAAAGAGCGAGCGTGCACATCCATGTTTAGAGAACTATTCGCACGCAACTGTGGTACCTGGTACAACAGAAAGGAATGCGCCGTGTGCGTAGGGACGCTTCTCGTAGGTACCCGGACGAGTCTACTTTTTTCATTGGCCCTCGCAGAACCCCTATAAGTACGAGAGGGCTTCGGCGTTCTCGCACAGAAATACAGAAGAATCATCGAACGCGCTCCTACGGGTTCATCCTCTTCAAAATCCGCCAACATGTTCAAACACGTGAGTAGAAATCGATCGATTTTATATAATTTATCGACTGCCATATTATCCGTCGCGAATGTATTATTAACGAAATGACAATATCGCTCAAGCGTTATTCCTATTTACCACCTTCTTCCTTTTTTTTTTTTTTTTTTTATTTATCTGAATGATATTGACAGAAAGGGGGAATTGACATGTTGACAGTTAATTCTGATCGGGCTAGTCGGCTTGGCCTGGTCCGCCCCGGCACCTGCGCCCAAACCAGCACCAGCACCAGCACCGGCACCAGCACCAGCACCGAAACCTCTCTCTTTGATATCGGACATCAAAACGCCAGCGTCCACCGCTAAATTGACACCTCTCGTCGCACCGATCGCTACGCCCTTGATTTCATCGATTTCTCGCGTAGCTCTATTACCCCAAGTACGTATTAGATTAATAATTATCCTCTTTGTAATCGCGTAATCTTATCGTTTCTTCTTCCTCGAAATTTCCTACGTACGTTTGTTCCACTACAAACTATCATCGATTCCTCGTATCGCGTATTAAATAATTAATCCGATAAACGTATACGGTCCATCCAATAACGTAGAACGGATACAATCCGCATTTAATAATTAATAATCTGCTAATTTTACGTAATAACGATATGTCAGAATTGTATACTCATTAACGGCAAAATGTATTAGTAAACCTATCTCCGTCGTCCAGGCAAATCGTTCGGTTGAATGTAATTGGATTTATCTTTGTTAAGATATCAATGAATCTTGCTTCCTTGCAGTTGACACCGTACGCCTACGCTTATCCAGCAGCACTTGCCCCCGTGGAAATAGCCGCAGCACCGTCCACTTACTCGATCGAACAGCACGGATACCACATTACCTACTGACTCTTTCGTCGCCATCTTGGGTATTGACCCTAACTTTAGCATGAACGCTTACAGAGAACTACCTTACCTATCGCCGATAATCGTCATGTATCGCGCATCGATAAAGTCATTCGCGCGAAACAAATATTAGAAAAAAGAAAAAAAAGCACAACGCAAGCAATTCATTTGTGACATTTCTTTCATCCAACATCATTAAATAGCCATTTGTTATCCGATTGAAGTTCCTTCGATAATTTCCCCGCAACGATCTTCGTTCGTATCCCGGCCATTGTCCTCGCGGTAGAAAATATTCATCTCTCTTTCGATTTTTTTTTTTTTCTTTTTAATTTTTCAAACTTAGAAATATCAAACGCGGTATAATGTTCCTGATGAATAATTCACGGAACAAAAAAAAAGTATATATATATATATATATATATATATATATATATACATAAAGAAAAGGCATTATAAACCGAGAATAAGGATGACGAGTCGATTAGACGAGAGAAGTGGCTAATCGAAGAGCCTATAAAATTCATCTCTAGAAAAAAAGTTACGTCCTCGTTCCCCATTTTATACATGAAAGCATAAATAGGAGTTTGAATAACAAAGGCCGATGATAACCGTGTCGCCGTGATCGTAGGATGCGATGAAAAGGAAAGTGAAAAGATCGGAAACTTTCTCGAGAACATCGGAACTCTTAACACGTTCGTCGACGTCATTGCACCTTGAACGGGCTCGTCGTTACATAATACTCAAAACACTAAACGCCAGCTAACAATGTTTTCGACAGAAATTGTGTCCGTCGATCTTAAGTACCATCGATAAATATCGTAGAATATTAAGAGAAATAACAAGTAAAAGAGACCGAAGGAATTTATTAGTATTATTTGTTTCTATTTTTTTTTCTTTTTCTTGTTCTTTGTTATCTTTTTCTCTTTCGTTATTACTCAACGTACGACATAGACGAAGAAACGTCGTTCGTCGTTCGTCGGAAATAGGTCAAGACGATCTTACCTTCATTTTCTTTAACATGGTAAAAGCGAATACGTCATACAAAAATTCTCAGAGATAGTTACAACACCGATCGGGGTAAAACGCACGACGGGAAAATCCCCCCGTTGTGCAAGAGAGAACGAACGGGTGCATCGAACTAAATCGACCGGCCAACCGATAACTAAAACCGGCTCCGTGATCCTTCTTTCTTCATTCTTTTTCTTCCTTTCTTTCTTTTCTTACGCGAAAACTCTCGTTAACGATCTGTATCTATATTTTAATAATCGAACGACAAAAGATTAATCTTTGTAGATCGTTCATAATGCCAAATATGCGCGATGATGTATTCGTAAAAGCGATATCTATTTCGAAGATTATTATTACACTCGGTTAGCTCTGAGACATCCTCGGGAATACTTTCTCCCGGAACCTGAAACACAAACGCAAACACAAAAACCGTAGGAACCGCAATTCTGCTCGGTTTAAACTTTATTTCGTCGGCCTGCCGTCGTGTGCGTGAAAAAAGAAATGTTTAAACATTTGTCGACTGAAACAAAAAAAAAAGAAAGGAAAGAATTTATTTCGATATTCGGTACCTATTCTTAGAAATCATTTGAAATTGGCAAGACGATTATCCTCCCACTCCCACGCCCCCTTCCTCGAACCGTCTCGATCGAATTTCAGGCAGGACGATGCGTCAAGGTTTACGAAAAGGATCAACGAAAAGAAAGCGTACGCCGTTCGTCTGTAACGTCCATGGATTGTTACTCTTTCTTAGGCAGTGAATACGCACGTGTATAATGTTTCCTGAGGAGACCCGAACCGCACGGATATACGCCGACGAACTTTAATGATCTCTCGGTTCCGCTCTTCTACCTGCGAACAAAAATGAAACGTGCGAACGAACGATAACGAAATTTCACTAGACCTACTCCATTCATAAGACTTTGAATCCTTGAAATCGATCTCGTGCGAAATGCTATTCTGTTAGATCGTTGATCGTTAATATTTCTATTTATTGGGACAATATTTTTTAAAACAAAATGATCGATGTATGTATGTATGTATGTATGTATATATATATATTTATGAACATTTTGATCGGTATTTTCAACATAATATCAATGGATAATATAAATGATTGGTGCAGATGATTAAATCTCAAAATTGCATCCGAGTTTGTTGTAAATACTGACCAACGTATTTAAAGTACCGACAAATTATTACGTTGACAAATGTATCAATTAAAATATCGACGATCCTTCCCATTGATCGGTACGATACTGATCATTGATATTACGTATTGATATTTCATTGTAAAATTTATTTAAAATACTGATGAAAAAGTTTTCATCCGTATTGTCCAATCATATTGTATTCCAGCATATCTCGTGATATAGAGGTCTGAATACAAATTTTAACTCTTTAAGAGCAATCGCGATCTACAAAAAGTTAATCTCGTAAGAAACGTTTAGATAACAATCGTGCATACAATGTAATCGCGTAAAAAAATCCCGTTGCAAATTTGTCGATAAATCGAAAAAGGGGGGTTGCATACGTCACGAATAATTCCAGTTAGGAGCGAATCCCAAAGACGGATGTCCGTTTAAAGTATGAGTCACGCAGATTTACCCCACCATAACGTTCCAATCGCGTAGCCGTCTCAGCATCCCCGAAAGAGGTACGAAAGTATATAAGATTCCGAACGGTCTCGGTAAAAGCACAGACCAGTGTGTCGTAGACGGAGAAAGTGTTCGTGGTTAACAGACATCGTAAGACGTCTTCAGAAGGTGTCTAAGAAATACCGTATAGTTCTCGGCGTGTTCGTTAATAACAGGTATACAATATAAAATTCAATATTGATCGTACATTTGTCGTAATTAATGAAAATTACAATTTTGTCGGTTTTAATTATTCGTAAAAATAATTCAATGTAATTATATAATTAGCTCGTATAAAACAACGCGAATAAATCATACGGTACATGCGTATCTGTAAATTAATAATTGACTTCATTCACGGATCTATGATTGATAAATATTTATTGTTATTTCGTTGTTTGACGATTAAAAAAAAAAAAAAAGAAAAAAAAGAAAAAGAAAGAAAGAAAGAAGATATAAAGAATCACCTATGCGTCGGGGTTCAATGATTCTTTAACTTTCTCCTTCTCACCGTGTGTCACGTGTAAGAGTTGTCGATGTTGTCTGAGAAAATAGCCATTGTGTGTTAACGATCAACGTTTAACACAACGATTTCTTTCCATGACCTATATATATATATATATATATATAAACCTTCAACTGTTTTTACGTTTCTCGCTCTCGCTCAACTTTGTTATTTTATCTATTTTATCAATGTTTATATTTCGGCAAATAAGACAAAGACCATCGACCAACGTTTTAATCACGTTATTACGTAAGAACTTTCTCCAGTCGAAATAACGTCTCAAAAAATAAACGAAACATTTTTTTTCTTGGTGTATGGCCGGGCTAAAAAGCTATATATATATATATATATACACATATACATATATACATATCCATGGTATTATTGGTCCGCGGCCGGTTAAACGACTTTCTCTCAACTTCCTCTTACTTTCGTTGACCCTATCGGTTACAGGATATCGCATCATCGTTCGCTTTTAACATCCAATTAAATCTTTTATAAGAAAGACATCGTCGGTTCTACGTTAATTACTCGTTGTAATGAATTAAAGATCGTGGAATTTGTTAATGTCAGAAAATAAAATCATAGCTCATTCAAGTTGATCCTTTGATAAATTCTAATTAAATGCAAGAAACGAAGAATATTCGTCACTCTTTAAACGACCTCTCATTTTCTTTGCCTTTTTATCTACAAACGCATCTTTCCCGTGTCAGTAATACATTCGCCTCGCCGTGTAATAAAAACGGATCGGAGAAAGGTGAGATGCACTTTCACAAGACTCGTTTGAATCAAAGCGAAGAAACGACGTAGTAAACGAACGCGCTCGCCGGTAAAACCCACGTCGTTTTGTTTAGTGGGCGTTCACGAATTTGGTAATCTTAATCATTATAAACGTTATGTAAATCGTACGTTTAGCAATTTGAAATGAACATTTAAGTATTACGAACGAGTTTGACTACGTACGAATATATTTGTAAAAAAAAAGTTCATAGTAAAGAACGAAAGGATGTAGAATAAGTAATCATTGAAATGTGATATGAGCATGAAATTATTATTCCCTTGATAATTAAACAAAATACTTATGTACTTTCTTTTTAAATACGATCGAACGACTAGAACACACCTACGCATAGCCATTATCACGAAGAACGTTATGGATCCTCGATTGTAAAGAACTTTCTAAAGATTTCAATAACGAGATATCATCCATCGAAAAATGAAAGCTACGTGTATATAAAGGAATTAAAGGGATAGATGGATGGATAGATAGATAGATAGATAGATAGATTGATCGAATCGAAGTTAAATCATCTTTTCTTCGTTTATTTTTATAGAATGAAAGCCTGGCCGATTCTGCTAGCGTGTCTAGCGACGTGCACGTTGGCGACTCAGGTGACGTATCAGACGTCATCTTCGTCTCAAAGCTCCAGCAGTACGAATCAACAACAGCAACAATGGTCTTGGCAAGGTCAAGATTTACTTGGTGCTTCCAACACGCAAGAGGAATCTTTTCATCCCGTTTCGTTCACCGCACCCGAGGCTGCCAAGCAAGAACAGTCTCAGCAACAGCAACTGTACAACCCTAACGTACAATCGCAATCGAGCGGAGTCGCCGAAGCACTCGATCAACGAACGGTAAAGAAAATATTCAGAGTCCAAATATGGTAGAATATGAACGAATGAAGAAAATAAATTGATTGATTAAATTAAAAAAAAAAAAAAAAAAAAAAAACAAAACAAAAAAAAATGTGTGATTTGCAGGTGGATACTGTGATCGATAACATTCTCATCTACAATCGACAGGGACGCAACCTTGAAGGTTACGACGAGCTCTACGCCGATCCGGACGTGAAGAACGCTCTTCAATTAGGGAACGATACCGTGGCGCGTAGTTACATCAAAGATAAGTTATGCTCCCTCGGTCTCATGAACGTGAGTTTGATCATTTTATTTGATCGCTATATAATTATCTCGATACTTTTATCGGTAAAACATTTTCTACTTTTGCTTTTCGATATAGTGCGAGAATCTGGAAGGTCGTCGTCCATATTACTCGCCCCACCGTGATATCCATCCTCAGGAGGTAATCTACGCACAACCGGTGACGATAAAACCCGTTGGTCGTCCGTTACCAGCCGTGCCTGTGAAACGACCATATAGATTTGGAAAACCAGAATCGTTATCGCCTGGCTTCGCTCCTGGACCAATTTTATCGGGGCCACCGCCCTCCTTCGTCGGAGCTGGACATGGACCAATCTACCCAAGACCTCCGTCGACTTTTCTCGGATCACAGATCGGTCTGAAGAAGCCCGGAGGCGGGCCGATCTATCCCGCGAAACCAATTTATGAGCCTGGCTTGGACGCCGAAATCGATTTCGATAATAAATTCCTAAATAAGAAACAAGTGATCCTACAATCCGGGGGTGGGCCCGTACAACAGCACGTTCATCATCACTATCACCATGGAGATTCGATCGATAACGTTGGATCCACTCCGATAATCGGACCCGGGCCCATCGGTAACAACGGTTTTAACGCTTACGGCTACGGAAACCTCGGTTCTTACGCTGGCGCCATCAACGACTTCGAGGACTACAGGAAGAACTTTAAGATCAAGACATCCGGCTCGGTTAACAATTTGAACGAAGCCGCATCCTCGAATAGTTACGCCAATGCATTCTCGACTTACGAGAAAACGAAGGACGATTATGCCACGCTCGGTGGGTCCGGTTCGGTGCATACGGGAAAACAATATCCTGGATTCGGTGCCAGCAATCCTTACATAGTCAATAACAATAATAATAATAATTTTGCATCGAATGGCAACAACTTCGCCGGTAGTCTTGGATCATTTGAAAATGGCATCAACAACGGATTGTCGTCGTCGTCGTTGTCGTCGAGTTACGAGGACTGCGTTTGCGTACCTTACGAGCAATGTTCGACGATCGATCATGTCGGCCGCAAGGACGACCATTACCTGGCGATCGATCCTCGTAATCTTGGAGGAAAAAATATCGAAGCTGAAACGATTGAAGTCGTTGTCACCGATGGAAACGGCACGATGAGCGTCGTAAGAGTCCCGAAAGGAGTAAATGCGAGCGATAACGCTGAACGTCCGGAGGAACAGGAGAACGGCAACGATCGAGCATTGGATTCCGAGGAAAATAATGATTTCGTTGCGAGCGACAAGAGAACGAGAAGAGATACCACCAAGAGATCCGAACATAAAGAGGAGAATAAAGCGGAGGCTCAAAGCGTAAGACAAGATTTTGTTGCCATCATAAATACTTAAGTACGAGCTATCTGTTCGTAGCGAGGATCGGTCAAATTCTACCCTTTCCCTTTCTCGTTGCTTCTTTACGTCTTTCTTTATCTTCACTCGTACGCACTGTTCCGGTTTCCAAATTCAATGGTACGAAGAAAACGAATGCTCGCCTCGAACCGAACGCTCGGAAATTCATTATTAATTCGATATATCCGATGATTAACGCTTTATAACAGGCTTCCGTTCTACGTTTTTGAGGTGTATTATAAGATATATATCCGAGTTTCGAGCGATATAAATGTACGAAAAAAAATCAATGACGATTAAAATATCGCTAAGAGAAAGGGAAAGAGGAAACGGATCGTAGAGCTGCTAACATTTAGGGCGTCTCTTTTAAAGGAAAAAAAAAAAAAAAAAAAGAAAAAAAAACGAAAAGAGAAAAAAAAACAGCTCGGATCTCTAAGTGACACTTCGACTCTCTCTCTCTCTCTCTCTCTCTCTCTCTCTCTCTCTCTCTCTCTCGTTGCAGAGATTGGTCGTTGGCGATCTGGACACCTCGAAACTAAACGTGAAGCCTACTTGGGGCGTTAGTTTCGGTCTACCTCAGAGCTACGTTGATCCGATAAATCCATTCGGTGATGGATACGGTGGACGGGGTATAAATCTCGGTTTGGTATCCGTAAATCCTTTGGTGGCCGTTCAAGTCACCAAGGACGAGTACGGCGAAAAAGTGGTTAAACCACTGGTGAATCTCCACGTAACCCCAAACCCAGGACTCGTTCGGAAGTTGGGACACTTGCTCGCACACAAGCAAGGCAGTTTATTGGGCAATTACGCGCCAGATTATTATCCAGCGGGGCCGCCAGTGATCTACGAAAAACCGATTCATCATTATCCCTCGAAACCCTATTACCCAACGATCCACGGTGATCCTTTCTATCGCGAAAAACCCTATCATGAGAATTATCAACACTTCGGTTATCATCACGGTCCTCGCTATCAAAATGGTTATCCCGATAATTATCGCGACGACGACGACGACGACGACGATTACGATTACGAGCCGGACGGTTTGGAAGATTATAACGATTATTACAGAAACGCACGTACCAATGCGTCGTACGACGACGATCCTCAAAGTAACCGTAACTCCGCTAGGAATTCGTCGAACGGAAAGCAAAACGGAAAGATTGTTTTTCGTGACAGAAAGAAGCGCGACGTGAAAGCGATCGTTAAAACGGAGGAGGTAAGAGCTTTTGAACGTCGAAACCATCCTCCGAATCGGATTCACCAAAGTGTTCCAGGGTCGTTAGGGAAAACATTGCGCAATTACCGATCGCTGACGAGAACCGAATGACCTGATATCGACTAACTCAAGAATGCATCGTCATTATCGTGTCGCGCACTAATTTACAAACCATTTAAGTATAAATGCTTCATTCACCCAACGATCATAAAGTATCCTTTCGAGAGACGTAATCATAATCATTCGTTGAAGGTCAAGTAGATAATATTACCCAAGTCTATATTATTTTTCTTCTGTTCTTTCCCAATAGAGACAATTCGGTCGTCCAGCAGTTTGCGGTCCGCGCCACGTATGCTGCCGAAGTAGCCAAATAATTGCTTCGCGACCACGGCCTGGTCAATGCGGTACCAGATACACGAAAGGCGTTAACGCCAGGATCAAAACGCCCGCTTACGTCGACGGAGATTCTGAATTCGGTGAGCGTTGGTTTTGAAAAGCGAGATAAAAGCGTTGTAAACGAAAACACGATAGAAAATGCTTATATAATTGACAACGTATCCGCGGATATTTAGGTGAATATCCTTGGCAAGTGGCTATATTGAAGAAGGATCCTACCGAGAGCGTTTACGTGTGCGGCGGAACATTGATCTCGCCGCGACACATCGTCACTGCCGCGCATTGCGTGAAAACCTACGCTGGACGAGACTTGCGAGCACGATTGGGCGAATGGGACGTCAATCACGACGTAGAATTTTATCCTTATATCGAACGTGATATCGTTAGCGTTTACGTACATCCCGAGTTTTATGCTGGTACTCTCTACAACGATATCGCCATTCTAAAACTCGATCATCCAGTCGATTTCGATAAGAATCCGCACATCACTCCGGCCTGTCTTCCGAACAAACGCGACGACTTTAACGGAGCAAGGTCTGTAATACACTAGTTCGATAGTAATATCGATTAACGATTACGAAACGTACATATCTTTTTTCTTATCTCCTCAGATGCTGGACGACCGGTTGGGGTAAAGACGCTTTCGGCGAGTTTGGCAAATATCAAAATATTTTAAAGGAGGTCGACGTACCTATAATAAACAATCAAGTCTGTGAAAGTCAAATGAGGAGAACGAGACTCGGGACAAGCTTTAATCTTCATCCTGGGTTCATATGTGCCGGAGGTGAGGAGGGCAAAGACGCTTGCAAAGGCGACGGCGGTGGTCCCATGGTATGCGAACGCAACGGACAATGGCAACTTGCCGGGGTCGTTTCCTGGGGCATTGGATGCGGCCAAGCGGGTGTTCCCGGTGTCTACTCTCGCGTTTCCTTCTATCTCGATTGGATACGACAAGTGATCGATCAATATTAACCACCCATTGAAATTTAATGAATCTTCTCGAAATAGGTTCTCGCAGTCGAATTCCCTATCGAAAAAAAAAAAAAGAAAAGAAAAAAAAATAGCGCGATGATAGACGTCGATGATCACTGTTATTTGTTTTGACGGATCCACGCGAACGTAATCGTTCTCCCTCGGCGTTATATTTCATTCGAACTATCGGTTCTGTTATTTTTATTTAAATGAATTAATTCTCTCGCAGTCGAATTCCCCATCGAAAAGAATAGCGTGAAAGACGTCACGATTATTTTTATTTATTTTGATAGACCTACGTGAACGAAATCGCCTCCCACGACGTTAAAGTTCATTTGACCTATCGGCTTTATTATTTTTCTCGAATCGAAGTTCTCGCAATCGAATTTGATTTCATTATTTATTTTGATACGACGGGTAAAAATATTTCTCTCGCGATATTAAATATCATTGGATCTTTTGATGATAACACTCCTCCTCGCGTTAGTCACAAAACAATGTTATATTTAGGAAATAATTTATTGTACATACTCCGCTGGAAATAACTCGGGTTTATATTTAAATATTGATTATTTAATGACTTCGTTCGATTCATGCTATTAGTATTGTGTGACATCGAATATATTTGACAAAAAATGTGATTCGGACTTGGGCGAGTTCGGATCGAGAAGTAATGCATTTTCTTTGCAATCTATTTATATTTCTATCAATAAAATAATCATCTTATAATACATATATGTGTGTGTGTGTGTGTGTGCTTATGTACATGTAAACCACTTCACAGATATTCCGGCGAAAAGTGAGAGACTTATTATATCCCTCCAAATACCTACTATGATCTTTCGTAAGAAGTCAATATAAAGGTCGTACATTTACGGGTGATGCGGAAGAACACTTTCTGTTCAAAACTTTTGATGTCACCCTAATGCGGGTGACGAGACTGTCAAAGCGTGTTAACAGGAAAACATGATAGTCGAGGAGTTATTGAAGTTTACTTTTATATTGCGCCGTTAGATGGCATTACGTATGTCGGTAATATTACCATCAATTTATCTACCTTAGATGACTGAACGGCTGTACAATTTACTTTTAGATCGGGCCGTTAGATGGCGTAACATATGTCGGTAATATTACCACCTAATTTATCTACCTTAGATGACCGAACAGGTGTACAGTTTACTTTTAGATCGGGCCGTTAGATGGCATTACATATGTCGATAATATTAACACCTAATTTATCTACCTCAGATGACTCTATCGATATCTCTCGCAACTTTTTTGATGTCAAGAATTTAGGTTATGTGTGATATATGTAATATTATCAATTATAATACTTGTTAATTGCTAATGAAAAAAAAAAATTAAACAATTTAAATAGGTAAGGCAGAATGCGTGATTAATGTTAATAGCTATTGCTCGTGATAATACTTACGAATAATATTGCAGCAAACGTTTTATTGTATCGAAGTAAGGCACTTGAAAAAAAAAAAATGCCTATAAAATATATCGGTCGCACAACAGACTTTAAAGGGAAGACGTTATGGGAGATCTTAGGAAATTTAAAAAATTTTGGTGTAGGAAGAATGGTAATACGCAATAAATTTCAAAGATATCCTGAACCTTCTTACATGAGGATATTAAAAATTGCCACACTGCCTGCACCAATGACGGAAAAACCGGGTGTAATTAGAAGACTATTCATTATATCCGTCCGTATAAATCGATATATATATATATATTTTGTAACGCATTAACTTTATTGTACAGGTAGAACGTAAGATCGTAGCTCTTATTCAAAATACCTTCCGTGGAAAAACATGTGAACCAGAGCAAATAGATGGAGTAACTTATAAAGCAGATTTCATTTTGATCCCTAAGGATGAGGAGGATAAATATACGCGTCACAGTGAGCCGTTTGAACTTAAAGTAGTACCAAGAACGATGGATTATCCGCCGCTTCTTAAAGAAATGATAATAAGACAAAAAAAAGAAGCAGGATTACTAGACAATGAAGAACCAAAGATGGAAATTATCTATCGTTGGTGCGGAGTTAAACGATACAGATTAGCAGAAGAAGGGGAAACGCCAACTGTAAACTTTGTGATAGGTCTTGGAAAACCCGATAGTCCTAGTCTTTATGAGAACATTAAAAAAGAATCATCGACGTAAATATTTATTACATATATATATATATATATATATATATACGAAGGTACTTTATTATAAAATGGATTTAGATATAATAAATAACATTAATGTACCTTTCTAGTTCTATTTCTATTATATTAACAAAGTAACGTTAAATCGTTTTCTTATACTTTCCTAGTAATTTGTAAACTTCGCAAATATCTTGCTCTTGCATTTTCAGTTTCTCCTTTGATCCTAAAATTATATTACACCCTTCATATTTCTTACTTTTTTTTTGACTAGATCGATAAGAAGAAACGTCGATTATAAATATAAAAATACTCAAACCTTCGTCCATGAAATTCTTAGTGGTATCTGCTTTCTCCTCTGCAAGAGCCTACGATATATATATATAACATTAAACCATTAGTAGAATATTGACATACAGTAAGTACAATTCCAAATACCTTCCAAAATTGTCTCATTTCTTGCACATAATCGCGCTTTCTAACTAACCACCCACGGACATATTTTTGTATATACAAAGCTGCTTCATCCTTGGTTAAGAGCCAGGACAATGGAAAGATGGGTCTCGGACTATAGAACGTAATCTTTTATATATTTTATGTAATACTTCAATTATCCCTATCGCATCTGACCGTACTGTAAACGTAATATTAATTTAAATTGCGGTATCTCAAATACCGTGTGCCATTTAAGTGCACGTTTTGGATATTTTGGATTGAGATTCCACAAGGTTTCAGCCAAATAATCGAGACCATTAAATCGACACTTTTGTACCTAAACGAAGATTAGTAAAGAGCATTATTTTTTATAGAACACTTTGAATTCGATGCGACAAGGTATACGCGTGTATAATTTACTCGAAGGGCGTCCCATCGACGTGCTTCGATCAACATATTTTCCATCGCTGGTAATAATAAAGGAAATATTTTTTTATTCAAATAATTAGATGGTCCATCGTGGTAAGGTACCACGATCGGCGATGTTTCCTGTTCCTTTTTCCATTCGTCGTACCGCGATCGTTTTTTCTCGTACTCATCGATAATAGATCGCCACAAATTTTCCTCTCGTTTATCATTGACATGCGAATCTTGTAAATCTTGTTGAGATAAACTCTTTGCTCTTTGACATTGTACGTCATCGTTATTTTCTACGTCCTGAAAGCAACCCGAACAAATTTCATTCCCGGCGATATATTCTTTGGCTAATCTAGAAAACATCGTTGCTTCTTAAATAAATGAATTACTCTTACTCGAATAAAATCATTTCTTTCTTTTTATTTGTTCGAAGGAGGAAAAAAAAAAGAAAAAATAAATCAAAGAACGCGATGATCGATCGATCGAAACGTAATTAATGTGTCAATAACGGAAGCACATTTCGTTATGTCCCGTCAACATTTAAACTCGTGCAAAATTGTTGTTCTATGAAAGAAAGTGCTTTTTAATAATAATACAAATATCGAACGTTACGTTTAAAAAGGCATTCCATTAAAATATGTATCTAAATGAAGGATGCTTCATCTTCGTCCTCGCATATAATCGCCCAGAAAAGTTTAACTTTTCGGATGAACGTGACATAGCCTATGTAGAAAATTATTGTTAAATTTGTCGATAGAAATATTTGAGTAATCGAGGCACATAAATGCTTAGTTGTTCTCCAAAATGTCCGACATTGAGACGTCAAATTAGGGAAGAAGGTACTTTTTTCTTTATATATATATATATATATATATATATATATATATATATATATATATATATATATATAACGCAATATCTCGACGTTCGAGAATAAGATTAGAGGGGGGGAAAGAAAAAAAGAAATTAATATAAATAAAATCAAAATGTTTCGTAGTTAAAAAATCAGGTTGGACAGATGAATACATACGAAAAATCGTCGATGTCCAGAGAGTGGACATCGCAGAGGATTGGGATCAAAAGGTGAAACAGGATCCACGTAAAAGAACTCGTGGTGTACCGTTAGATTCTCCTAAAAGTGTTACCAAGGAGTCAGCGATAGAACATGACGATCGATATGAGGAAAAACCTAAAACGACAGATTATCCCAGTAAAATAGTTCAAAATTCTATACATATCACCGATTACAAGGAAGTTATCGATAAGGATGATATTCCTTTGGCCTCGTTAAAACAAGAAACTATTTATTATACGGAAGAAAAGGAAATTGCCCGTGCGCCTTCGCCGACGTTTAGAAGAATTACTTCTGAAGAAGTATCGAGGCCGCGAATACCGAAAGAAACAAAAATTCAAAGTCCGACCGAAGATCAGACTTACGAGGAAGAACAGGAGGACGATACCGCGATAATCTATTCCAGGATCGATCACAAAGAAAGTACTAGGACATCACCACCACCTCCTCCTCCTCCTCCTCCTCCTCCTCCTCCTCCTCCTCCTCCTCCTCCTCCTGAGAGCAAGATAACGGCAAAGGAACAGGAAAGGCCTAGAATCGGCGAAAAAGTGGACGATAAGACAAAAATTAAACGTAGAGACGATTCCCCGGATAGTTATTACAAATATACACCTAAGGAACTTCCTAGCGACTGGCCAAACGATGCTTGCGACGAGGCTTGTCTCGCGAGAGTACTAAAAGGCAAGTATTAAGGAATCCCTTTAGATACGATTACTCATAGATACCTATTTTCTAAAGATCATTCTTTTTCTCCTTTCTTTTCTTTTCTTTCTTTTTTTGTGACTTTCAGAACATGCTGAGAAGTTGTTGCGAGAAAAGAAGAAGGATCGTCGTTATTTGACAACGGGACTAAGTTATTTCGACGACGTTTGTACCTGTTCCCTTAGTTGTATGATACATAATTTGAGAAAAGATCGTTTCGTGCGTAGCATATTAACGTCCGCAATTTTATTCTCCTTTGGCATAAAACTATGTTCGGAATTATACGGCTGGTACATACCCAATCGCACTTGACAAAACCGATTAACCTTAACCGAAGGGACGAAAGAACGGGATAAAAAAAAGGGGGGTTGGGGGGGGGGGGGCGGGGGAAAAAATAGAAAAGGGACAGACATCGATTTCGACTTCGGGATGGCTAAATTGAATGAAAATAAATTTAATGATCACATTCGTTTAATATTTCGCAATTCTTTGTTTTAAAAGTATTCTAATTGTACAAAGCAAAGCCATTATAATCGATAACGCACAACCAACAAAGACATAAGGGACGACCAAGTGAAAATGATAAAGATCTTCTCGAACGATCCTCTCTTTGGGAAGATTAACTCTAAAGGAAATGTCATTTTCCCAATCGATGGTATTATTATGAGCTTTAACGCTTCTAGATCTTCTGTTATGACCCGCTGGACAATTCAAAATACAATCAGCTCCTTCTAAACAACCCGTTACCTTAACAGTTAAGAATATCTCGTCGTTCTCTCTCATATTTTCAAACATGAAAGCTTGGAAGATAAGATAAGTTTCCAAAGGGGATATACGATATTGTTCTCTCGAACAAATCTTTCGAACGTCCGGATTCAAGCATCCATTGGTATCCAAGATCCATAAACTGTTCATTATTTTCTTTCGTTGTCTATTTTCTATATAATGAACCGTCAATTCACCGATCCTCGAGTATTGCCAGCCTGGAAATCAAATTTTATCGATATCCGTAAAGCATATCGCATAGATCCTTACGTCAAAGGATGCACTTTTACCGTTTCCATCTCGTACGAGAACGCGCAATAATACTTCTTCTCCCAAAATAACGGTATCTCCGGACCGTATTCTAGTGTCGAAGATTTTATCGGAATGAAATGTCTTTCGAAACAATCCGACGTCGATCTCCAAATTATTTGGAGAACCACCGGTAACAACGCGGGGCACCATTCTCGCCGATCTGGAAAAATATAAGACCGAACGTATGTACCACGCGATGATAAAGACGAGAAAAACCTTTACGTTAATTGTCTCACGTATCGAGAGTCTTCACACTGATTTTTTTCGTCCGAGAGACAGTCTTCTCTTGTACTTTGCAGCGCAAAGTGATCTTCGTGTCGTCTTTCAATCTAAGACCCGGTATAAGTGGAAATCTCAGATCGAGACAATAGTATCTTTCGGTTTCCGTTGGACATGCAACAACGCCGCAATGCCGAAATCTTTCCCTTTCTAAATTGATCGTGTACTCGTCTTTCACCCTTGCAACCTTACACACCTCGTCCTCCGCGTTATCTATCACAGGCGATTCCTTAGCCGTGCTCGTTTTTACGGATGCTCTGAACAAAAAAAAAAAAAAATAAAATAATAAAGTCGTCGGATAACCGTTACGAGAGTGAGATATCATTAAAGCCGTTATTCCAGTATCATACTTAAAAAATACATCGTCGTCCGTATCGCGACAAGATATATCTTCTATTTGAATGTCATTATTCCCTTGCGATAACGACTTATCGGCATTGCTTATGCTTTCGGTCGTACCAGAGTGAACCCGTTGAGAGGATCTGACTTGCAAATGAGAGGAGGATGGTCGCCGATAATAATATCGACCTTCTCGTCCATTGACTCCGAATGGAATATGTTCGTTCTTTTCCATAACGGTTGAATCGATCGTTAGAGGAAACGACGTGTTCTTCGATGGTTGTTCGTCTATTCCCTTTAATCGAGCGACATCGGTCGTCTCCTCGAACGGCACATAATGATTCACCACTACGGAGTCGTTATATTCTCGAGGGAAATCGATCGTCAACGCCGTAGTAACCCGCGGCTCTAGGGAAGCCGCATGGTCGAACGACGACGGTATCGTTAATAGGATCAGCAACAGGTAGTTACGTGCCTACGATATCAAACGAAAAAAAAAAAAATACAACGTAGAACGATTAGAATCCTTAAGATCGATGAAAGATTAAAGGACAACGTAAACGTTTATTTCCTTTCGAAATGATAATCGAAACTATAACAAATTTTTCCCACCTTTTGTCCCATTAGCGTCGACAAGAATTTCTCTGGGATAAATTGTAATAATCTCGAATCGTCGTAGGACCGTGTCATTTTCGTATGATCAACTACGAAAGACTGGCAAACTTGTAGAGTTTGATGAACGCTTTTAAAGGTTCCCCCTTTATTCGAACGATACCTTTGTCACATTGTTCGGTGTGTGGATTTACGGGGACACCGACGACGTCCATTATTAGGTACATACGATCTTTCGTGATTCGACTGATGAAGGAGTACTTAGCATAAAACATCATCCGTATCCTCGATTTTAACGTCGCGTCTGCCATTAACGTCGATATCGGATCGCTCTGTATGCGTTCGCCCGTGTATTCCCCCGTCCGTATAACCAGACCCACGGTATTATATACCGAACAATTCGGGTCAAAGAATTTCTTTCGAGAGAAGGATTACACGAGACGCATATGTACGAATTACGAATGATTTCTAATTGCGTTTCTTGTCCTTTAAATTTGTCCTGAAACTCCTCGTCGACGAAGAAAAAATAACAAGAAAATATAACTGAATTACGATTATCCTTTAAATGGGAATAATTGGAATAACGAAATGATAGAATTTGTTCGTATTAAACGCACGATGAAAAAGGTCAAGGTTGATGCGATAAAAAGTGAAAAAAAAAACGAATAAAAAAAAATGCTCCAGGTGAGGCTCGAACTCACAACCCCGGCATTGCTCACGAACACTGTCTTATAAGTACCGTGCGCTAACCAATTGCGCCACTGGAGCGGTTGGTAAGAGGATCGCTAAAATAATTTTTCAGTAGTGAATCCATTAAATCTAAAAATAAAATTGTTTGATCGTCTATTGTCTTCGTTTGTGCATAATTAATCATCGCAATTAATTGATTTTAAGCAAATGTTCATCGTAAAGGGTATTAAAAACGCGCCCATACAGAGATCGTCACCATGATAGAAAATTTATTATTGTTTTTTTTAAGCAAAGTCATAGAAGATTTTTTTATTCGAATGATCGATATCGTGAAAGAAATCTTATCGTAGATATACGTATACACGATGTATATCGTAGATATACATAATCAATGTCCAACAATTGAATATACATATATTGTAGACCTTAAATAAAGTGGCATAATATCTGAAAATAATATTTATCAAATGCGAAACGAACCAACAAAAAATATGGCTTGACATTTTTTCAAAATCGATTCAACATTCCTTAAATACGTATATTACTTCGTGACGATAAAAATTATTTCGTAACTTTTTTCCGACGAATTCGAATATAAAATTTTATTATTAATTCATTAACTATAAATTCTCAGTTTCCTCTATCCAAACAACGTTATAATTGATTTTAAAACTATTCAATCGCACTTGGTTTCGTAACGGTTTAAACACCGACAATGGGCACAGGCTTAATCCTTGACCGATTCCGATGAACGAAATCACACTTTAAAGATAAAGGTTTAAACGATGACACGACTTTTTCGAATTCTTCGAAATGCTTTATTTGCTTAAAAAAAAAAAAAAAAAAAAAGAATATTGTGCCAAAGAATTCTACTAATCAACTTGTCGATAGTTTCAGGTACTATCGATCAATAAAGAAATGTTTAAATTAAATTTTCACTTGTGATTAACTACAATAAATATCACCTATATTTGACAGAATGTAATCGGGTTTTTATGCATAAATTTATAGGCATCGATACGACAGATGCATAATATATCACTACTGCGTTTGTAGTTCATATTTTTCCCATACCTGTCGCTGAAATCATATACATTATGAACCGAAGATGATGAACAGCCTTAAAAGATCACTTTCTCGAAATATATTGTCATCTTTCCATGGACACGCGTATATCAAACGAGCCGATCTTTTTCGTTGAATTAAAGTGCATTCAAATGCATCAAAAAAAAAAAACAAGATCGACAACTTAATGTAAAAAAAAAAAAAGGAAAAAAATAGTCGTCACGTCGAAATAATATTATATTAAACGAATAAACCGAGATCCTATCTGCGTAATGAATTTTAACTTCAAATCAATAACGTTATAAATTAGAAACATTAGAACGTTTGAATAAGTGATTACAAGGCATCGATTTGTATGTACACTGTACATGGTGTGTGTGTGTGTGTGTATATATATATATATATATATATATTATATATATATATATGCATGCACACATATGTGCTTCGTCGATATACAACATGTACGTATATAAAAGAAATTGATAATATTTTAAACTTACAAAATAACCTGTAAAAAGTGTAACTCTTTCTCACGATTCCATATCGTATAATGATGATAAGCGAATTCCTCTGTTTTAACTTATTTATTTTTATGCCATATAAATGTGTACATATATTCAGCCATGTTATGAAACTATTATTAATGAGATGAATAAATTGAATAAATTATTGACATTACAATGACAATGGACAAAAATAAACGGCAATACATTGAAAATCGAATAATCCAATATTTTCACAAATAATGTTGGCAATAAAAAGGATAGGTTGACAAGACTGATCCGCTCGAGTTTGTCGACTGCTAATTATGTTTTGACAAGTACACGTAGCTGTTACCTAAGTATTATCAAAGCTCACATTTACATTTTTTTTTTTCTTAATACGAAGAGGTGTTCACGTAGAAATTACGATATTGAGAAAAAAAGGATACTCGAGGAACGTCGTCCCAAAGAAAATGTTGATACAAGGCTCACCTAATGGTTCTTCATTCGTCTACGTCAAGTAACGTTATTAATAATTTAAAATAGTTATTTTGTTCACATTTGATAGCATCGATAATTTTATCATTTTTTTTTTTCCCCCAATAGATACAAGTAAATCCTTCGGTTTATTTATTTACACTATTTTTCATAATCATTGTTCTTTCTCAACAAAAGAACAATTTATTAATGGTAGTCAAGTTTTTTTTAATTATTAATATTTATTAAGCACAAATATAATTTTTGATATAATAATATCGTTTATCCAGCTATAGTCCTTAATGAAATATTAATCTATTTTAGATATGAAGAAGAATGAGTTGGTTTGATGCTACAGGATTTGCCAATTTGGCAAAATCTGCTCTCAAGGAAGCTCAGAAAACTATAGATAAAGCTTTAGATATTAAAGATGAAGAGGAAAAGATAATTCAAACTCATATAGACGAAACATCAGACTTTTTTTCAACTTGGGAATTAAAGAGCGACGAAGAAGGCAATTCCCAAACTAAAGTATCAAATCAAAAACAACAGAATACTAGCAGTATATGGGGAAGTTTCACAGGATCCTTTTTTGAAATTCCTAAATTTGGAGATAAAAGTACAACAAGTAATATTAAACATTCCAAGTCTTTACAAAGTACATCTATAGAAAATGTAGAGAAATGTCAGCTTACACCGTCTACGTCTCTTCCTGGGAACTTAACCGGCGAAGAAGTTTCCATTCTTTCGAAAGATAACGAAGAATCACCTATACATGTTACAAAAGTATCATGTGAAAAACCTGATGTTAATGCGTCAAAGAAATCTACCAATGAAATTCCGTCAGAATCTAGTAAACAAGATGAGAAGTATTCGTCAGAAAATACGAATACTATTAAAGTTGAAGTACATGAAACACAAAGGGATATTAATATGGTAAAATGTAATGTGAACGAAGACGAAATTACTGAAAATTTAGACAATGTTGTTAATAAAAAAGATAATGAAAGAAATATCAGTGAAAATGAAGTGGAAGAGAAGAAAAAAGAAGTTAATCAAGAAGAATCAAATACATGCGGTACATTAAATAGAATATCTATCATTTCTTCTGATAGCGATAAAAAGAGTTTAGAAAGTGTGGAAATTCTTGGCTCTCAATCGAACACCGATTGCACTACAACCCCAGAATCTGATGCTAATTCGGTTAGTGATTCGATAGGTCCATGTGCCGTAGGTCTTAAAGTGAATTCAGAATCAGTAGAAATATTGCCGGATAGTCTGATAACGTCTCCAAGTTCCGTAGAAATTCTAGGAGAATGGAAAAGTGATAGTAGTCCTTATTTATCGCCCATAGAGCAAAGACATTCTGAATCATCTTCTATATTAGATAGAGATGATTCTAGTACTCCTTGCGAAGACAATATTAATATGTGGGGAGATGAAGGTAATATCATCCAAAAAGAATCTTTGAATATATCTCCGTATTTATCATCTATAGAAAAAAATAAAACGGATCCTAACAACGCTAGTAGTACATCATTACACGATACCTCTGTTACTTCTCAAACAAGTAATAGTTTATCTGTCATAGACAGTAATAAAGCTTCGCCGGAAAGTGTTGAAATAATACCAGATGTCGATGACGTGGACGAATTAAGTCTAGCTGAAGATTCTTATACCTCTGCATCTGAAAGTACTGTGATGACTATTATGGAAACATTTCAACAATATGATCAAATGAAACAAAAACTGGAGTTTACTGGTATAAATGTTAAAATGCATGAATCTTATCAGGAAGGCAAACAAGGTTTATTAAAATCTTCTATGGAATCACAATTAAATACGAGTATTGATTCTTTAAAAGAAAAACACAATTTACATTTGCCATTAGAACCTATTACAACTCAACCAATTCATAAGTCAGAACACTTAGAGTCTGTAAGCAAAATAATGGAAGTAGATCCATTAAGTCAATTAACGATAGAACCACCGGAACTTGAAGGTGACAATGAAAATGAACAATTGCAGAAAACAGAATCAGTTGAATGTACCGATCAAGTTTTAATTTTAACAGACTCTAGTTGCGAAGGAACCCTGATTGAAAGTAGCTCAGAAGATAATGCAACATTAGTTTCTTCCGCTGTTACTAAAGTTGTCCAAACCCATTTAGCAACTAGCTCTTATGTAAAAACCATGTTAGCAGATGCAATGGTAGAAAAGCATGAAATTATAGATGTACAGACTCACTCTGCGGATGTGCCACGTGAAAATTCGCCGATCTCTTCGGAAAGGTGTGTGTGCGTGTGCGTATATATCTCTTTTATAATACTCGTATTTTTCGTATATATTTCAACGTTGTATTTTTTAGTTTTAGTCGTTCTGATTTAGTAAAAATAGGGTCTGATCAAACTAGTGGACATACGAGCGGAGATGAACTAGAAACTACAACGTCGAGTGATATCGAAGTAATATCAAGGTAGATAACATTTCATAATAATCGTGAAATTATTTAACATCAATGGGAATGTATCAAAAATACCTTTTATTTAGTCCTAATGGAGATTCAAGCTCAACTCAGTCGAGGCAAAGTCCAGCAAAATTACAGATATCCAAAGGAAACGATCTGTTGACAAAAACTTTGAAGACAAGAGGTCATTCCAGAGAACTTAGTGAAATTAGTATAGGCTCGGACGAAACCAATTCAGAAATAGAAAAATTATTAAAACGTATTCAAGAAATGACCGAAGTATTAGAAGCGCGAGAGTCGAAACTGATCGATGTTAGCAGAATAAATATGGAATTGCACGAGCAAAACAGTAGCTTAAGGAAGTAAGTATTAGTTTCAAGTATGTTAAAAAGATATACAGTTAATAATATCTAAACGAAGGATTGTTTTATTGCTAAAAAGAACATCATTCGTGCTTCCAATTTCAGACAATTGGATAGTTTTGAAAAACATGCAGAACAAAGTCAAAACTTAAATCAAATCACAGACGAGTATACGCAACGTCTCTCAGCTTTGGAAAGAAAATTTCAGCAAGCTATAAGAGAAAGAGATACGTTACGAAAAAATCTAGAACAATTAAAGCAAGAAGCAGCAACGCGGTTGTCGTCCCAAGAAATGTCTAGTATTAATGCAGAAAAGGATGAAATTATTAAAGAGCTTAGAGAAGAAGGAGAGAAACTTAGTAAGCAACAATTATTGCATAGCAATATAATAAAAAAATTGAGAGTTAAAGAAAAAGAAAATGATGCTCTTATCAAACATCAAAAGTATGTATGTGCGAAATAGGATTATTTTACACTATTATAGATTATAAGTTAGATCATGTTATGTACTATAATTCAGTTTATAGTTTCTATTTTAATACCTTCAACGCAATTGCAGAGAACTTATTGAAGAACAAAATTCAGAGTTGGAAAGATTAAAACGATCATTACATGCAAAGGAAGAAGTTGAACGAACACAAATAGAAGCTGTACATACATTGACAGCAAAAACAAAGAAACAAGAAAAGGAAATTTTAACTTTGCAAGAAAAATTAGATAATGCATTGCATAAAATGGATGCTTACAAAAAAAGTTTAGAAGTTGCAAAATTGTTAGTATACAGTAACGATTTTTATTCTTGTAATTTTTAATAATAAGTATTTCATATTTAATGTCTATATGTCAGTTTCTATTATATAGGGATTTAACAGAAACAAAGAAGAATTTAATAGATACAGAACAGGAACTCAAACAGGCCGTAGACAATGCCAGCGAATCGTGTCAACTTTTTGCACAAGTAGAGGAGCTCAAAATTAAGCTGCGCCAAACGGAAGAAGCAAATGTTAAGTTAGTTGTACCTTTTTATTACTCAACTTTAAATTATCATTTAAATATGCATATATGTGTGCCCGTATCTTTCTATCTATAAATATATATATATATATATATATTTTTTTTTTCTTTTTTTTTTTTTTTTTTTTTTTTTTTTAATAATATAGGAAAGAAGAATTCCTTAAACAGGTGAATAATACCTTACTAAAAAGATTAGCGGATGCGGAAGCAAGAAGTGAAGAATTATCTGAATCCGTCTCAACAGCTACAAAACCATTATTAAGACAATTGGAACAACTTCAAGCAAATTTAGTACACAAATCGAATACTTTTATGAAACAGGAAAAAGTACTTAACGAAAAGAATGTTGAGTTACAAACAAAATTAGAAAGTTTACTAGAAATGGATCGTGGTTTAAAAGAAGAAAATATAAATCTCAAAGCTAAAATATCTCATTTAGAATCAAAAATGAATGCTAAAGAAGCGGAGAAAGAACAATTGGAGGAGCAAAATAAAATACTAATGGAAGAAAATAAAACTCTTGCGGAAGAGAGTTTACGGTAAGGGATTATTACAAAAATAAGAAATGGTAAGAGAAAAAGTCTTTGATAGTTTTAATAAGGTTTTTTTTTTTTTTTCTTTTTTTCTTTTTTTATGCAGTCATCAGCAAATTGTGGAAATGCTTCAAGAGTCTCATTCAAATCAGATTAAAGATCTTAAAAGAGAGATAAACGCATTAGAAAATAAAGTAGCTATTGAACGTGCAGCTACGGATGCAGAAAAAAGAAAGAATCATGCTATATTAGAGCAACAACAAAATATCGATGACGAACTTAGACTTAGCCCTACTCTTAGTATTGAGAGAGACTCTGTGAGTAGTGCAAGTAGTGTATGGCCAGCTGTATGTATATTGAAATTCGTATTTAATTGTAGTTAGAAGATTTAAAATACTTTCATATCAAAATAAATAAATGTTTTTATATTATAATCCTTCTAGTTCAACGATTCAGTATTTGATAATGGATCAGGAAGATTCCCTGTGGTTTATGGCAATCTTAGAGGAGGACCCAATAGTACGTCCGTGTTTGAAAACTTACAAGCACAATTGAAGCAACGGGATGGTATGCGAAGTATTCGTTTTTATATTTTTATGAGCAATCCATTTATATATATATATATATATATATGTGTGTGTATGTATTTTCTTTTTTTGTTTTTTTTTTAATCTCTAGGTGAAATACAACAACTGCAATGGGAATTATCACGACGTAACATTGAAAGAGATGCGCTTAATGGAGAATTATCTGTATTAACTTTAAAGGTGGAAGATTTGAGCAATAAAATTGTAGAAATACAAGCTTTAAATGAAAACCTAAATGAAATACAGACTAGGTATGATGCTCTATTGCAAATGTATGGAGAAAAAGTGGAAGAAAATCAAGAGCTACGATTAGACCTCGAAGATGTCAAGGATATGTATAAAAGTCAAATTGATCACCTTCTTAAAAGGGATACTTAATCAAAAATGTTTTTAAATAAAATATATATATATATATATATATATATATATATATATATATATATATATATACACATACATACATACATACATATAAAGTGCTGCCCAGATAGATTTAAACATAAAAGAGAAATTATATTTAATATGCCTTATATATACTTACATTGAGCTACATGTGTATTGAAGCCTATGCAATTTAAATAATTTCTCAATTGTTTCTACACGTTTGCATACCAGGGGATATTTTAAGATAAGAAATATGCAAATAATACTGGACAGCAACAAAATATATAAATATACAATTAAGAAACTTAATAACGGTAGTTATTAATGAGATCAATAAAAAATAATTAAATAGAAAATCATTTTATAAGAATCAATGAAAGTCTCTTCATAAAGAGTCAACCATGGATTACGAAATCTAATAACAGAATTTTTTGTCATATATTGTCTATAATCCTAAACATAGTAGTTGTTATTTGACGCTCTTATCACATGATAGAAATTTTCATTTATTATTATTAATTTTTATTCGCATATGTGAATTAAATGTATATTTATATGTATGTACATGATATTGTCTCTATTTGATGAAAAGAGAATAGAGGAACGAGGACATGGGAATATATTATGTTTGAATACTATAATGTACAATTTGAATTACAATGAAATTTATTCAAACTCATATTCGTCTGTCCTACCTTCTGTTACCGTACTGATTACAATGAAATTTTATTGCATAATCAAATTTGGAATTGCATTAGTGTACAAACATAAAACTAAATATACTTCATTATATAATGACATTATTTCTCATATACCTGAAACTATTATATTTTACTAATATTTTTTTTCTTTTTTTTTTTTTTTTGTTTTTTTTGTTTAATTAATCTGTGACACCCCCTCCCCCTCCCCAGAAATTTATAATGGTAAGCAATCAAAAATTCTTGTAGAAAACTAACATAATTATAGAATAATCTTGGTTGATACAGCAATATTCACTTATACAAAACAAACGCACTATTGTTTTAACAAACATTTTTATTATAAGCAAGATTTAATTTGCTCTCAATTTTATTGTTACAAATATTCGATAGTTTAAATGTATGAAATAAAAGAAAATAATTTTAATGTATAGAACATAACATAAATTCCCATGAAGATTAGTTAAGCTTTTATAGAATAGATCTTTTAAAACACACTGATAATATAGAAATTTGGGTGTAAAAACAATTTTTGAAGATTTTTTTTCTATTTGATATCGAGGACATTTTAATACATGAGAATACATAATAAAAACTATTTTATCCCTTGATTGAATACCCATATAATAGGATTAATTATGAAACCGATGATCTATAAAAGTAAAGTTATTAGAAATTGTCTCTACCCAAAGTAATATATACGGATATTTTCAAAATAAAATATATATTTAAAAATGCACAAAATATTAATGAAAGATAGAAAAATAGGATAGTAATGTTTTTGAATGGCTTGATATTATTTTTGGAAATTATATTTATATTATGTTCCTAATATTTCATAATTTCTTAAGAGAAATATATTATTATTTTCTAGTATTTCAATTTCTATTATTTATTGTATATTGGGCATTCATTTATGAAGGGAAAAATAGAATCAAACTTTTCTTTCTTCTTTCTTAAGTAATTATAATTATTTGTAAAAATATATGAAGATCTTTTAAATAATTATTTCAAATTGAATTTCATCGTGGAACAAAATATCGATAACCCTCCTGTTCTATAAAAATAAATAAAACTTCATATTTTTATTATTAATTAATAATTGTAAAAATAAAATCACCGATCAATGTACAACATCGTGTGTGTAGGAGGATTAAAATTTTATTGAGTAAAAGATATTTATGTTATGTGAAAATGATTGAGAATTCATAACTGAATAGATTATAACACTAATATCGTATTTAAATAAAATTGCAATGCCATGTATACCACAGAACGTGTGACAGGATAAACGTCAAAGAATAAAATCTCTAAGTTTTATCTGAAATAATAAGACTCTTGGCAAAAATTCATAATCATTGAACGGAAATATAAATTATTTTAATATTTAACGGTTTATTTAACGATCATCAATTTCTGCACTCTGGGTAATTGATTCTGTTCCTCTGTATATCAGATATAATAGAATTATCAATAACACATTGGATTTTTACATCGATCGATTGAAAAAAAAAAAAAACATATATATTTTTACACATACCATTGCCGATGGAAAATAATGAACGAAAAGTATATCAAGATATTATTAGATCTGTTTATATATATATACATATATATATATATATATATATATATATATATATATATATATGTATGTATGTATGTATGTATGTATATATTTTTTTGTCCTTTTCTTTTTTTTTCTATTAGTATTAATATTATGAAATCAGTAAAGACGGAATTTCGTTTGAGCGTTCATTCATCAATTAAAAAATTGGAGAATCTATTAATTTTATAGCAACGTTTTCCTTGGTCCCTCTTTGAATACCCAGACGTACTTCTTTTTTTGTACATGAAAAGTGAAGTATTAAACATTTTAATTCTATCCATGATCTTATGTTACTACCCTGTCCGCACGTCGCTCCTGCATACATGCGTATAAAATTATAAATTGTTCTGTTATAAATTATAAAGTGATCTTCCACTGAACATATATCAGTAATGAAACTCATAAATAACGACATCAGATTTATAGTATTCTGACAAGAAAGTGCTTCTCATGCTGTACATTATAGTCATAGATGCTGTTATCACGATCATCATAGTCGTTGACACTTACATCGTTATAGATCTTCTCAATACGATTCTCAGCTGAACATTTTTCTCATTAATATTTCTCATTGATACTTCATTATTGTAAACACCCGGCAGATTCTATGTTTTTCCCAAACATTATAAAACTTTTATTAAATAATACCTTAAACTTTAGGAAAAAGAAACTTAATACCCAATGTCGATCAAATTATTCTTCCCGCATCGTTGTTCAGCTGTAAGTGACGTATCAACGTTAATGTATTAGTCTTTTACACAATAAACATAATATTTACCTGTACCAATTGGGTATTAATATATTATTTTTCTCTTTTTGTTAATCATTTATTATATACCTTCTTTTCGCACAGACCACCGCGTCTCACTCGTATTATCTCAATTTTCAACTTTTGTAAGTTTCCCATCTTACTTGTGACTATACTTTATCTTTATTTGTTCGAAACTTTGTCATTAGGCTTTTACCATTCAATAAGATTTCCTTTTGATACATTCTGCAAGTATTCCTTTTCTCACGATAATAATATCGCCCTACTTGCAACACATTATTATATTCTGAACTCTACTCTGTTAAAACTTTCCAAAAACTTATGTTTTCTTCTGGACCATTCGAACAAATACGTAAGATACAAATAGAGGCTTATTGAAGTAGAGCGCATCAAGCAATCCGATAGAATACCATGACCAGTAAGATAGGAGAGGATTGTATGAACAACATAGACGATCGTTTTGAGATAATCATAGAATCAGAGCCCAGAGTAGATTTAGTCAGCTCGCAAGATTTTTCGTTGCGTTGGCACAGCCGACCATTAACCGGACTTGTGTTGACTTTTCTCCCAGGTGATATACCACCAGGTCGTATTACACCTGATCGTACAGACGTGTCTTTGCCTCTACGTTGTAGACCACCGAATGGTACAAATTAGAGTACCATATGAGACGAGAGTTTAACCATCAACGCGTTTGCGTTCGCTTTCGTTCCTTCAAACCCATGGTGTCCAGCCCTCGTATAAGAGAGCTAAATTATCAGTGCTTTGTGCTTCGCGTATCACGTATTCCACTTGTTCGGCCGTCGTATACTTGCGCGTTGGATATGGATCTCGTCCCTCTAATTTCATTCTCACGCGTCGCCATACGTTTAGCGCATACGCATTTCGTTCTTGAACGGCTATTACAAATACAAAACGAACGGGTTATTTATCTTATAAGAATATTTTTCGTCAAATAATATCATAAATATATATATATATATATATATATATATATATATATATTTTTTGGGCGTAAAAAAAAAAATAAATATACCTTTCCCCGTAGTTGGATCCCTAGCTAAGGGAATTCCCTTTTTAGGGCTAAGACATACGCTATCTTGTCTCATTAATTTAACTTTCTTTTTAAGAGAACATTCTTTCTCCGATCCTTTATTTGGATTTAATCTGTGTTCGCTGGCAAATTCCAACAACTCGTTGTATAAGTTCGGTACCATAATCGCCATATTATCTAATTCAGACTTAATGCCGATGCCCCTTGTCGGATCTAAATTGTCCGATTCCAGTTCTTTCACGACCGTCGATAAGGTTTCGGTGAAGGATCGGTAAGTATTTAAAAATTCTTGAAGTCCGATAATATTTTCCTGTTTAACCATTGTCTTCAATAGAACTCGAACATCGGACATCAATTTATGATGTTCCGCAAGTATATTCTGAAGGCTCGTCACTCGTCCCCTCAAGCAATCATGCGCATTGTGCAAAATATCTTGCTTCTCTTGTAATTTCTTTTGCGTATCGATGATCGCCTCGGAAATAAGTTTCTCAGCTTGTTTCAACCAGTTAGCGTCGACGTTGTTTTCTAATTGTAATAATTCGATAAGACTTTCTTCTATCGGGCTAACAGTAATCGTTAAATTTACTGTTAATAAACAACTCTCTTCCCAATGCTTAACGAGCTTTATAAAATTTGCATCGTGGGTAACACTCTCCGATGTCCTAGTACGTAATGCCTCGTAATGTAATATCGAATTACAAGTATTGATAACGGCGGCCGCGAGATTGTGCTGTTGCGTTAATTTTTCACAAGAAGATAATACCGCATTGTCGAATGCCGACATGACCTCGCCCAATGCTGGATTCGCACCAGCGGCCCACTTTAGACGCTGAATAGCGCTGGACACAAGATTTTGTTGCTGCTCTCGTGCCTCGCATACTCTTGATTGTAAATTCGATAGAGCCGCAGCCGTTTTCCTTAATTCCAACATAAAGGCGGAACGATCTAAAAGATAAGAGAAAAAAAGAAAAAGGAAAAAAAAAAAATAATAATAATAATAATAATAATAATAATAATAATAACACATATACCAGGATTTTATCAATTCGAAAATCAATCGAATGATCAACGTAACTTACTCAATGGATTCATGGGACTCATATTGGATCTCAGTAGAAAATTATCTTCGTGCAACCAATTATGTGCCGTTAGCTGGAGTTGCAACCTTTGTACGCTGGCTCGTGCCAATTCAACGCCTTGTTGCGCCAGTCTTGCACTTTGTTTCCTCCTCCAAGCACTCTCCAACGTACTGCTCAATGCACTAGCTTGAGCTAAAACAGATCCCGTAAACAAACCCTGTTTTAAACATAGATCAACCATTTTTCTACATAATTCCTCGATTGAAACTTTGCTCTCTGCTCCGATATCTCTTTGTTCGATTTCGGTGGTAACATTTAATCCCATTCTTTGTAGTAAAAAGCATAATGCAATGGCGAGTGTTTGGGTCGTTACTCCGAGTAATTGTCTCGAGACATAATCAGCGGTAAATACTTTAACTGGTTTGTTTAATCTTTCGTCGTCGTATACATTTGCCATCTCCCCTCTAAATGCCGTAGCGATATCTCTACACATTATAAAGAATTCTTGTATCGTATATAATCTCTTTATCAGGAAAATATCTTCCAAAACTTGTCGCGCTGCCTTATTAAATATAGGGGCAGCCATTTCTTTGGCTTCTCTGATTTGGTCGATCTTTTTCCAATTTATCGGAATATCGAGGGAACTCAATGTAATAACCAAAGCATTACCTTCCATTTGTAACTTCTCAAACAACCCATTGAAACCCATTAAAAGCATTTGACCAGGTGTTAACGTCTCGTCGTGATTAAGTTCTTGAATATCCGCGGGTCTGGATAGTAACGTTTCGAATCGCGATCTCATGTTAGATACTAAATTTTGTACCATAGCGTGTGGACTCTCCATTTCCATAACGGTAAATCTAAGATGTATTTCCAGTTGTCTAAGAATATCACCCAGGGGTATTCCCGTCGATATTATTATTTCATTTAATTCGTTTATCATCCTAATTACAGTTGGCTCCTCCGTAATAATCGTCTTCATCGCTTCTGGTAAAATAATTGTATGAAAATTATAATTAAGTTCTTGTAATCCTTTATAGATGGAGTCGGCGCTTTTCAGACATTTCAATACAAGGGATATTTTAGGATCGTTATTCGTTTTATGATTCTCGGGTATCAACGTAACGAGTTCGGATATCAACGATGACATCAATCTCATCTCATCTAAAAACCAATCCCCTTCCCTCGATGTGAGATCGACCAAACAGTCTCCTGCACATTTGGCGGCCCCTTCCATCATCAAATATCTTTTGTTCAAAGCGCAAAGCGCCGTTATATTGACGCACTCGAGCGCTCTTTCTGCACCTTTTTCACGTCTTAAAAATCCTGTTATCTGAACTCTTGATTCCGTATACGCCTTTTCAATTCTACTTATTGCTTCTGGTAGACCCTCGGATACCATCCTTTCGCAAGATTTTTTAAATTTCTCATTTGCTTCATTCAATATCGCTTGCATGTGATAAGAAAACGTCACTATTTGTTGTTCCTGAGAATTATTTCCATTTATTTGGCCAAAATTTGCTTCAAATTGAGTTATAACTTCGTGACAAGCTTCCACGGTTCCCGATGCCAACAACTTATTTGCCCAAGCATGATAAACGACCGTACGATGTTGCGAGACGATACTTATCGGATAAAGATTACATATTGCTGAATATTGACTCATAAGGTCCAAACAACTTCGAATAAGGATAGACTGTTGAGTAGCTAATTGCGTTAATTCATTCTCAGATTGTTCGCACTGAAGGATCATTTGATTTTGACCGGCGTTTTGTAGGAATTCTTTAACGAGATCAAAAACAACATGATCCTCTCGTGTAGCTGACGTTCCTAATTCCGTTAGCCATTGGCCTAGTTGCGGTCCTCTCACGGAAGCCAATGCGATCTAAATATATATCGATTGCAAAATTCAATGAATTGTAGTTCACATTTATTTATTTATTTATTTTTTTTTTTTTTTCTTTTCTTTTTATACTCGCATAACAAAGGAAAAAACTTACATTGTGCAGGTTAATTTGCTTTTCACACTCATCTATCTTTTCTTTCAGTCCTATTCTGGCCTTTTCATGCGCGTCTCTTGCTCGCTTAAACGTATTATACCTTTTTACCACTGAATATAACGCATGATTACGTCCCATCGCCTGAGCCTCCTTTACCAATGCAAGCTGTTGATGTCTATCTTGCAATAAATCTTGACACTGCTGCGACGCTTCAGTTGCCTCGATCCAACACGTTAAGTGATGACAGAGCAAAGGAAAAGTTTTAACTAATTCATCCCTATACAAATATATATAAATTATTTGTACATATAATAATGAAACGAATAAAGTGCATAATTTATAACATATAAATCGTTAAATATAAATATCCCAATAATATGTATGTACCTGTTTGCGAGCCATTCTGCTCGCATTTCCGCTATTCTAACGGCAAACATAGCTCGTGCAAGTTCCTGCTCTAATTGTTTTCGTCCTATACCAGTACATCTCGCTCTAGCCTGGCACGCTCCATAACTCGCAATACTATTATCGGCTCCAGCTCGCCAATCTACTAAAGGATCGTATACAAATGCTTCCAATAAAGTGAGTAACGTTTCTCGTCCTCTACGCATAACTCTGAGAGTATGTTCACAGGCCAATCGAAATATACCCTGCAACGTAATTACATTAAATAGAAAGTAGCGCCAAGATAAAATAGGAAATATAATTCTTATATAAGTAAAAATGCCAATGCGGTAAATAATGTAAATTAACTGACCTCGACGCCAGTTACACCTAGCGCAGCTTTGATATTGGGTGTCATTCTGAAAGGTACCTTTTCTGGAACACGTAAGGTCTTTCCTTTTTCAAAGCATACATTGTAATCAATATGTACCACTTCTCCGGTATTAAGATCGACCAATACGTTATCTAAGTGCCTATCGCCCAAGCCTATAATGTAACCGATAATTGACATAACAGCAACGGAATATGAATAATTTTTAGTCGCCTGCCACCAACATCCCGCGTTAATGCTGTTACACCAGATTTCTCTGAAAATTCATCAGCAAGGATTTATACGTAAGCGATATTTTACTTTTGAATCGACAATATAATACTTTAGAAAATTTACTAACTTAGCCAATAAATCATTCGGAGTCTCTGCCATTAATTCCGATAGTACTTGTTTAAGTACTTGAAGAGGCCATTCCTTTCTATTATCCAATGCGATACCTCTTTCGTTCAGCAACGGAGTTAATTTATTATAGAATAATTCGGAAGGTCGTAAAATCGCTGTGTTACCACTTTTATTTGCCATGGCACTTTCTCTCTGTTGCCAACGTTTGTAAAGAACAAATAATGGCGTAACACCGTCGACCCACTGTATGAGACCAGATCGTGGACCCAAAGGGATGACGGAATAATGGCGTGCTCTGTAAACTTTCTTGGTGTCATTGTTTTTAGACATCATAGTATTGCATATATTTAAAAATTGCATGATTCTTTCATCGAGATGTAAGTCTTCTAATCCCTTAAATAAATATGTATAGGTATAACCATCTGAACCGTGAAACATGAGCTTTTTGGGTTTTGTTTTGGTTGGTAATATTTGTACATTGTTATCAACAGATTTAATAGTAACAACTTTATTGCCAATAGCGGCAACACCTGGCATAGCAATGCACGTATCCTTTAAATTGGCTAGCACTGGGCTGATATCAGTCATCGACAATGAATAAGTAGTCCGTTTTTGCACGCGTTGTGCCAATTTTGTTTCCAAATGTTTCAAAGACAATCCAGCCATTTGAGGTTTAGCAGGATTTTTCGGATTATTTAATCTACTAATTACTTCTTGAATTGTAGGGCCAAACTTGTCTTGAAAACTTTTTTCGTGCGGAGTCTCGGCCGATACGGATGTCATTGCTAAAAGATTTTCAAGGATAAATACGATCGGTTTCAAAATGATCCTATGCTTTTCGGCAATTAACTTATCCTTCTCTTCTGGATTGAGCCAAGCGTTGTCTTGTACTTTTTGAACTTCGAATTCAAGCTGTTCAAATCTCTTGCTAATTTCTGTGTGATGTTGGCACAATGTCGCTAACCATAATTCATCCCATAACAATGTAATCCTACGAAGTTCCTTAACGAGTATTTTCACTTGGCTAACGGAATCTGGGATTCTATTGGATAGACAATCGACCAATTGTGCAAAACAAGCATCCATAAAGCCTTGATTTTCGTCATTATAAGCGATGGATTCGTTATCCTCCTCTATGTAATCTATATCATTATGCTGGGACGTATCGTTCTCTGTTCTTTCGTAAACCACCTTGTCGTAATTTTTTCTTTGACCAGAAACGGCTCCCACTACGGCAGGGAAGGTTATCAAATGGGGAGAATTTTCTGCCACTCTGCATAAAAGCTCGGAAACTTGGGTTCGCACGTACGCTTCCGGATGACTGAGCCTCGAAAATAGTTGCGGTATTATTTCCTTCCACGGACCGGTGGGCGTCGTTGAAAGTCCAGATTCAAGTACGTTCTGAAGTTCCAACGCATGTTTCACAACAAGACGTAAAAGCCTTAACGTAGCTGTGATAGTGTCGCAATTGTTGTTTTCATTGTTTGCCAATTGCAAATATTTAAAATATGCATTTGCAGATAATTCGTAATAGGAATAAATTCGTTTCTGAGCTTGCCTCCATATATCAACCAACATTCCAAGGTGTTCGTTACTGGCGTGACATAAAATCGGGACATTTCGTAATTGATTTTCTATCATCTCCGATGTATTTATATCGTTCGTATCTATATCGCCCTCGTCCTCCGGAATGGTTTTGTTTTGGCTTAATATTGAAAAAATCGCATTAAGATCGTTTTTCGTAATATCTATAGGTAACAAAGATTGTATATTTATTCGATCTGTATCCGTAAGTTGACCAGAATTAGAATTGTCAACAATTTTTCTACCCCATTTGTAGCACCATGCTGCGAAGCTAGACCACGCCAAAGGCAGATCGGGACATTGATTCACACCTAACTGCATTAACTTTCCAATTATCATATCGGACGTGGGTATCAAATCGGTTGTGTCTCCAAACAATTTATTCATTAAACCGTCGTTGTGGACAGCTTCAAATCGTAATAGATCTTCCAATTGATGATTATCGGTTATATTCGCATCTTGTTGTATCCATTTACTGAGAGTGAGTAAGAGTTTAGTTCCCGTTTCTCTTAAGTCTGCCAATTGTTCTCCGCCTACGATAGATTGAGAAATTCCTAGTGACGTGGCACTACATACTTTCAATGCTTCCTCTATATTTTCCATATCGTATAACAATTTTGCAAACTCCCTAAACGCGCGCATATTATTTTTCGACCATTTCACGTGCATAGACTCCGTAAGCATTTTCTCTATAATCTCTGTAAAGGTACAACCCTGTATATCTTTGATCTGGAATAAGTCTTGTTCAATTTCGAAATACTTTATCATTTCTCGTTTTGCCAAATTAAAATTGCCTTCTTTCCTTGCACTTCGAACCACATGTAATCTTAAGCTAGCCACTTCGTTGGAAATAGCATTATTCGTTTTACAGAAATAATCCGACCACCATAAAATTTGTGTCAAAATACTGGTACTCAAATTATTAATTTTATCCTCTTTATATAATTCGAATACGTTGTTTTGTTTTCCAGCTAATAAATTTTTCAAGCCAGTAGCAGAATATTGTATTAATACGGAATCGCTTAGGTACTCCGAAGGTACATTTCTTAAGCCTTCCTCCATTGTCTTTGCAGCTACTTTCTGGCATCTCTGTATGTCTTTCTCGAACGAAGTTTTATATTCATTGATATGAGCACTCATTGCGATATTAGTTAAAGTGTTATTGCATTCTATGAGAGTCTTGGCGCAACTCCAATTTGTTCTTGTTTCTTCGTCCAATAGGTTCCAATTAGATAATTCTTCCATAGAAATAATTTCACCAGCTTCAAACTTTTTCATACATTTTGCCTGCTGCGGTACTATGTTTTCCATCATTTGCTTTTTTATCAGCATATTTTTTTCTTGAGACAGGATATCACTTTCTATCGCTTTCCATGTTTCCAACTGGGACCAATCGTTAACAGCTCTATAACACTTAGTAAGATGCTGCATACAAAATGTTGCTACTTGATTGTCGCCATCTATTTTTGCGCCTCTTGTATCTTCATCCATGTTATACCACTGCTCTTCGATAATTTGTTTATAATTTTCAGCGGCTGATTCATAATGACCAGCGGCTTCTTCCATAGCTGCCTTCAGCCAAGGAAATTTCCTATCCTTTTCCTTTGTATAAATGTAAAGCCCTTGTAATGCTTCCGCTTCTCCCAACATAACCATAGCTTGGGCCGTGCAAAGAGTTGCTCTCTCAAACTCGATACCTTGAGTATTTTCGCAAATATTTAGATCTTCTAAAAGTCTTTGGCCATTTCTTAGAGCTGCCGTTGCCAATCCCGAATGCAATGAAACGACGCATAAAGCCAAACGAATGCGATTTAACCATTCCTTACATGTAGATTTATTAGTGTGGAAGAAAGTTCGTACTGGTTTCGATAAGGGTGATAATGCTACGGCACATCCTTCTGCAGCATTGTGAATAACTCTTTCTAAATGTTCCAGGAATTCTATAAAAAGCCTTACACGTGTGTGCTCGTGCAACAGATAATCTAAGCCACGATTATCTTTTTTCACTATTTCTGGATTGTATGATATCTCACGAGCCAAAATTTTCAAGGCTCCCTCAATGCTCGTAAATGTTTCTTGTGGTTTCCCAAGAGAAGTACGCAATTTATTGATCACGCAATGTTGCGCAGCTTCAAGGCCACACCAAAAAAATAAGAAAGAACAATTTGCAAGTGCCAGCGCATACATTTTTGTCATTATTTCATTTTCGGACCTTCAAATACAAATTGATAAATAAATTGAGAAGTTGGTGAAAAATAAAAATAATTAAAAAAAAAAAATAAAAATTAAGAATCGAAACTTACACTGTTGGCCAGCACAAAGTAAATATTTCAGTTAAACCAGATGCATCGATGTAACGTTCTTGCAATAAAAATGCCATGTAGGTTTTAAAATATTGTGCTTGCATTTCGCCATTGTTGTTACCTCTCATGTGTAATCTTTGTGCAAGAATTAAAGATTCTAATGAATAATTCTCAATCTCTTGAAATTTCTATAATACACACAGAACATACATATAATAGAAAAATATATATATATATATATATATATATATATATATATATATATATATATATATATAGAGAGAGAGAGAGAGAGAGAGAGAGAGAGAGAAATAATTAAATGTAACATTTTTTTATCTTTATTCTTCATAAAGTTGCAGCAACTTAAATGGAAAAGAAACTTTCCATAGTTAGAATAAATGTAAAGGTTTCCGTATTTCGTTTCATAAAAACAACTTACCTTCGTTTCTGATGGTAAGCATTCTTTATTCAATTTTGGAATAACAATATTAAGGGGCACGTTCATAAGTAGTTGACTATACTTTTCACGTACATGCTTGTCATATGAAGTCAGATGTAACATCGCAAAGTCAACAATACTTGAATAAATTTCTTGTCTCCACACGACATTCTTTGAACTCAATAAAATTTCAAAAATAGAACAAATAGCAATTAAAATATCATGATCGGTTGTAGCGCCACAAGCGATTAAACTGGCGATAACATTTTCACATTCCTTAGTTTTACTCAAAATACCAATGTAATTTTCAGATTGTATACAAATCTCTTGCATCCAATTAGATAAAAGTAATAATGTTCTATTTGGACTTCTTTTGTTATATGTCTTTGCTATAAGATTAAGTATTATAGATAAATGTCCGCTCGTAGGCGACGTCGTTGGTACATCTAACGTTCCAGGAAACATATCTATTGGGCGGCATGCAGTTGTTCCTGTTATTAAACTAGAGCTTGGTACAAAATGATTGTATCTGCAAAAATTTCAAATTACATGAAATATTTTAATTTAACAAATTTAATACTTAAAAGTAATCAATTTTATATAAATGAAACTTCTAATCAAAGATCTATTAAATGATAAAATAAATATATTTTTCATGTATATATAAAAAAAAAAAAAATAAATAAAAAAGAAAAGATATTACCTAGAGCAATGTGCATAAAGCAGATACAAAATGCTGTACTGTAACAATGGACTGGCAATAGATAATGCTGGGTCATATGGTTTCAATTTAACAGCAAGAAGTTCTAAGATAGTTGGTTTTAATGCCCACATTCCAATTATTGAATTACTTGCATTGGCTGGAACATAATTAAGATTTCAAATATTTGAACATTAACGAGAATTATACGCGTCGCTATTTTTATTATACTTTACCTATATCTGAAAGTGCACGTAGAATAAAAATAATAACAATTTCTGCATCTGACTTTTTATATTGCACATCAGTGAAAGGATTGTCTATGACTAAACAATCAATATCTCTTAGAATAAGTTTGTAAGCCATTTCTAAATCAGCTAATATATATCTATATGCCTCTTGTAGTAATGGAATGTTCTTCAAACTCAAGAGACTGTGATATACACCAAGGCTAGCACTTTGTATTGATATAGAATTTCTGAACCTTAATTTTAATAAGGTTGAATTTTTTCCAAGTAACTTATGCACCAGTTCCAAAGGTAAATTGGCTGATACCTCTTTTATCACTTTTGAGATAGTATTCAACATAGAAATAATTGTATCGTCCCAAAGAATGTTGACTCTTTGCAATTGAAGATCGATAAATTTATAAAGAAGATCGTGATTTTTAGTTACTCGACTTTGAATGTATCCTAGGAGCAAAAATGCACATTCATTTGCAACCATGATCAATTCTTCTTTCTCCTCTGACAGATCAACATTTCTTTTTCTTTTTAATTCCATTGAAGCAAGTACGTTCATCAAAGATTGTTCCTTTTCTTTTGTTAAGATATCCTTATCAAGCATAATTTTAGAATTTTTATTATCATTTCTCTTGTTAATATATAAACATTTCAGCATCTTTATTAAATTCTCTTCGCTAATTTCTTCCTTATTAAAATTTTTCAAAAGTGTATCGACATACTTTTGCGACGAATGCATATGTCTTGCGGATTTAATTACATTTTCATTATTTTCAAATGGTGCAATAAGACTTTGGGACCATTCCTCATAACCTTCATTTAATTCAATTGCTTTTACTACGGTTTTCAACATTTTTGATAGGCAATCCATTAAAAAGGACCATTGTACATTAGGTGTAAGATTAGGATTCAAATGATCAGATATACTTTTAGTCACAGTATTGAACACGGATATCAAAGATGTAATACGAAGTATACATTCTTTAGGTGGTGGAGATGTTTCATCGCCAGGTGAATTTCTGCCAGATTCGGGTAAAGTTAATTCTTCGTCATAACTTTCCATGTCTTCCAAAAATTGTCCTAATAAAGTCAATGTAAATTGCAAATCTGCAATCCAAAATGTCCGTAACTTTTGCAAGCTTTTACTAGCATAAGCTACAATGGATCTTTGCTGTGTCAAATCTATATGCCAACCCACTAAAATATCGACTGTATCACGAAAATGATTGGAAAAAGTCTCAGGATATGATTCGATTAATAATAATATGGCATCCACCGTTGCCACTAATAAGTCCGATCTATCAACATTTTCCAATGTTGATTGCAATTGTGACATCATAGACTGAAATAAATAAATTATAATTATATATAGATATATATTGTTTTCATCATGCAAAGAACACATAAAACATATATTTTTTAAATATATTTTATATATTAGAAGAAATTTATTTTATGTATACCATTGAGAATTCCTTTAATCTTGGTGTTTCTGCATCCAGTTTGAGCATTTCAACAAAAGATTTTATTAGAAGACATTTTATGTCATCTTTTCTTTCCAAGGAATACTTACTAAAAGTCCATTCTATAAATCTAAGATAACAAAAATAAAATTAATCTTCACCGCGAAGATAAAGAATTTTTCTACTTATAAACTTATTATAAATTATTACGAGAATACCTTTTGAAATCTTGATCTACGACATATCCGATACGACCTAAACATTTTGTCACATGCTGCTTTGCATCTGGTCCAGGACCAGAATGTAAAATATCTAATAAGCTTTCACAGATGTGTTCCAAGTTCCGTCTTATATATCTTTGATTTTCAGGTGCCAGTATACCTTCTTGTACTTGTTTGCAAAGCATCATGAAATGATCATAATCATCCTCACGGCATAACCGTCTCAGAAGCTTGGAAATTCTGGAGTCCTCTATAATACAACAAAATTGTTATTAACATGAATACAAAAGACAAATATATATAGCTATGGAAAATAATATATTTAAACCATTTATTCTTTTATCATCATAGTATTTGTTCTGTGAATTTTCCTGATTTTTCAGCGATTCTTGAAACTTGGGTTTAAGTGTAGAGTGATAACTGGACTCTGTATTCGCATCACGTTCAGATGTTTTCTTAAAACCTCGACCACGTAAGCCTCCTCTGCCACGATCGCCTGAACCGCTACCACGAGCCATTCGAGGTTCATTGCGTGGTATCCCACTAATTCTACGATAATATTTAAATATTATAATATAATTTGACAAAGTTATCAAATATAATATAATATTATATTATATAAAGATAATGAGACAATGAAGAAATATATTTTATCAAAATAAAATATATACCTTGGTTTAAACTTGGAGAATGAATGATCTGATAAATAATTGTTGGAATTTCGTTGGCAAATGACCAAAGTGCCACGAGGGACATTAAAATCGTTAATACCGTAGCTAGTCAGAGTACCTCCGTCTCCTTTTTCAATATCACTTCCTTGATTATTACAAGGAGACTCTTCAAATGTCTCTGAGTTCCTCAGTCCACGTAGCTTCGTGTTGGTATTAAAGCTCCCACAGCTATTCATTACATTACTCTGCGGATGGTCTGCATGACCTATATTTCATGCATATAATCTATGATTAATTAAAGTACAAAATACCTAGGCATATCAAAATATAAATAAGAAAAATATATTGTATATACTATATTATAATCATTAATTCACACATAGATAGATGCAATTAAATAAATTAATCTTACAAACACCACTGAAACACAAATATACACAGATATTTCAATTTGTTTACACAACCATCCTCCTATCATAATATTATATCACAAAACAATTTTAATGTTTAAACATTTTCTGAAAGAAACATAATTATTTTCACTCCTTAATTATTATCATAAATGCATTATGTAGTATATAAAAAAAAAAACGCACTTCTGTCGCTAAATGATAACAATGAAAGTAAAAGTCACATAACTTGTAATTTTATAGCAATTTAATATACGTCATAGTTTCCAAAAAAAAAAAGAAACAACTCTACATAATCTTGATTAGGACAAATATTACGAAAAAAGCAACGTATCATAACCAAATACGTGAGATAAAATATAACTGAACGGATTATTTCTACAAAAATAGACAAAAGTACATCTACGGAAATATAAAATTATTTATAAGATAAATTAAAGTTTCACGCATACATACATATATACATATAAATATATATCCATATGAATATATATATATATATATATATATATATATATATATATACTTTTGTATAGAAATATTTTTAATATTAAACTATAAAGGAAACGGACAGATCGAATTATAAAGAACAACGTATCGAAATGTAGACACCTTCTATGTCTGTAAAGAATAACATTAAGAAATAATTTATTATTAACATTAACATTACCTTTTTTCGACAATAACTTTTTGTGAAATGTACTAAATATTGTGCAATCGATTAATCAAAAAAGAAGCATAAGCTAATCAGCGCACAACATGCGTGATTTTCGCAAACCATGTAGCAAACGCACACTGAACATTTGCATAAACAAAATAGTACACAGTATGGGTACTCTGATACTGTACGTTACAAAGTTTAAGTCCATTCTTATGATCTCTATCCTTTTAAGGTTGCATTCAAAATATTTATTGAAAATAAACAAATTCTTGATTATATGAAATAATGCGAGGATGTATCTGTTAAATATGTTTTTTCAATTAACTAATTTAATTTAAAATTATAAATTTATAAACGAAAAATTATTTTAATTGCCAATATGGAGACAGCCAATTAGAACTTACGAATGAATTGTATCATATCTTTTGAAAAAGCAAAACAGGTATATTTCATATTTTTATTCAGTTACGAAAAAATCTTCCAAGCGTATAAAATTCGATTCGAGCATCAAATTGAAATGTAAATTAAAATAATTATTTCAATAAATAAATAAATAAATAAATAAATAAATATATATATATATATATAAATAGAATTTCATTTAAATCAAGTTTTAATTTATTCCATTATAACCAATGAATATAGTTCTGTCTTTTAAATATATATGTTAAATTTTTATTAATTATTCCAGATATATTTTAAGAAATATTTTTGCAAAACATCTGTAATATGTAGAAAAAAAAAACTACAAAGTAGCTTATTAATAAATATTTTATGTTACTCATAGAACACTGTACCATGCAGTATAACGTATATATTTATTTACAATAATGTATAGATCAGAAACATTTCTTAAAATGTATTAGAATTTTAATGTTTTTTACGGATACAAGTTAATGCCAACATCAATTGTTGTATACCAATAATATTCTTTATATATTTATAGACTACAATATTGCTATAAACTTGTAGAAATAAGTTAATGATCTTCGTGATCGTGTCCAGGAGGCAATAGAGCTGCCTTTTCTGCTTCTTTTATTTCTGGTGTATGTGGCCAAATTGAAGGATTTTCTATTGTACCACAATGATATTCTGGATGAACTTCCACGAAATCTTCCATTGTCATTTCAGCATACGGCATTATAGCTTTTAAAGAACTAATAGTTTGATTAATATTCTCAATTTCTTTGTTACATTCTTCGCGGAATTCTTCAAGCTCGGCAAGCTAAACATTTTGAAATATACATCAGAAAAACATACAATATATAAATTTATATTATATTTTAAATTACCTTTTATATATATATAACTAAATAAAGAAAAAATAAAATTCTATAGATAAAATACTTTACCACTTGTTTTTCTTCGCTATCGATAAGAGAAGTATACTTGTCAGCTGGAAATGGTATTGTTAATGATTCGTACTCTTTTTTGAATTTTTCAACAAGACCAGGTGTTGTCACATTCTTCTTGTAGTAATCCCAGTTAAGTTGCGGCGAAGATTCAGGATTTGCCATCATTCTGCAATAAAAAAGTGAAATGTAAGAAAAAATATAATTTATAAATGACAATTTTGACAATTATATCACCATACTATAAAGGATATTTAACATATATATGTATATAATAGTTTTTTTTCTTCTTTTTTTTTTAATCAAATTAAACATATTTGCTTATTGTCACTACTCTTATATGAACTAAAATATTATCAAATATTATATTATGTAATAATAGAAAATTTTTTGGACTAACCGACGTAAATATTGATCAGATTTCGCTTTAAATGCGACAAAATATTGTTTCTGATCCTCTGGAACTCTTTCAGCTAATGCTGCCCAATTTATTCCTTTAATCGCCCTTCGAGCCATTTTTTACGTATGATATAAAATAAAAGGGTTTAACGAATACCGCACTTCGAACCGGAGGCACCAAAATCCACACTAAAGCGGGCAGGCAGGCAGCCTGAAAAGACCACGTAATATGCGTTGGTTTTATACAGTTTACATATATTTAAAAACTTCGAGTAAGAATTGACTAGAATCGATATTATATATTTTTAACCAAACATACGCTTTCTGTTTAAATCGTGAAATTTGAAATTAAATTACGAATATATCAGAGAAACGGAAGATTTACATAACAACGACTCGTATAACTTTGGTTAATCCGATTGCTCAATAAATATAATATTTATCTTGAAACTATCATGCGAAATAGGCTTAAGGAAAGGCAAAGCAGCGAAGGAGAGGAAAGGAGATTGACAAAAGTAAAAGAAGGAGAGGGTAATGAAGTTTCCAACGGTATACGAACGGTGGCGTTACCGAGCGTTGCTCGACTCGATATCAGAATCGAGTTCGTTTAAACTCGGCCGAATCGAGACGAGTTTGTACGAGGAGAACTGGATCGATAAAACAGGAATATGGCCGTGAAGGGGGTAGACTGGGGTGTCGGCGAGGGTGGGCGGCGATCAGGCGGTTGAGCATAAAGAGGATAGGATAATATCGGTGTGCGCGCGTCCTCTTCGCTAACTTCGATTTCGCCACTTTAATGTCGGCGGAGACGAGGATGTAGTTATGCCGAAGAAAAGCACGAAGCATGTGAAGGAATCTGGGATAACGAGAAGCTCCCATCACGGTTGTGATTCCGGCACGAGTACGGATATCAAAGTGAAGCACTTTCGAAGTGTTCACATTGGCGTTACAAATGGAAAGCGTTGGTTATCTCTTAAAAAAAGGCTGGGATTGTCGACGGACGAAGACCTCGCAGTTTATCTTCTCGATCTTGCCGAATCAATCGTCAGGTAGGTTCAACGGTTGTAAAGGCTATGACGTCGTTGTTGGTGTGCATCAAACATCTCGAGTTGCATCAAAGAATTCTCTTTCTCTATGCGCATGGGGTAGCTGTCACTCTGTCGGGGTTTCCCCTCTACTGTCAACCGTCTGTTATACTGAATCGCCATCTTGCCGCAACGCGCCGGAGGGGCAAGGGAGGATGATCGATATCCGATCAAAAGCGCGGGATAATGGTCTTGTTTCCAATACTTTTCGAAATTATGTCAATTGCATTTATCTAGTCATATTTCGATCGATCCTTTTTTCGATACTTTCTATTAGAAGAAACTTATAAGAAAAATTATATATTTCGAGGATTTTAATTATTATTATAATTATACATTTTTCTTTGTTTAAAACAAAAGAAAAACGAAAAGAAGAAGAGAGAATCGTACGGTCGCGAATCATTGTCGTTAGTTTTAATAATAACGTGTAGTGCGAATGAAATTGATATATCGAAATAAATTTTTATACTATCGTATATTTAACTGTATAACAATTTTTATTAATTTTATGAAATCAATACCGGTAAATTATCAAGATACTTGTACATAATGATTTTGTTATTTTTAGACAAGATAATAAATGCAATGGTCTTGAAGAATGGAAAACAAATGACAAAGAAGAAAGGGACTCGGAAATTGTCAAGACTGAAAATTCAATAGACGATACGGAAGAACCTCTTCGTCGAAGCCTAAGAAAGCAGAGTACTTCTGTATGTCCAGAACCTGATGTTTCGTCTACCGACACGATACAGTCTTTACAAACGGGAGTACACGATGAGATTATTAAGCTCCACGTACGTCGTAGTTCAAGATCTAAACATCATAAAAATAAGACTAAACATCATAAAGACAAACGCAAGAAAAGAAAACACTTGAAAAATGCACAGAACGTAGAAACGAGTAAAGATTATAGGTTACAGGAAGAAAAAAGTCCCAATAAAAATACAAATTCAGTTATTTGTAATACCGAAGTAAATACAGAAGCAGATACTAAATCTAAATTAGATGTAGAATGTTTTCATGTCGCTCCAAAAAATATCGAATCTATTACGTCAAAGACTGAGCATATAGATAGCATAGGATTTATAAAGGATGTAAATAGAGAAAAGAACGAGTTAAATTGCAATAGCAAAGGTATCGATATACCTAATGGAGTATCACAGATTGGGGAAGATGCATCTAAGAAAAATATACAACTACAAAATACTCCAGCTGTCTCTTCTACAGAAAAGAGTGAATCTGTTGTCAAAGTTGTAAAAGATATATTGAGCTCTCAAAATATGGAAAATGCAGGAAATAGAAAAATTCATGAAACGGAAATCAGATTACATAAGGAGCAAAACACAGAATCTCAGGAAAATAGTAGTTCAATTTCTAACGTGTTAGATGAAGCGGCAGATATGAAAGCTTTAGAAGAACGTAAATTAAAAAAGAAAAGAAAAAGACCAAAACATGAAACCGATGGAGAGGAAAATATTGCCAGAGATACATCTGATGATTTTTTGGATGATGCTATGCACAAACATCGACGAAAAAAGCACAAGCATACTAGCGAGCACAAAAATAAGAAGCATCATGATGTGCGAAAAGCACCACAAGATGGAATCGTTAGTCAAGAAGAGACTCCAAATTTGAATACAGTAGAAAATGAATCGGTTATTTCGATAACAGATAAAACTCAAATTGACGTAAACTTTGATGGTAATATATCAGAGCCTCATAGGTTGGCAATTACGATAAAACTCTGCCAAGATTGTAACAGTAGGCATTTGCAAGATGCATGCCCACTCAATGCACCTCAATATACTATAACAGATTCTATAACGTATGAAGATTGGTTAAATAAATACAAAGACAACCTTGAAGTAATTAAGGCTTTAAAATCTGATGATCCTATGTCGGAAGGTTACGGAAGATTACCAGATGATGGTTTTGAGTCGGACGAAGATTCGGTACCTATAGATCATTGTAAATTGAAAGCAAAGATACAGAGGGAAGAAAAACAATTGCTCATAGATTCGGACAGACCTTTGTACGCTAGAGATTCCTTACCTGAATGTTTTGAATTAAAAATTACAACAGCGGAGCATGGTCTTGGAATTTATGCTAAGAATCCGGTTCCCATGTATGCCAAATTAGGTCCATTGGTTGGTAAACCTGTAAAAGAAATGGACATACCAGATGATTTTCCTATGAGACATATTTGGGAGGTAAATTTAATGCACAATGAATTTTTTATCATATTAAAAAAATATAAATAACAAAGCTCTTGTATTGAGAGATTACTTATTTTCTTTTTAGATAGATAATAATGGTAAAGCATCCTATGTCAGTACCACTAATCCATTGAAAAGTAATTGGATTCGTTACATGAGACCAGCTGAAACAAAGGAAGGAAGAAGCGTAGCAGTAATTACAAAACAAGGCGAATTACATCTTATCACTACACAAAACATTATGTCAGGAATGGAACTGACTTATTGGGCAGATTCATTGTCTTCAGCATGGACTAGGAAGAATAAAATTGATAAAACAAGTATGTAAATATTATTGTATTAATTTTAGTACAATAATATAATAAATTTTTTAATTGACTAATTTAACTATGATTATTCTTAGATTGTGGTGGATGTAATTTAAATTTTGCCCATCCTATGTATTATCGTTTGCATTGCTGCATTTTTCATGATACCAACTATAGTTTGACTATTAGAAAATACCATTGTAAGGTAAGACGTAGACTAATTTTATGTTTACATAATAATATTCAAGCTTATTAATAATTTTGCATAATGCTTTCATAACATTATATTTTGCACGTATAACAGAAGATATTATGTATTAGGTATGTGGAGCTGCTGTTCTAGGAAAAGACAATATCATGAAACATGCGGCAGAGTTACATGCAGGACGTGGTGCATACCAATGTCAGTATTGCAAAAAATTTTTTTTAAGACTGAACTATCTCGAAATGCATAGAACGTATGGATGTGCACAGAATCCGCAACGTTCTAGGCCATTATGCGATTTTTGTGGACGTAAATTTTGTCAACCTCAAAAACTCAAAGTACACATTAAAAGAATGCATAGTGGTAAGAATACAATTAATCTATATATATATATATAAACAGGTAGAGATAATTTATGCATGAATTTTTCTTATTTGATTTTTATTTATTCATTTTCAATAGATATGTCCGAAGTACTCAGGGAATTCCAATGTAAACTTTGCTTAAAGCTTTTGGGCTCTCGTGCAGCTCTTCAACGACATATGAAAGAAGTTCATCATAAAGATGTAGTAGGAGCAGCGACATGTGATCGATGTGGAAAAATGTTCCAAAATAAAAGTAATTTAAAAATACACATGTTGACTCATAGCGGTGTTAAACCTTTCAAGTAAGAATATCAATGTATCAATATAAATATTATTATTGAATAGTAATATCTTTACGCTATACTCTTTGTATACATATTTATATGATATTTTCTGAGAAAATTACATCTATCTATCAATGGAAAATATTGTTCACAGGTGTAAAGAAAATTGTTGTAAAGCTGCTTTTACTACAAAGCAATGTTTGCAATTTCATTATAAAAAGGTACATGGTCTCACAGAGGAAATGATGCCTAAAATCGAAAGATCGGTAGCATATACTTTCGATGCTTACAGTGGTGGTCTTGTGGAAGATGCTGGACGTGGTAAAACTCCTCGTTTGAGTAGAAGAAATTCACAAGTATGTATAATATATTTGTAATAATATATGTGAAATATTCGGAAATGTAAGAAATATTTATTCTTATAGCAGGATAATAGCAACAGTTTACCATCTTTGGATGATTGTAGTTCAGAAAGTAGCTTAAAAGTTGAAACAAATACAAATACTACGCATCCTGCTATAATGGAGTTTCCAAGTGAAACAAATACTACATCCAAATATACAGTAGAGCACGATACTAAAGTATCTAGTGCTTCTGCACGTGTCACAATGCCCGTACCAAGTGGTATCGATACGAACGTAGAGAATGTACGTACAGATGTAGATTTGTATTCCGCGTCAAGGATACAAAGTAAAGGAAGCAAAAAATGGCTGGGTGAATATAATCCTACTACAACAACATCGGACATACCGACTTCGCATCTACCACCTGTCCCACCAGATGTATATGAATTTGAAGATAGCAGAAAGGAAGAAGAAGAAAAAACAGTCTCTACAAGTGCTACAACACAATCTCTGATAGATAGTAGTAAGCTGGGCCTTAGTGTATACAGAAGAACAGAAAGTGCAAATGCTAGCTTACTCGTAGAAGCAGCTTTAGATGCTGCAGAGAGAGACATAGGAGCAGTTTCTAGTCCAATATTGGAAGACAATGATCGTGATGCAAATTTATATTCTATTTCTACACAATTACAGTCACCATTACCACAAAGATCTCCAAATCATTTAGACTCATACATTCAACAACAAGACGAATTAATATCACCAGCACCTACACCAGATAATAGACATACTCCACCTAGTCACTTGCACGTGGATTATCATCTTCACCGACCTGTGGATTATATGAATGCATCAAGAACACATAATATCGAACAGTATCTACATCACGAAGATTTACCACGTGTTTCTTCTCCAAATAATTATATTCACATACCGCAAGAAGACTTGGTATCTCCGTCGGCTACACCAAATTCACGATATCAAGATTTACACCATCACCATCAAATGCCCACTGATAATTTATCAAGCGACGAAGGTGACTCGGTAGCTCAGAATCTTAGTCTTTCTGTCAAAGAGAAAGCTTTACAACTAGATTTGTCGACATCATATAAGTATGATCCTCTCGAATCAGATTTTGGTAGAGAAAGATCAAACTTCGAGCCTCTTGTATTGAATAGTGGGGAGCTTCAAGGTCTAGATATGTCAGCTAGAGGATTTCATCATAGTTTTGGTGCTCAAGTACAAAATACAAGGTATCATCATCATCATTTATATGAAATAACCGAACGGCAAAGTGTCGATCTCAGTAGGACAGGTGGCTATTCCATGTCTCCGCCACCACCACCTCCTCCACCCTATTCTCATAGTGATGTTTTGCGGGTTGTTAGTTTAGATCTTACACCTGGCGGAAGACACAGTGTCGATCTAAGTCTTTCAAGATCACATCATTTGCACAGTTCTGGAACTCGTGTTATTACTAGCCCGCAACAAGCTAGTTCTTCTACCCCGCATATAGTACCTGACACAGTTGAAGGACGAATTTTATCTCCACCCCCACCTCCCTTACCAGGATACAATCCAAGTTATCCTGTAAGCCCAGCTCCATATCATCCTCCTAGGCCAGCATACCATCATTATTCTGGTTATTATTAATAAATCCTAACGTAAATTACAAACCTTAACTTTTAAAATTACATTTTAATTACAAAGTAAATTCATATACAGAGCTCAAGTCTGCAGTTTGTATACGATATAATGGAACTATATGTCGTTATTCCATTTTATTTTTATCTTAACAACCATACATGATGTATATAAATGGAAGGTTTTAAAAAAATATTGTTTTGTTTATAGTCTTTGTTATTGACGCTATGTCATTTTGTCATATCATCACTTTAACCGGCATCTTACGATTCAAATAGTTTTATTGTTTTCTTGAGAATTCACTTTAACAGATGATACTTATTGCATTATCGGGTTGATTAAGAAAACTGCCACTTTGATACATGTATTTCTAAGATAGAAATAGATTATTGCATACTACAATAGCTTGTTCACTAGCAATGGGAAAAAATATTGTTTTATCAATTAACTCATATATTTCTATTTTTATTTATAATTTGAAAAATTTTATGTTCAAACTAAGGACAGGAGGCTTTTATCAAAAGGATAATATGACATAGTGTGTGTGTATGTATATATATATATATATACGAATATATATATATATATATATATATATATATATATATATATATATACGAATATATATGAATATATATTTCATATTATCAGTATGACATTAGGATCTGAATTATGCACAAAAAAAATATATTTGCATTAAGATGAAACATTATATCATTTCCAAAGTATCTGTGTGAAAGAGAGATATGTAGCTCAGCAGATGCAAAAGTATGTGTGTGATATAAGAGTGATACATGTATGTATGCATCCTTTAAATTGAACAATATTATTTTTTTAAGGTATTGGATAATGAAACTTTATGAATAGCTCTGTTCTAGATGTTTAAGCTGTATGAACCGTTAAAAATGATTAAGTTCTCTTCGGTTATGTAGCTATTAGATTTATTATTTATTACATTCTTTTTTCCATTTTTATACGAAACATGCCATATGTAATGGTTATCCCCTGTTAATATGGATCATTGGAACAGATAAATTTTAGATATCATGATCCAGTACCACGTCCGTGATAATTAATGTTATAAAAAGTTGTTACTTAGCTTCTAGCTTATATTCTTCTATCTCAGATATATACTCCCAACAAAAAATACTCCATATAAGATGAGATTAGTCACTATTTCATACTAATAACATCCTGGGTAGTTTGACGTTGCTGTCGTGTATATTTTTCAAATTAAAGATATGTGGTATATAAAAGAAACAGTTTTAACATATAATATTATGCTTATCATTCGGGAAGAAAATTGTAGCTTATAAATATCTATTTAAAGTTGTTATCTCATTAGTGTGCAATTTTTAGAAAATAATACATTTAATTAATTATTTAAAACATTACTATATAGAATTAATAATACATAAAGTTGCAGACAAATGACTTAATTACTTTAAATGTACAAAAGAAGATTGTAGTGAATAGTATTACCCAGGATTTTAAAATTTATGAAATAATTCAATCAGGATGCCTAATGGTAGTACTAAGTATACATCTGTATGGTGATAACAAATTACAATGTTCTTTTTTATTCTAGTCATTATGTATGTGTAATAACACATTAGCTATCTAATGAATGGTTTGGCTATTGCAGATGAGTGCAAATCATAGTGTATACATAGAATTTTTGAAAATATCTATCTTAAACATACTTGTTTATTCTTAATATTATCTTTTCAGTATAACATCAGGTTTATTGTAAGAGATGGTCAAACAAAAAACTTACGAGTATAGAAGTAATAGAACATAGTACAAGTTTATATTTTTTTTAATCAACGTTATTGATCGTACTATGGATGAATTATGAGATTTTGATAGAATATATGTATTAAATATACATATAATTTTGTATATAATAAACATTTATTTGTATATTTTATTTAATAACACGCATGTATCCATTATGTACTCATTTGCAAAATCCATATTTATTTGCGTGTAGCTTCCAACTTTTTATGATTGCGCTCACTAGCCATTTATTGAAACCAAAGATCTAGATCTATTGTAACATTTGTGCCAAATTTCAAGGCGCTCATTTTTATGTATACAACTTTAATTAATATAAATATCATTTCTTCACTCTATAGGTGTACAAAGAAATACTATCTTAATGATGTTAAAATTTTATGATATTTTGTCAAATTTTGTGATTATTTTATTTTATATACATATACACTGTATGAAGATATGTAAAAATGTTTCACGTTTATATATGTTATATATATGAAAGGTACAGTATATATAATTTGTAAATTTATATTTTTATTTTTATAATTATTTCTATAGAAAGTGCAAACGATTTTGTTCAATTCGGCACAAAATATTAATAAGTAAAATTTATGTAAAATCTTTGATTTCAATTTTTTAAAAAGTATGTGAATTGAAGATAAACATATCCGATTATCACAATGATGTGTTATAATTATTATAACTATTGCATTGGAAAAGTTAAATTATAATTAACGAAGCTATTGCTATGGGGATTTTTATAATTATAATATTATCTATATCTAAATTGGTCATATGTTCATATTCTATTCATGTTCTTTTTAAAAAATAATGGAGTTATAAGAATATTATAAAATACAGTAAATATCTCGATCATTGTAGGACAATGAATTCAATTAATTTAAGTTACATTAATTGTACTCGGTTCAATTAAAAATGTATTTTATATATTATACGTAATGTTAAAAAGAAGCTTAAGATGAAAAATATCGTAAAAATTATGCAAAATTCAAAAGAATAAAAAATTCACGAGTACAAATGTGGCACAGAATATATTTGTATCGGGTTTATTAATATTGTAATAATAATAGAATGCAGCAGTCATAAAACAACCCAAAATAATATATTTTGAGTTCTTATTCATTTATTACCTTTGTCCCATTATTTATTTTATAGAAGTGACATTTTCTACATTAAATTTTCTACATGTTAAAAACTTTAATAACGTATACTTTTAAAAATTCGCGCCTATAATGGTCGTCGATATTTGACTACGTTCTTTCTCGATCCAGCGCCACGCAACACACATAGTCGTCTTTTTACATTTTCGTGAAGTGGTCGTTAAGGAGCACGAAAATGGCTTGTTCCGCCGTACGGTCCCCTATTCTCCGTAATTCTGCGGTAATTATTAATTCATATACTTTTATTTATAATTATTTATAAAACAAACATACGGGCAATATAAATTTTTTTTGTCAGACGTAAAATACAATAATGTCTGCCGAAATATAGTATTTCTGATTAGTATGAGTGTTATGTAAATGTTTCGCGAATTTTATATGTCAGGTACATATCTGAGCTTTTAAATTTCTGTCTCGTAGTCAATACTTTAATTTTTACATACCAATTGTAATTTTTTAATTATACATTTGTCACCGTAGAAATATTATATTTAATGTAAATGAGATTAGTAAAATTACAATGAAAATAATGTCCATGTATTATTCTTGGAAAATATTTGATTTTATATTATTAGATATATGAATATAAAATTATAAGAATTTGTACAGAATAAATAATAAAATCATATACAGCATTAAAATGCGATGTAAAAATAATTAAATATTCTATTAATAATTTCTGTAGTGAGCAACTGATATATAATCTTGCTTTATATTTCAAGATAGTAATGTAGCCTTCAAATGTCTGATGTTATTATTGAAATTTATAAATTATTTTTATTATTTATTTTAATGATTTCATATAACATGCACCAACATTACATTTATTATATTTTCTTGCTCATCTATGATCAAGTAACTAATATGATATATTTGTATTTTTATATTTTTCAAATATTATAAATAAATGTAACTTGATAAATCTTTTATATTTTAGGTGAGACATTATAAAACCGCTACTGCTACCCAGACTTCTGCTTCAACATGTCTTGAAACTAAAGTACTAAATAATAAAGTTGTAGCTGCATCTCTTGATAATAATAGTCCTATATCACAAATTTCTATTATCTTCAGGTAAATTGAAAACATGAATATAAAACATCATTCATATTTTTATAGTATTTTTATAAATGTAATTACACAAGAAATATTGTAACAGTCTAATTAGCAATTTCTGAAAAAAAAAAAAAATACCATATTCGGTTAAATATCATGTATTATTTAAGATACTGTTAGGAAATATATATCATATAATAAACTAATTACAAGTAAATGTTGTATCAAGGGCTGGTCCAAGAAATGAAACTTATCACACTCAAGGAGTTAGTCATCATTTACGTATTGCAGCTGGTTTGACCACATGTCGTTCCAGTTATTTTGGTATAACCAGGAATATACAACAACTCGGAGGAAATATAATTGCTACGAGTGATCGTGAAAGTATTGCATATACATTACAAGTTACACGAAATAATTTGTAAGCAAAATTTGTATTGTTATTTTCTTTATATATTTCATTAAGTCTATGGAGGAAAAGAAGTCCACATACTTTTATACTTTACTAGGAATCAAGCTTTACAATTTTTAGAAGATGTTAGTACACAACAAGTGTTTAAGCCATGGGAAATATCAGATCAATTACCTAGATTACGTTATGAGTTATCAAACATACCTGAAACCACGCGTCTACTTGAACTTTTGCATAGAACTGCCTATCGTTCTGGTCTTGGCAATTCCTTGTATTCACCAAAGCGACAAGTAGGAAAAATTAGTTCAGAAACTGTAAGTAGTATTTAAATTTATTATTTTTTATATGAGGATACCCATTACATATAACGAAAAAATATATATACATGGTAGTAATAAATCTTCATTACTTTGTAGTTACAGCATTTTGTCAATTCATGGTATACGGGATCAAGGTGTGCTGTTGTCGCAACAGGTGTTCCATTTTCTCAATTATGTTCATTTGCTTCAGCCTTAAATGTACAAACAAGCGATGCTTGCGATCAACCTACAAAATATTATGGTGGAGAACTTCGTAAGGAGCGTAATTCGTCAACGGCCAGTGTAGCAATAGCTGTAGAATCTACAGGTTTGAATAAGGAAAAAGATGTCTTAGCATTGGCTGTATTACAAAGAGCTTTGGGTACTGGACCACAAGTGAAATGGGGTTCAAGCATAAGTCCAGTTTACAAAACTGTGTCTGGTATCGCTGGTAAACAATCATTCGCTGTTTCCGCCTTTAATGCTGTTTACTCTGATTCCGGTTTATTTGGTTTTATAATCTGCAGTGAACCTGATATTGCTGGATCAGTGAGTACCATTCTTACAGTTATCATTATTAAGTACATTAATATAAAACAATTAAAACAAATTTATACATTTCAGATAACATCATGTACCTATAAGATGTTGAAGTCTCTTCAGTTGTCAGATGCTGATATTTGTCGTGGTAAAAATGCATTGAAGGCTGACATTTCATATGCTACTGAAAATGATACTGGACTTTTAGAAGTCCTTCGGCAACAAGCTTTATTTAAGGGTCAAGTTTGTACACCACAGGAAATTATTGCAAGTGTAGATAAAATCACTGACTGTGACGTTAAAAGTGTATGTAAATCACATAGATTAAGATTTGCTAAATGAATCTTACATAATGTTTCAAGTAAATACAATAGTTCACTAATTCTTGAACCTCTAATATTTGTTTATTTAGGTGGCTGGAAAATTAGGCTCTGGTAAACCATCTCTAGTTGCAATTGGTGATATTTGCAGTGTTCCAAATTTAGATGAATTGAGTTAGATATTATAAGTCTGATATTCCTACGAAATTAGTCTAATTGTTAATAAACACCAGTTTCATAAAGCGAATGAACGCTATTACCAGTTCTTAAAAATAATATGTACGTGATACATTGCAGTTATAATGTAATACTTCTGTACATACCAAATAAAAATAAATACTACTATCCTGTTTTTTATTTTAAAAATATATTAAAACATATGTGTTGCATATAAAATTTCAATGGTATAATAATTAGTTATGTACAAGTTACCATATATAAACTGATCTCAAGATAGATGAATAACAATTTTGTAGAAAATGTAATTCCTTTAAAAATGAAAAACCTAAGGAAAATAATAATTTATTTTATCAATATAAGTAAAAATTACATTACTGTTTATTTACAGAACAAATATAACTTTGATAATATAAATTATTATGTAATTTAGATCTTACATATTTTTTAATAAAATTTTATTTCTTCTATAGAATAAAATTTATTGTAATTTTTCACAGAAGGCTTCAACGATTTTCCATTTATTATTCTTTGTAACATAGGCCTCAAATTTTCCAAATCCTTCAATAATTGAAACTAAAAAAAAATTATATTAATAAATATAATTTATACCTAAAAAAAAAAATTGATTATTAATCTCTAAGAATACTTACATGTTCATCCAATATTAAACTCAACTTATTAAGAAGATTTAAAACTTGAGTATCTTGTGATAAAATATAATGCTGATAGTGAGAGTCAAGAAGAAGATTAGACCAATCATATAACTGTTTGTTATTTGGCTCAAATTCATCAAGCCCATTATTTACACTTTCTTGAATATCTAATTTTTCAATTAAATAATTTAACAATCTAAGTACTTCATTAAAATTTAAGCCTGTCTTTAGGTATGATAATAAAAAAACATCAGAATAACTAATACTAAAAATTTTGTCTAGAAAATTACTTCTTGTACAAAGAGTTTTCTGATCGGACATACCATTACTCATACCATTTTGTAAAGGAATAAATATGTCATCTGAAGTTCTTAATGAAAATGCTAATAAATCTGTTAATAATTTTTCAGATAAATCCTTAAAAGTATTTAAACACCAATTTATTGCAATAATGTCTTTAGATTCAATTAACTGTGGTATTAACACTTCTTGTATTCTTGCATCGCTCAATCCTTCACTTATGTAAGATAATATTTGTTTTGATATATTTTGTGGTATGTCATTTTCCAAAAATTTTGATAGTTTTGGTTGCGTATCTTCCCATTGAGCTATTATTGAATCTTGCACTATAACTACTTCATCTTCTTCATTTTCATTATTGTTTTTAAAGCGTACAGATGAACCCAGCATAGCCGCTATCCTCTGTGGTGCAAGACGATACGGAGCAACGGCTAAATGTCTATTTGCCGCAAGTAGTAGTTTGTCCTCTACTCTCCACAATTTAGCTTCTCTCGTATAAAGTTTTAATTTCTGAGTTGCTTGGACTAATTTAAATTGCACATTATATATCATTAAAACAGAACCTTCTTCTGATACATCTGCTCCATAAGCAGCTATCATTGTTTCATTCAAAGCTGTCATTATCACAGGATACTTTGTATCAATATTTGTAATAACACTGAGTAATTTACTTGGCTCTGAATCTGTGGTATCCATTAACGAATGACTATACAATCTACCATGAGACCCTGAAATTGGATATAGATAACGATTTGTTACGGACAATGATATAATTTTATATCAATTAATTTATCAAAATATTCACTTACACAAAGTTAAAAGGTATGCATTACATTTGTTCTGCATTACTACATGAGCAACAAGCTCCTCCGAAGTACGTTTTAATTCTGTTCTTTTAACATGATCTAATTGTACACAGTTATCATTATCTAGTTCAACAACAATATAATTATGTGTTTGATCTGTTCTTGTTAATCCGCATAAACTTGCTTTGCCGTTCAAGTATATCAATTGACAGTCTAATAATTTTTCTTCAAAATTTAAAATTCCTTTGTTACACCAAGATTTTCTATTCTGTAAGGCCCATTCTAAAGATGCTGTAGCTCCATTTTGTTGTACCAGTACCGGTGGTAAATCATCGTGAACTAAAATCGTATGGAAGGGAAATTGAAATTTATACCCCTTTACATTATTCAAGTCAGACTCCTCAACAGACCATACTTTAATTTTTCTTTCATTAAATACAGCTGCATATCGATGAGCTGTTTTGTCATAAATTACTGAAGTTGAGAGTCTTTCTTTGCTCGACCAACTACTTATTTGTTTCAAGTCTTGCAACTGAAAATATAATGACACCCATATATTTATAAATATTATTTCTATACACACATACACTATTTTTTTTCTAAGAAATATTTAATTTCTTACATAAGAATATATGAAAATTGGACAAAGCCATTAATGTAAACAATAGGAAAGAAAACTTGTTACTCTCTTTTACTCGTGCGGATCTCAAAGTTATTTTCTCATTTCCTTTTGCAAAGAGATCATATTTTAAAAGCATATAATTAACGACAAAACCAATCGATTGAATAAAATAATATGAGAGATTGTGTTATTGTCTTTAATTGAGTAATACTTAAGCAAAATCTAACCTTGTATCTGATAACAATATTTCTACCAAGAGTAACGATGGCACATCCTGGATCTGAATCTTTTTGAACTCCTAAAAGATTTTGTTGGTCGATCAATGGACACAACGTGTAATACGAACTGAGTTTCGCCATTTCATAAATATTTTAGAAATAAGCCGAACATTAGCAGAAAACGCGGTAAACTACGTACACGTGAGTATTCGCGGTACAAGTTAATACAGTGGAATACACGTACAACTTCACGTTCTTGATCAGAGCGACGGTCGAAGGTGAGTTGTCTGAAATCGGTCACTGATGTAGTATGTATTAAAGTAAATAATTACAGAGGGCGCCACATGAACAATAGCACGACGTTGTAAACGTGAAGGTGAAGGTGATGGCGTCAGTGAATGCAATGATCATCTATTTACAGACGATTCTAGATGACGAATATCGTCTTATCGTGTAGTAATATACTACTAAAAAATGGCTGAACCGCAAGAGCAAAAGAGTAAAGAAAACACTAATGCTGGATTAAAAGATGTAATGGTGAAGCACGAGAAACGCGAGGGTACGCTGACAAATGACGGGAAGGGATCCGGCGATGACGCAGACAGTCTTGAAGAATTACCGCTGGATATCGGCGAACATTATCTCGTTCGAAGATCCGATGATTCGTGGCGTAAATAAATAATATCATAGCATGCTTATTTATTTAATTCCATTCGATTTCCTTACTTTACTTTTCTTTACTTTTTGTTTCTCACTTTGCCGGCTTTTACACGATACACTACTGTAAATATTTTCATCAGAAATTAAACAACAGTCCAATAGTAATCAGTTAATGTAACATACAAAAAACAAGAAAATTCTAATAAATCCAAAGAATAATGGTTATAATGTTGTAGCTCTCAAGATTTTATAAAATTTCAAGAAACACATACTATTGATATATTTTATACAGATAAGGTATAGAATAATAATATTGTAGAATAATTGATTCATTCCCACTGATAATAATAGTAGCGTTAAGATATTTACCAGTATTATATTATGGTACATGGATTCAAGTTTTGTACATAAAACAATTAATAATTTGAATTCATAAATATATAAATGAATTTATTTTCAAGAATTTAAAATTTGTATTTATGTGATATCATAGAATTAAAGTAAAATTTGAATTATTCAATGCATGTTATCTATGAATTATTTAATTTAGATCCTGCTGAAATTATTCAAACTCGTTACAACGAAAATGAAAGTCATTACGAATACTACGTTCACTATGAAGGACATAATAGAAGACTGGATGAATGGGTACCTCGTGATAGAATTATGTCCAGTAGATTTGATATGAGCGATCGAAGTTGGAAAAGTGGAGATAGAAATTCTAGCAATGATTTATTAGCAGATTCCTCTGATCGTAAAATTACAAGAAATCAAAAAAGAAGACACGATGAAATTAATCACATACAAAAGGTGTGTTACTCTTTTACCACAAATAAAATTTGTGTGAAAATTTTAACATCTATTGTTATACTTTCTTAGACTTATGCAGAAATGGACCCAACGACTGCTGCTTTGGAAAAAGAACACGAAGCTATAACAAAAGTTAAATACATTGATAAAATTCAAATTGGTAAGTATTGATTTGTGTATTTTGCATATTTACGTATCATAAAATAAGTCTCATGACTTTTCAAAGCTTCATTGTAGGAAAATATGAAATTGATACTTGGTACTTCAGTCCATATCCAGAAGAATATGGTAAACAACCAAAACTTTGGATTTGCGAGTATTGCTTGAAATATATGCGTCTTGAAAAAACATATAGATATCACATGGTAAGGCCTACTTTGTTAAATCGTTCATATATCATTTATTACTTCATTAACATTAATTATTTTTTTCTCAGAGCGAATGTACTCATAGACAGCCTGTTGGGAAAGAAATATATCGTAAAGGGACATTGAGCATTTGGGAGGTGGACGGTAGAGAACATAAAATTTATTGCCAGAATCTTTGCTTACTAGCAAAATTATTCTTGGATCATAAAACACTTTATTTTGATGTTGAACCGTTTCTTTTCTATATTTTATGTGAAGTGGATAAACATGGAGCACATTTAGTTGGATACTTTTCTAAAGTAATAGACATTTTATTTTAAAAATTAATCAAATGGGTAATATCATCTCAAGTATATAAGTCGTTTTTGTTTCTAGGAAAAAGAGTCTCCCGATGGCAATAATGTAGCCTGTATATTAACATTACCTCCATTTCAAAGACAAGGCTACGGAAAATTGCTTATTGCTTTTAGTTATGAACTTAGTCGAATTGAACAAACCGTTGGAAGTCCAGAAAAGCCCTTGAGTGATCTAGGAAAATTATCTTATCGTAGTTATTGGAGTTGGATACTTTTAGAAATTCTTAGAGATTTCCGTGGGACACTTAGCATTAAAGATTTAAGGTAAACTTGATAATAATAGTATATTACATTAAAAAAAAAAAAAAAAAAAAAAAAAAAAAAAAAAAAAAAAAAAAAAAAAAAAAAAAAAAAAAAAAAAAAAAATTAAATAAATAAAGATGTATATATATATGAATTAAGGATTCATTTTTCAGCCAAATGACCAGTATTTCGCAAACAGACATCATATCAACGTTACAAAGTATGAATATGGTAAAATATTGGAAAGGTCAACATGTAATTTGTGTAACTCCTAAATTGGTTGAAGAACACATAAAAAGTAGTCAATACAAAAGGCCCAGACTTACTGTAGATAGTAGTGCATTAAGGTGGGGTGCACCACCTCGGAAAAATGTGAAACCTGGTAAAAAGTAAAATATGAAACGATTTAAACTCCATAATTTTTGCTACCATAAAAGATCTATTAATTTTTGACTAGTTACGTGTTATGAATAAAGTAAAATTAAAGATAGAGCGATATATCATAATATTAATCTTATAGAATTCTTTATGAAAACTATACATACATGTGAAAAGATCGTATAAATTTGATGTATGTTCAGAAATCGATACAGAAAGTGCTTTGTTCATTTGCTGTAGCTTTCATTTTTATAGTAATTGAAATTTTCGAAATTTGTAAGTTATTTAGAATTTTATCATTTCATCGCAACGTTTTAAATTAGAAAACAAAATAAAAAATATTTATTTATTAATAATTATATACTTTTCAAAAAGTTACCTATACACATACAACATAATTTTTCAAGTTTATAAAAATTAAATATTTGAACTTTTTACATAATTTGAAACATCTTGTATAAAACAAAGAGCTGGTGTGATATCATACAGTATTAGTATAATAAACAATTTTTTTTATAGATTCCCATAGATAACCCATATTTTTTATCAGGCAAAGAGAATAATATCCTTACAAATATTGATTATTAACATGTATTACGCATCAGTTACAGTTTTGCTATAGATGATCTTTGAGCATTTATAGCTAATTGTACAGCATATTGAGCAGTACCAGGAGCTGTGCAAACACCATAACCACCATGTCCATAATTATGTATTACCTATAATAATTGTTTTACAATTCGTATCTTTAACGAAAAAATATGATGAAGATACTAACCGTAGCTTTAGTATATCCATCAGCAATGAGTTCTGCTTCTACTCTAACACCACCATCTCTGTGCGGTCTTAAACCTACTTCTTCTCGTATATTATCAACCGTTCGAAGAGATGGCACAAGTGTCTCGCATCGGGTACGAATTGCAGCAGATTCATATGGACATAACTTCATATTTTCAGAATCAAAATTTCTAGTTCCACCCAAAGTAACTACTCCATTAAATCCAGGAATTATATATGTATTTAGCTCACCGTAAAAAAAAGTTTTTAACCAAGGAGCAGCAACCTATCCATACAAAATTAATCTCTATTAATAAGTAAAATAATAATTTATGTTTATAAATGAAACATACTTTAATGACTTGTCCACGTATTGGAACCATATGTTTGTCATTGCATAAATTTTTAGCTCCAAGTCCGGTACAATTCATTATTATATTATATTCTGTAGTTAATTCTTTGAATGAGTCTATTTTTTGTTTCTTTACAACAGCTCCATTGTGTTTTAATCTATAAAACAATATTTACAATTTCTCATTGATTACCGTATTATATAATTTGCAACATAAAAAAATGGCTTACTGTTGTAATATCCAAGGAAGATATAATTTACATTCTGTAAGTAGTGTTGTAAAGAAACAACCAAATTTCCAATTACCTCTCACTAATTGGAATTCTTCTTCTGTTACATTTCTGTATATCGGTACCAATTTCTCCATCCAATGGTTCTATTTATCAATGATTTTAATAAAAAAAAAAAAAAAAAAAAAAAAAACGAATATAATCTTTTATAAAAAAAGGCATAAATTACGCGTGCAATAGTAGTATAATTATCATTATCACATTTTGTTATACTCGAAAATATACATATATATATATATATATATATATATATATATATATATATATATATATATATATATATATATATATATATATATATATATATATATATATATATTTGTAAATAACGAAATTTCATTAAAACCTTTATAATGCTTGAAGAATTAGCAAACATATAACCCGAGATAGCTGTTATTCCTGCCTGAGATGCATCTGACAGTTTACATATACTGTCATAATATGAATACGAATCTTCTATCCATTTCCTACAAAAACATCGTTTGTAATTGAATTTTCTTGTGCATTTCATTATATTGAATTTCCGCACATAATCAAATGTTTAATACTTAAGCATATGCAATTAAAAGTATAATGGTCACCAGAGAAACATAATTTTGAAAATACCCTTACTTCGACGTTTAGTGAAATAAAACGTTAAAAATGAAATGTACGATAAAGCAAAAAATAAAATAAAATACACTTAAAGCAAAGTCACATTATATTATTTACCTTGTTATCTCTTCGGTAGGTCCACTATATGATGATCCGACACGAAATATTCCAGCTGCGACATTACTAACAACATTATCAAAGTCGGATGCAAAAATAGTTATTTCAGCATTACGCAATGTACGTTGTATTTGTAGTGCAGTAGTTAAACCTACTACACCTCCTCCAATAACCGCAATTTTCATCTTCTCCTTCTTCAAAGAAAAATTTTGCTGTTCGATTATCACTCCTTTAATAAAAAGATAATAAAAATTGTTATCTGCGAAGAAATATTACAGCTCAAACGTCCTATTGGTCTAAATACAAAATCTACATAAGCGGCATATGTAAAATGATACATAATTATTAATACAAATAAATAAATATATAAAAATATAAAATGATACTTAAAATAATCATTTATTTAATAAGAAACTAAAATGATTTAGTTTTGTATTAATGCACTATTCTTATTTGTATAAATTAATACATGCTTTGATCAAGTAGTGTCATGTGATCTTACGTGTTTATTTTCAAAATCGATCCAATAAATCTACTTTCAAAGATTATTGAGCGTTTACAACGAAATGGTTAATTAACAAAATCCAAATTTACCTTGTTCCTTTATTTAAATGATTACTTTTAATTGGAATTATTCCTAATATTAATCGTACACATGTACGCATATATATATATACAAATTTCGTTATTTTTGCATAAAAATTACAAAGCAAGGGGGGAAAAGTTTTGTCGCAACTAATTTTAAATTATTCACAATTTAAAAAATGAACAATGTTAATAAACTACAAAAATAAAATATACATACGTTTATCCTTAATATATTAGCAATATTTTTAACGAGATTATTTTTAATTCATATCGTAAAGATTTATCGGTGTGTGTATTTTCTTCATTTGCTATCAAAAATATACGAATGCAATGAACATGAAAAACAGGATGTAGTTTATATTGGAACAAGGATTAACATAACTTTTTTTTTTTAAGAATAGTATATCACCCTAGTTATTGCAATCGACCTGCTATTTACAAAAGCAATAAATTGCATTGTCTCGAATAATCATTCTCTCTTTTATCATTCATCACATAGTACTCAAGAAAATGCTTCATTACTTTCCTTTATACCAAGTATCCTATGCTGCTTTTTATTTTTCCACTGAGAAGAACCGGTATAAATTGATTATTTCACAATTACTATATAAAAGAATTGTACAGTAAGATAAAATCGAAGTTCCAATAAAAAAGTAGACATATAGCGATTAAACACTCATGCCTTAGTACAAGGTTGTATCGTATAATTTAGTGGAGGTGGAGGAACTAAAAGTGGTAATGGAGTTGGTGGCGGTGGAGGTTGTACTGGAGTTGGCGTTGAAACGATAGATTGTGTTTCGGTAGCTCTAACCGTTCCACTGTATGCCGAAAGATAACTGGGCCATAAATTTGGAGGCGGAGGAGAACCTGGTGGTGGCGGCGGCGGTGGAAGATCATCCAATTCGTCGGAATCTTCTATCATCATAGCAGACAAAGGAGTGACGCGTGGTTTCTTCAACTTAATTATTTTTACCTAAAATATTAATATATACATATATACATACACACACACACACACATATATATATATATATATACACGTATATAACAGCATTATGACAACAAATTGTCTAATATAATTTTTTTTTCTGATTAGAAATTAAGAATAAAGTAATATTCACTATTGCATGTATACTCTTAATTTTATTTCAACATACTTTAACTTTTTTCTTTGTTTTGGGATGTCTCGCCCTTTTCTCCTTTTTTAATCTTTTAGAAATTGACCTCTTTAAGTCACTAGGATTGTCTTGAGAAATCGTACTTGAAGGAGGAGGTGGAGACGGCATATCTCCTTCTCCACCACTAGGACTAGTTCCTTCGCCAGGTTTTATGCCATCGGCGAATTGCACAGATTTTTTTGTTCTTTTTTTCCTTTGCGATACTTTTATCTTCAACTTCATTTTATGCTTTGTCATATTAATTTTATTCTCGGTGGTATTGTCTCCTTTGTTTATATCACTTGTTTTTTCTATATCAACCTCCTCTTTATCCAAAGAATCTTCATTCTCTCCCTCTACCGTAGAAGGATTATCTATATTTCCATTAGAAAACGTATCTTTCCTGTAATGAAAAAAATATATGTGTGTGTGTGTGTGTGTGTGTGTGTGTAATCGATATACAATAAATATGGACGAATATTTTCATATCGAAAACTTTACGTACCTAAAACCAGGCGATATAAGTATTCCTTTTAATGGGGCTACAGGTAATAACGGCCAATCTTTGGATTTGGATTCTACTTGATTCGTGTTCGTATCGTTTAGCGGTACTTCCGTCTCTTTAATCTCTTCCTTTCGATTTTCTGTTTTAGATATTGGCTTTTGATCGTTTAATTCCTCTTCTTCTTCGTCATCATCGGGATCTTCGTAATCGTCATCTTCGTCTTCTCCTTCCGCTTCCTCTTCTTCCTCATCATCCTCGTAGTCATCTCCTGCAACATCTTCTTCTTCTTCTACTACAGAAGTTATTAAGGAAACTGAATTATTGTCTGATTCCTTTCCTGACTGACCATCCAAAGTAGCTTCCTCGTCTCCCTCATGAAGAGCTTTTATAACCGATCGATCTATGGACGGTGGTATCTTTCGATTATCTAACGAAGTTGTATTCTCCGATTGCGGCGTACCTATCGTTTTCTTCTCAAGAAGCCGAAGTGCCCTTCGATTAACTTTTTCTATTCGCCTGCGTTCTTTTTCTTTTCTACGGATTTCGCGCAATCTCTTGCGTTCTTCTCTTTCCTTTCGGCGAGCTTCAAGTATTGCTTCATAATTATATACTGGTTGCGCCGATACTTCTACGATTAAAAAACATATACAAATGTAAACCGTTCGTTTATACGTAAAATTTAACGTATAGAAAAAAATGTTTAACTCACTCTGCACCGTAATTTCTGGTCTTGGGTATGTTGCTGCGGAGATTGGTATTGGTACAGGTGCGGGTACAGGAATTGATAGAGATAAAGGCACTGGGGACAAGGTCGAACTTGGTGTTGATACTACAGAAGGAATAGTGGGTACTGGCATGGGTACAGGAACGGGTACAGGAACGGATATCGGGACTGAAACAGGAGAGGGTGAAGGATCGGTAGAATATGAAGTTGTTCCTGGTTGATCTACGGTCGACTGTGTACCACCGCTCCAATCTAAAGACGACGGTACTACTTGAAGGACATTACCAACGCGTACAACCTGACTTGATCCGTGTACGATCGGAGGTGTTGCAATAGCAGGTATTTCCGTACGTGCTGGGGATATTCCATTATAATCTGCAGGTACCACTTGTAAAACATTGCCCACCTATGCAATTATAATTAATTTTCTTTTTTATATTCGTTAATTGGACGCGCGCGCGCGCGCGCGCTTCAATATTTATTTACCTGAAATACTGTAGGTTGACGGCGGTACAATTGTTGTGGCTGTTGTGGCGAAGGGGATGGATATACAACGGTATTTGTTGGATTAAAATTATTGGGATAATCGGAGTGTATATTTGTTTCTTGTTCGTGTTGCTTTTTAATTCCTAATTCTAATTCCAATCTGCAATTAAATAAATAATCACTGTTGTTGTAAAGACGTAAAAACGTTCGACCTATGAAAAGATAAAATCGATGAATTTAAAGGTTCGTACTAATATAGTCTCTCCATTACCTGTCGTCGAGCGATAAACGTTTTGGAGAACTTGCAACAGTGGTATCATCTATGCAAGGAGGATAAGTTAAGTTATTCTCCGTATAATAGTAATCATTATTAGACTCGTTCACACCAGAATATTGGAAATTTGAAGGTACATTATCAGCGCCGCTACTAATCTGCATCTCCGTATCCATAACGGTAGAATCTGCCGTCACCCTCTTCACGCTGGATGTTGACTGCACAATCGTCTCTATGCGTCTACCAGTTTCTTCACAACTTTTTCTACCATCTCTTCCTTCTTTTTTTTCTCTCATACTTTCATTGATTTTATCCCTTAATAAAGAAGGTGACCTGGTTATATAAAAATATATGATTCGACATACACTTATGTATACGTATCTAATGAATCGATGAAGATCTTATTGCGTAAAACAAAACAAAAAAAAAATAGAAATAATGGCTCATGAAATGATCATATTATACCGAGAGAGACGAAGTGTTTCGGATAATCTAGATTCATATTCGGGACTTCGTTTCCTCGATCTTGAATTCGATCTGGTTCTCGATGTCGATCTAGACCTTGATCTAGATCTCGACCGCAATTTTGATCTTGATCGCGAGCACGACCTCGATCGCGACCGTGATTTTGATTTCGATCCTGACCGTGACCTTGTCCTTGATCGCGATCTCGATCGAGACCACGATCTCGATCGCGACCTTGATCGCGATCTTGATACGCATCTAAATCTGTCCACGGATAATCTGGATGGTGAGTGTCTTAAAGACGGAGATAGTCGTGACCTTTTCGGGAGTTTCTCTGTCCTTCGCATAGAATCGCCTACTTTTGTCCATTTCATATCCCGTCGTACGTTTAGTCGTTGTTTTTTGCTGAAATTAATACGGTGAAATTATGGACAAATGGTTTTTCCATTCATAAATCGATATTCAATTTTTAATTATTATTATTATTATTATTATTATTATTATTATTATTATTATAATATTCCTTCAAGGAGAAAGTACCTTCGTCTAGAAGAAACAGGACCTTCCATATCTCTTTCCAAGCTTCCATCTTTATAGTAGGGTCTTTTATTATAATCCAAGTTCGTATCCTGTTGATTATTAAACGAATCCAAAGATTCTCCATCGCGTATAGCATTATCCATTTCAAATTGCCAAAACGTTTGATCCGTCTCTCCTTCGTTTTGTACTCTGAAATATTTCAATGTGTACGACGATCGAATTAATCTATTTTAATTAATTTAATTTAATTACAAATAATCAAGTGATATGCATAGTTATCAAAACAATACCTATTATCAGAATGTTTATTAAGTTCCATATTTCTTTCCCTTAAAATTTCGATTGGATCATACGGTTTCATATCCTTCTCTCGATTTTTATCCATACTACTATCATATTTCCTTTTATTCCATTCATCACGATTGTTTTTATTTGCTACAAATATGTCCATTTTACAATTATGTATTTTCATAATTCAATAAACATACAATATAATAATAATAATAATAATAATAATAATAATAATAATAATAATAATAATAATAATAATAACAACATCAACAATAATAATAATAATAAATATTTAATATAAAAGATTGAACACTTACATTTGTTGTAACTACTAGTAATTGATCTTTCTGGACTTCGTGTAAATCTATCTTTTTGATCGTCCGTGTTCCTTGTCCTAGTAGATCTATTTAATTTTCTATCCCTGTCTCGCATATACGCAATACCTTCGTCCCTTCTTCTTGGGCTTTTACTTCGACTTCGGCTCCAGCTACGGCTATGGCTACCACTTCCACTTCCTTCGCATTCCCAAGAAGTACACGGACTATCGACGTGCTTTCTCTTGTTTCTCATTGGACTTATTTTCCTTCTATTTTCATTGTATTCAGTCCTAGAACCTTTATAATCTTTCTTATCGATTCTATCTCTCATCGATTCACTACTTTTTCTACCCCTTTTATCCTTATTACGATCACTGTACCGTTTATCATCTTCCTGTTTAAGGGATCTCTTTCTTCTCTGCTCTCTATCCGAAGATTTTGTACTTTGCGATATCTCCGTATCACTGTTATCTTCAATAATAGCCAGTTTAGATGTTTTAGTATCCTCACCTTTTTTCTTATCTTGATTTTTGCATTCATCGCTTTGATCAGAATATATGTTTGATGTTTGAAATTTCGAGCGAATACTTTGTACCTGAGAGTTTTGTAATATTTCTTCCTTCGATCCCAATTGAACATTAGTGGCAGTTATAGCACGATCGGTAGAAGAACATTGATCGTTACTTATAATATTGGCATCAAGAGTTTTATTCGCATCTGTTACGCGTTTAGACGCAAATTCTGTATCCTCTTTGTCGCTTTCTAGTATACGCGATTGTAAAAGCTTTTTCTGGATTGTTAAAAGAGCTGCAACTTGTTGCGTAGAATCGAGTAAGGGCACTTCAGTCTTTTTTGATTTATCATGCTCATTAGAGCGCCGAATTAAAAATTGTTTTGGAATAAGTTTGAAAGTTGTTTTTTCTTCGCTCGCCTCATCATTTTTAATATTCATTTCTGTTTTTATATCGACATTCTGAACATTTTCATTCTTATAAGACATATCCGTTTCATACTCTGCAAACATATCCATTTGTAAAGATTTAGACGAATGTGCATCGGAACATGAGTCGTTGACAAGTAAATTATTAAGCAACTTTTCAGAATTTTCAGCAACAACCGTATTACATATCTCCGTTTTGGAGTGAAGACCCATATTTTGAAGACCATGTTTTGACGTTGACGTTTTAGGAGCTATGCATATGTTTTCATGGAACTTCTTTAATTGTAATGGTATAGTGGAAGAAGATAATGACTTTTCTTCCTCTATCTGACATAATTCTTTATTTTTGTCTTCGTGTGATCTGGTCTTGCCCAAAGAAGTTGAATTAATGCCACTAGAAGAAGCTTCGATATCCTCAGACTTCTGCGATGGTGCCGGAGAACTTGGGCTGTATAAATCTATGCTCCTTTGACCTAATTTGTTATCGATATCCAAAATAGTTTTTAACCGTTCTGTACATGGATTCTTTTTATTCATAATTGATGTCTTTTCCATAATTGCGTCAATATTTGCATTTTCACTCCATGATTGTTCTAACAATTTTTTATCTTCCAACTTCAAAGTACAAGATTGCTTTCTTTTAAGAAAATTTGTGGGATTTTCCGAGTATTTAGAACCGAAGGTCTCAACGTTCAATGATTGATTTACAACATGGCAAATATCATCTTTGACCTTATCTTTTAATGAAATCTTTTCAGGTACATCCAAAGATGTTCTATTACCTGTATGTTCGGATTTAGTTCGATTTGACCATTCAACGCATTCCTCTTCCCACATAACGGAAGCTTTGAGTTCCATCTTTTCATCCGATTGTGATCCTATATCCCAACGACTTTTCTTCATTTTTTTATTAATATTAAATTCATTTTCCTTCAATTTATCAAGCATTTCCATGCTATTTCTATCTTTACTACTTTTAACATAATTAATAGATAAATCGGATTGAGCATTGCCAGCAATATCAATAATATCGCTAACGACAGTTGTAGCGGCGCTAGTACCACTGGCTATACTACTTGTATCGATATTATCTTTGCCTTTTTCATTATTACGCATATACGATTCCTCTTCGATATCCCAATCATCTTCTTTCTTTCTTTTAATTTTCTCTCGCTTGAGCATCATTGCTTCTCTCTCACCTTCTTCCTCTTCGTCTTCCCATATTCTTATAGTACACAATCTCTCTATTCTCCTTCGACTTTCTCTCGCACTTTCTTTATCCACTGCAATATATGTGTCCGTTTTTTTATCATATTTCACTTCTTTTTCCAATTTTTTTGCAGAATTATGCAGAACCATTTTTCTTTTATTAACTGTTAAATCCGCAATTGCTTCTAAACTGTCCACTTCCCATTCGTCCGCTAATAGTTGCCGTTTACTGACTTCTTTCTCGAGTTGCGTTAACGATGGAACATTCAATGTATCGAATTCTGTTTCTCTCAATTTTTCCTTCTTGTGTTTCTCCAGCTTTTTCGATAATTTTATATCATCCTGTATTATTTGACGCGCTATACGTTCACTTTCTCTCTCCCAATCGGTAAGAAATTCGGTGTTACTTTTCTTATCCTTGTCTCTTTTCCTTTTCTTTTTTTCATCCAAATCATTATCTATTTTTGACTTTCCTTCCGAGAAATTGTCATCGGATCGCTTCTCATTCATTTTTTCAATCGCGATAACATTTTTGTCTACTCTGTCCATTTTCTTGAGCTTATTTTGCTCGTCGTCTTTTAACTTACTCATATCACGATTCATTTCCGAAATTTGACTTTCAAGTCGTTTGGCTAAAATTACCGAACCTACTTCCCATTCCTCTAAGAATTTATCTGCATTTTTATCTTGACTATCTTTGTTAATAACAGATTTGTTTTTACTTTCCCATAAATTTTGTTTTTCCCCTTGAATCATTTCTGCATTCATTTCCTCCTTAATATTTTTTGATCCAGATTGCATTTGCAATGTATGCTTTATAGTTGAATCTGAAACCTCGTTTATTAATTCTCTGCTATCGATATCTTTTTCATTCAATACTTTTCTGCTTTTTAAATTCTTTTTTTTTCTTTTCCTTCTTTCATCAGATTCGCTACTACTCGACGGCGAACTCATTTTTCTTCTACGCCTTTTTTTAATTCTAGCTATTCTTTTCGCTTTCCTTTTCCTTTTTCCAATTTTTCTTTTCTTCCTCTTCTTCTTTCTTCGCTTGCTATCCGAGCTGAAAGACTCGCTACTACTGCTTGTACTACTACTTTCGCTGCTATCAGAATCGGATGAACTTGAATCCTGTGATAATTTTCTGTTACGGCGTCGTTTTGTCTTTTCATCTTCAGAATCCGAGGAACTACTACTACTACTACTGCTACTACTGCTGGATGATTCGCTACTAGACGTTTTATTTTGTAAGCGTTTTTTCTTTCTCTTTCTTTTTCTCGACTCAGAATTTTCATCGCTCAAGTGTTCTACTTTGATCCTAACATTTTCCCAATCGTTAGGTATAGATTCCGAATCTCCTATTTTTTTTTCCTCGCAAATAGTAGTGTTCTCAAATATTCTTTCATTTTCTTGCATAGGAGCCTGCGAGTTTACCGATAAAGTGGAATGTTCAGAATGTTGAAACGTTAGACACGAATTTTCTAGACATTCGTTTTCTTGCAATTGTTTCTCAGTTAATACTTCGTTAATAATTTTATTTTGATTTTCACACGTTATACTTTTGGTTGTAGAAAAAGTGTTACATTTATCTTCCAATGATGTTACTTCTATATTAAATTCATGATAATTTGATGGGGATACAGATTTAACCAAACATTTTTCAGAAGGAAATTTTTGCACTGTGTTTACCGTATCCGGTAAAGGAATATCTGTACACACCATTTTCATGAATTGCTCATATTCCGAAGCTAACTTTTCATTTCCTGTAGATAATAACATTGGAGATGTGGATGCTTTATCAAGAATTTCAGGTTTTTTAACGTCGGAATTATTCGTATTGTCTGTATTTTCTACATTTCTGCTATTTGTAGGCAAATCAGAAATCGATGTTGATACATTGTCTCCTAAAAGTTAAATTTTCTATCTATGAAAAAATTCGTGTACTTTTTGTACGCATTATAAATAATATTATATTAATAATCTAACCTTGTTCAATAATATTCTCTATTTCCATTTGTTTTTCCTCATTTTCCATTTCATTGTTTTCTTGCGGAATTTCCTCGTCTTCACTATCCCATTTTGATTTTGGTGGTTGTACGTTAACGGATAATTCCCATTTTCTGTCGCCATCGGGTTCAATTATATTTATTTTCTTATACCAATTACGAGAACACAACGGTTCTTCGTTATCCTCTATGTTGATTCTACAACAATCAGTAGCTACTTAGATTATTAAAAACAAAGGAAAAAAATGGAGAAGAAAAAATTGTTTGTACTGTATAGACGTTGCATCGCATATATCTCGCAGCTTTTCCCGACGATCCAATGTAACGGCCTGAAGTAACTGCTGTCGATTTAATAAAAGAGAAACGCGAGGATTTTCACAATAAAGTAATTGCCGTCCACGTTTCGTTAATTTGATAGATTCAGGTGGAAATTCTTTAGGTCCATCTAGTCCTTCGGCGATTAAGGCAGTACGTTTCAACCGATGGTTGGTCAACATCAACATTTGATCTAAGTAACGTGCATAATCTTGCACTGTCCTGCAATAGTATAAACGCTGATATCCCATCCTATTTATTTCTTCGTTTAATTATAATAGAACTATAAAATAAACAAAAAATGCAAACCTGCTTTTTATGGATCGTTCTGAAATTTCTTGTTTTCTTAATTGAATTACTTCATCCAGAGTTACACCCGACTTCTTCATTTCTGCCCACGACTCGTACTTTTTCATTTCCCTTTCTTTTTCTTTATCTTTCAATTTATTTTTATCCTTTTTACTTTTTACATCTGCACTACTTTCCCGCAAGTCATTTTGTTTTTCCTTTTTGTCCCTCAATTCTTCCCTCTTTTCTCTTATATCTTCTTTCTTGTCTTTATGACTTTCCTTCTTATCTTTTCCGTCATCCTTTTTATCACGATTTAACTCTACTTTGGTCTCATCTCTTTTAGATCTATCATCTTTCTTTTCCCTATCTTTTCTTTGTTGTTCCCTATTTTGAAGAGACGGCTTATAGTTATATTTTTCTTTACTTTCATGCCGTTCTTTTGTTTGTTTATTTGCACTTCCTTCTTTTCCTTCTTTGTTATGTTGTTTTCTCCTTAAAAATATTTGGTATTTTATACATTATGCCTCGATCCTTTGCTTTAATTTTATTGCGCGATGCATAATAAAAATTAAACTAAGAAAATAGTTTAATATTTATTTCACATACTTGCGTTCCATCATAGTTTTATTTGAAACCCTTTGGGAAGAAAGTGTGTCCTTTTGTCTAGATCTTCCTTTTGAATTTCTAGACGTTTCCCACATAGTTGAATTATTTCTGTTAAAACTCTCTTCTTCCAAACTTGCTATACAAAAATATGGTGAAATTACATAATCCGTTAAAAATTTATGATTAGGCGTTATATAAAGTTTAATTACCTGCAGCCATGGCTTCAGCCAGTAATAATTTACTTTTAGACTCTTCTCTTCTAATCTCTTCTATTGCCAAAACCTTTTCTTCTAAATGAGAAATATGAATCATGTAATTCTATTTAATACTTATTAAAAAAAAAAAAAAAAAAAAAAAAAAAAAACGAAAAAAGGAAAATAAAAAAATAAAAGATCTATTTTATTTTTATACCTGTTTTCTTTCTTAGTTTACTACCACTTGAGTAACGATTATACGATTGCTGGCTATGTTCTGCCTTTGTCTTTGATTTTGTATCGCTGGTATTATCTTCATTGTCTGCATTATCTTTCATAGTACCAATAACTTGCGCTTGAGGTACAGAAGATTTATTTGAGGCTTTTGGTAATACATTAAACTTATTTGCAAATGCCATTAACCGCTTTTTAGCTTGAACTTTGCCAAGAACGGGTTTAAGCATTCTTGGACTTTCTAACCTACATGTATCTCCATCACTTGCTTGGCCTTTAGTACTTTCTGGCGTTTCAGGCATCTGTATATCTATTAAAGATATTGAAATGTCCGGTGTAGGCTCCTCTGGGGCATAAGCATCCTCAGTTCCAGACATTATGCCTTTTTCCTGAAGCTAGTTTAACACAATTAGAAGATATAAATGTGAAGCATAATAAGATTAAGAGTAAAAGACTACACACACACACACACACATACAGACATATATATACACTTATATACATGTATATATATAAAATATAATTCAACCCCTTTGAAAATTATCTTCCCTTCTGAGCATTCTTGCAATTAGTTATTATTTTTATTAATAATTTAAACTTCCTCTTTATTATAGCCTTCTATTTATTTAATTAGGAAGAAATTCAAGTTCAACTTTAAAATACCAAAGCTCCTGCCATAACAAATTCATTTGAATAAATATTTATAAAATTTGGTAAACTAAATAAGTAAGCACACTTACTATGTATCTTATTTGTTACACTTACATATTGCTTTTATTGCCAAAAGATTCAAAGCTGCACATTACTTTAAAAATTTAATTAATTATTAAAATTCAATATTAAAATGAACTTTTTTTAATTACATTTTAATGGCAGAAAATTAAAGAAACTTTACTAACTTTACTTTATTACTAAATCCAACAAAGAAAGAAATTTATATTCACAAAAAAAAAACATTAAACAGGTTAAGACAAATTTATATGATTACAGTTTACTTTCTTCACAATAAAAAAATTGTAAAAATATAATTTCATTATTAAAATAATATTGTTACGCGGCAAAAATATTTTTAAATCATAAAGATCAAATATATAATATTGAATCGTGTAAATGATTTTTTTCTTACCTTATAACAATATATTTAAGTAACAGAGCAATACATTTTTTGCAAAATTTGTTAAAATATTTTATGAAGTGCAACTTTTTTAATAGATGAACTATTTCTAATATAATATAAGTAAATGTGTTTCTACTATTTGCCAATATTCAACAGACTTTGCAAATGAAAAGCGTCAGACATTTTATTTAAACGACAAGTCGACACTACAAATGAGTACAACAGAGTACAAACTGTTAGTAGGTTAAAGGGTCTGATCAAATCCGATATCACCCTTCTATTTAGCTTGGTTCACTATTTACAGCGCCTCTGGTGGAAATACGTTACAATAATTTTTTATTTTAAATTTATTAAACTCTACCAATAAGAAAAACTAATCAAAATGTGCTCATGCATTATACGTATATTATATATATATATATCGGTATGTATAATATGTGTGTGTGTATATATATATATATATATATATATATATATATATGTATATATATATACAAATTTCTAACACATTTCAACTACATTTTCAAATAAATATTTAATCATTTTTCTTATAAATAAAATAACATTATTTTACTGGGAAATAGAAAGAACTATTATCTTTATCTTTACAAGAAATATCTATTAACTATAGAAATGATTGAAATAGTATCGAATGAACTTTAATCAACTTCAATAATTTGAATAGAATTCGAGGCGGGAACTATCGAAAAGTGAAGAAAATTTGGCGGGAAATTTATTAATTCAACGCCGCCTGGTGTTCCTGCTTTACGTGATTGTATATATCATAAGTACGTGTGTATTCGTATATCTCGTATAAATTCATATTTTAAATAAATGACGATATTTTTACAATTCTGTTTTAAACAATAATAAAGATATTACAAAACTCTAAACTCTACTTACTCTTAATTTTCATTTGTTATATTTCGTGAATCAAACATTATGGTAAGTAATTAATATAAAAAAATATTTAATTAATAAATAAAAATGTAAGTATTAGAAATATAACGTTTTATTAGGTATGCCCAAGTACTTATAAGATACTTATAAGAAAGTAGGTAATTTTTATCAGAAAACTTTTTTATATTTTTTGTAATTGTTTGTATTTTCTTTTATTATTATTATAGGATGAAAGTAGCTCTCCTCCCAGATCTAATAGAAATATGGATGCAATGACATCCCCTGCGCCTGATATAGATGAACCTTTTGAAGATGAAAGTGAATTACTTAATGAAGATAATGACGTTAATGATGAAGAAGAAGAAGAAGGAGAAGAATTATTTGGAGATAACATGGAGGCGTAAGATATCCATACATTTAATGTTATAATAGATTTATAGATTAAAATATTCATTTTTTAATTATATCGTATATATTGTATTGCACAGTGACTACCGTCCCATGCCAGCTCTCGATAGATATGATCCTGCCATGCTAGATGATGATGACTATTCTGAATTGTCCCAAGGAGAACGTGTAGCAGCTGAAATAGAAATGCGCAAAAGAGATCGCGCAGCTGGAATTATAAGAGATGATAAAGATTTACTTTATGGTAACTTTATCTCTATATCATTACATTATTTATAGAAATAATTATTTTTACTTTTAGTTATAAGCATTATATAATTATTAAATATTCTTATATTCGTATATTATGATACAAATTTAATGAATAAATTTAGATGATACCGATGAAGATGAAACACAAACTCACAAGCGACGCATGGCAGAAAAGGCTGCTATTGGTGAAATTGATGACATAGAGGTAAAAATGTCTATTTATTACTTATTCTACAAGTATTATCGCTTATTGATCATCATTTAGAATATCTGTTTTTCATCTTAGATGATAGAATCTATAGAAAATTTGGAAGATACAAAAGGTCATTCTATCAAGGAGTGGGTCACAATGTTAGGACCACGAACAGAGATCTCTAATCGTTTTAAGAGTTTTTTACGTACTCACACAAATTCAAAAGGACAATATATGTATAAAGAACGTATTCGTCACATGTGCGAGAGTAATCAGGTAATGGAATAAAAACATGAGTTTTTTGTATAATTTTTTATATACTGATTTTTTTTTTTACAATTAATTTTGATAATAGTCTATTAATTTTTACAAATTTTAACAATAGTCCAGCTTTATTGTGGAATTCCCCATTCTTGCAAGTAAAGAACATGTTTTGGCTTATTTTTTGCCAGAAGCTCCATTTCAAATGTTACAAATATTTGATGAAGTAGCCAAAGAATTGGTATTAACTATTTTCCCTAGTTATGAAAGAGTTACAAGCGAAATTCATGTTAGAATATCAGAACTTCCATTAATAGAAGAATTACGTACATTTAGGTAAAAACGCATTTTTTTTTTTTTTATTAATTTGCATTTTTTTTATAATTTTTTTTTTTTTATAAATTTTATATGATTTATATTTGTATTACTTCCAATATTATTTGACATGTGTTGAAAATACAGGAAACTACACCTTAATCAGTTAGTTCGAACTCTTGGCGTTGTAACAGCTACAACAGGAGTGCTACCACAATTATCTGTCATTAAATATGATTGTTCTAAGTGTGGATATGTTCTCGGCCCTTTTGTACAATCTCAAAACTCAGAAGTCAAACCAAGTTCATGTCCAGAATGTCAAAGCTTTGGTCCTTTCATGGTAAGCATATTTCGTCTTAAAAATGTAGGTAATTTCTAATATGCTTTGGTAAATTATTTTTAGATTAATATGGAACAAACAATATACAGAAATTATCAAAGAATAACAATTCAAGAATCTCCAGGTAGAGTACCTGCAGGCAGAATACCAAGAAGCAAAGATTGTATTTTATTATCCGATCTTTGTGATCGATGTAAACCAGGAGATGAAATAGATCTTACTGCTATATATACTAATAATTATGATGGTTCTTTAAATACAGAACAGGTAAATTGTATATTTAATACAATTTATTGCTAAATAATTGCTTCATTATATTTCTTAAATTGTTGTTGTGAATTATATAAAAAATTATAATTGTTGATCTTGAACAGGGATTTCCAGTATTTGCTACAGTATTATTGGCTAATTACTTATTTGTGAAGGATTCTAAAGAAATTGTAGAATCTCTAACCGAAGAAGATATTGCTAATATTCTTGCTTTAAGTAAAGATCATCGTGTTGCCGATCGAATTGTTGCGAGTATTGCTCCCTCCATATACGGGCATGAATATATTAAACGAGCACTAGCATTAACCATTTTTGGAGGAGAAGCCAAAAATCCTGGTGAATAAATTACAAATCTTAGATAAATTAATTACGGTACATTTAAAAAAAAAAAAAAGAAAACGGAAGATTGCTAGACGTATTTATATTACATGAGATATTCTTTTATTTTAAATAGGTAATAAACACAAAGTAAGAGGAGATATAAATGTCCTAATCTGTGGTGATCCAGGAACAGCTAAATCACAATTTTTAAAATACGTCGAAAAAATAGCTCCGAGAGCAATATTCACAACAGGTCAAGGGGCTTCTGCTGTAGGTTTAACCGCATACGTACGCAGATCACCTACTACACGAGAGTGGACATTAGAAGCTGGTGCTTTAGTTTTAGCAGACCATGGTGTTTGTCTAATTGATGAATTCGATAAGGTAATATATTAATATAAGGTAATATATTAATTATGTATAGTATTACTTCGAATTTTTAATATTACATTTGTAGATGAATGATCAAGATAGAACATCTATACATGAAGCTATGGAACAACAAAGTATCTCTATTTCAAAAGCAGGGATCGTTACGTCATTGCATGCTAGATGTTCAGTAATAGCTGCATCCAATCCAATTGGAGGCAGATATGATGCTAGCATGACCTTTTCAGAAAATGTAAAAAATTATTTATATTTAAAAATTACCGTTTATAAAGTATATCGTATATGAATTTATATTTTGGACTGTTGTATTGCAGGTAGATTTATCAGAACCAATTATATCACGATTTGATGTACTGTGTATAGTTAAGGATGAAGTTGATCCTATGCAAGATAGACATTTAGCTAAATTTGTGGTAAATTCACATATTAAACATCATCCAACTAATTCAGAAAAAACAGTACCAACAGAATCAATGGAGGCACAAAATCTATCTATTCCTCAAGATCTTCTTAAAAAGTATATTGTTTATGCAAAACAAAACGTTCATCCTAAATTAACTAATATTGATCAAGATAAAATAGCTAAACTATATAGTCGTTTAAGACAAGAAAGTTTGGTAAGTTGAAATAGCATAGCAGTGATAAATAAAGAAATATAAAAAATGTATCTTTTACATTTATGCGCTGTAAATAATTTACCAAACTGCTAAAATCATAGATACTGTATTATCTTTTAGGCTACAGGAAGTTTACCTATAACAGTACGACACATCGAAAGCATAATTCGTATGGCTGAAGCTAATGCAAAAATGTATTTACGGGATCATGTACAAGAAGGTGATGTTAATCTTGCCATTAGAATGATTTTAGACAGTTTTGTTGATACACAAAAATACTCTGTTATGAAAAGCATGCGGCAGGTATGTAATTGTGAATGTAGTTGCAATTTTTATCAATATTCATGCATATTAATTACTCTTATCTTACAATTACTTACTGCTTCTTTTTAATTTTGCATTAACGCGTTATTATTGCAGACATTTCAAAAATACTTATCATACAAAAAAGATCATAGTGAACTTTTGTATTACATACTTCGACAAATTACATTGGATACATTAGCGTTCCAAAAAGCCTTACATGGGAATCGAATTACAACTCTTGAAATATCGGAAAAAGATTTATTAGACAGGGTAATACAATCTATATTGATTGGAAAAATATATAAATGTGATATAATAAAATACTGTGTACCCATTCGTAATTATTTATAATATTTCTAGTAAATCAGAGATATTATATTAATTTCATTAAAAATTTTCAGGCTAAACAGATCGAGATATACAATTTACATCAATTTTATGAAAGTGATATTTTCAAAAATAATAATTTTGTATACGATCTTCGAAGAAAGGTAATTATTCAAACTCTTCCTGAAACTATCGATGATTGAGGAATTCATTAAATATTTAATAATTTCAAGTAATATTTTATAATTTGTTTTTTATCATGAATCCATTTTTACGAATTAATAAGATTTTATTTTGTAGACATTTTATATGTATTCATGTAATTGTTTATACTACTATTTTAATATTAAACGATTGTAAATGAACTATTTACCGAATTACATAAAGTTTATTGTACATTATACATTTGCCTCAAAGATCCATTTTTATCGATGTTGTAATAACGAATTATCTCAAAAAAAAAATAAAAAAAATAAAAAAGTAAAATTACGTAGACGTGTATTGCCAAAAGTATAATTTACATATTTGTACTAATATGAAAAATATATATTTTTTCTAGTAGGGGGCTATATTTTCTCTTAATTAAATTAAATTTACTTAGTGTAAAATTAACTATAGACTTTACTTTCATATTGAATAAGAGTGGTTTGATAAAAAAAATTCATCATTTTTCAAATTGGTCCTGCTTACACTCTCTTCGTCTAGATGTTATTAAATTATTAGATTATTAAATTACAATATTTTATTAGATTACAATATTTTAATAATTAACATATGGGATGGTATGACGGAGTGCTAACAAAATATTATTGAATTATTACTTTCGACGCGATAGCGCTTTTGCTTTGATAGCGAGTGTGCTTTGTTTTTGGAGAGAGACATTGTTTGAAAGTAACGTGAATAATATTTGATGAACGATTTAATTGGAGCCGCTATCGAGTGCCTGTGAAAAGCGAACGATATAAGATTTTGAAAATACACATGTAATTGGAATTGGAATCGAAATGGTAGCCGAAGACGAAGCGTGAAACGAAATAAAGGACGAGCGATGAGTAATTGAGATCAGAGTGTATCAAGAAGTTGAGTGACCAGAGTTTAAGAGAAATAGAGCGAGCGATGTGAAAAATCGCTCGTCATTGGACTTTAGAGAAGTGAAGAGTCAAGAGCGTGCTATTAAAATAAAACTTTGTTCCATTAATAAGGAGAATATATTTTTTTAACTTTCCAAACCCAAAGCTCTGGTACCATAAGGATCCTACAAAAATACATTTAAAAAATCAAGTAATAAGAATTATTATTTCAAATTTATATTACACTTAATTGTTTTTCCTATGTGTTAATTTCACATTTAACACATTTAAAGAGAAAAAAGAAGAAGAAAAAGAAAAAGAAAAAGAGAACAATTCATTAGCAAATAATTGATAAATTTATAGTAAAATATGTAATATATAAAAGATATTAGGGATATTCCCTTAATGTCATCTTGCGTTACTGACTAAAATAGAAAAACATATGTAGTATTTTTTAGAGAAAATAAAAAGTGCTATTTTACAAAAATAAGCATATAGTATATCAGGAATAATAATTATTAAATATATCACATATTTTAGTGTGAAGAGTTACTGCTACTGCTGCTACTGCTGCTAGAAACACTATCATTCGAGTCTGACTCACTGTCCGAAGAAGAACTGCTACTACTACTTTCACTACTGCTACTAGAACTGCTACTATCGACACTAGAAGAGCTTGTATCACTGCAACTACTAGATTCTTTTCTCATTTTTTTTCTCTTCAACCCATGAGACTTCTTAACTTCCAATTTTTGTTCCTTTCTGTAAATAAATGATAACTTCTATGTTATCTTTATAAATCTAAATGTATATATATATATATATATATAATAATTTTTTAAAGATATATACATTTCTTCTTGTATTTTTAAAGCTCTTTTAAGTTGTACAGTACGAGAAGATCTGTGTAGATATTTTCGTTTTCCTTTACATTCATAACTCCAGTGTCCGAATTCCAAACATTTTTGACAACGCATTCCTTGAGGAGATAGATTACTACAATTAAATAAAATGTTAATGAAAAATAATATAATATAATCATAAATCCATATTAACATTAAACTCACTGAAACAAATATAAGCAATAAAACGGAATATAAGTCAACATATTAAAAAATTAATTTATATATATATATAAAAATCTACTAACGTTTTCTTTATTACTTCTATTTTATTCGAACTCATTTTGTCTTTATGATTATTATTCAATATTTATCAGAATTGGTTAAAATATTTTCATATAGCATTGACAAAGTTCGATTAGTTTATTTACATATAAAGGAAGATTACTCCGAGAGGTTATTCCGCAGAAATTTTGTGTGAAAACAAAAGTGGGGATAAATATGAAAGGAAATGAAATCTTTATCTTTAAGTTGGTAGGTGGCGGTATTCGATAAATTGGCGCCATTTAACAAATTGATTTTGTGATACAAATATAAATAAATATGATACGAAAAAATGGATTTTTATAATTATTACAGTAAATGCTTCGATTCAAACGAAATTGTAAATAAAATAGAAAATGTGGCTCCCGTAAGCGTTGATAAAAATATTATAAAAGACGTGACGGATATGTTTGAAGATAGTTTTCGACAGAAGGAAATGCAATTAAATAATACGAATATTCAATTGGTAAGAGATTTATAGAAAATAGAAAAAATTTTAATGTTTTTTTATATTTTAAATTTATTGAAATATAGTCATTTTTTTTTTTTTTTTTTTAGAATAATACTGAGCGAGAAAAATGGACTATAAGAGATCAGTTTTGTTGTCAAGTGTGGAACTTTTCACATGATCATGACTTTTCAAAAATTTTTCAACATTATCCGTATATTATAAATTCAATTAAACCTCATAATTGTCCTTATATTAATGAAGTTAAAAGTATTAGAAATGAAAACGATGATATAGCAGGTTGTTAGTTATGGATAGTATTGATAAATCAAATAATTTTTTTCAAACAGTCAATATTATTTTTTCATTGCTATGTCAATATCGTAAATCTTTTTTTTTTCGTGTATTATATAGATATGCAAAATAATGAAAATATTCAGAAGCTTTCAAAAGAAATTGCTATATTAACAGAAAAAATACATAGTATTAATATTAACAGAAATACACAAGAGATAACGATTAAAAATTTATCCATAAAATTAGAACAACTAAAATCATTTTCAGAAGAAATGATAGAACTTCTAAAGTATATTTTAATAGTTATTTCAATTTATTAATAGTTATTAGATATATTATCTAATTTATTGATATACTTGTTCTCTCTAATGGAGGAATTTGTCCTTATTCAATTACTTTCAGGTTAATATCCACTATTGAGAATTTAAGTGATAATAATAAATGTAAAAATAATGGTAAATATGCATAAATTTTTACTTTGCACATTTTCATTAAATTTTTTTCATATATATTACATTGAGCAAATGATATATATATATATATATATATATATATATATATATATATATATATTAAAATATATTATTAACTATAAATTAATATAAAGATTTAGAATGCAAAAACAACAACTTGATAGTTCATGCAAATAAAGATAATATGCTGACATTTACAACGGCAAAAAAACTTCTTGGACAATTCAAGCCACGTTCTCCTGGTTTAGCTAAGAACAATAATGCAATATCAAAAGTAATGGCTGTAAATAATAATACAATAGAAGATTTTATGGAAGTAAATATAACCTTTTTATACAAACACATTATTCACAAATGTTATATCAATCAAAACAGACGTATTAAAATAAATTTCAAATGATATCCCATTTACTTATTTTGCAGTATGATAAAAAAAAATTAAAAACCACATTTTCATTAAAAATACAAAGTAATATATCTTTAAAATTTGAGAAGAATCGACGTCTTAAGGAAAAAAAGAAAATATATTAATATATCTTTCTTACATTAAATTTTTGAAATATTTCTAATAATTATGTATCTTTATATTTTTAAATTATTGTATAATTGTTATTCCACACGAAAAATAATTAAAAGTTTAATTACGATAATTCATAAGATAATGCCTGTTAGACATTCATCCAGTCCTATAAAATTTTTCTTAAACGATCAAAATAGTAATTGAAATGTGACAGTGCATTTAGCATACATCTTGTATACTAAATAGTATGCAAAAAATCAGGCATTTACTATATAGTATATTCATATATTTAGAAATATTTATACAGGATTCTATATGATTATATAATATACACTGAATTACATTTTTTAAATTATACATATAATATTGCGCCCAACATACCATCCAACACAATTTGAGAATAGCATATTCTCTATTTCCAAACATCATTTAAACTAGCGACTTCTAATCCATAGGTTTTTGTTACATATTTATTTTAAAACTGTTAAACAGTTTATCACAACAAATTGTATTGTAGCGTTAAGATTGGCAATATACACGTGTATCTGTAATACATGCAGGTCCTTACAATTTTCTTTAAATTTGAGTTTATTTTAATTAAATGACCATTTAAACAATATTACATAATATCTACATAAATATTTGTGCTTTGATATTAATAATATAAATTACCTTCCTTTAGGGAATTGTAACTGAATAATTAGAGTAAATAATGCAATTAAATTGCTTTATAAAAATTACAGTTAAAGAAAAAATATCATATATAAAATAGTATCTAGCTGTAATAATATTCTTTGAGAAAACTTTTTAATTTTGTTAAATATTATAAAGACAAATTATTCATAAAGTATATCCTTACCAAAACACTAATGCATACATATACAGAATTATATGAATTTTATAACAGAATATGATTCTAAATATTAATATGACAATACATATTTAGTTAATGATAGCATAGAAACTCTTTCATTTAATTATATTTGAATTTTCTGTATTTCTTTGTTCTATATGCTACATTTCTTTATTATTGTAATATATGATAAAAATTTTGGAAAACATTTACCAAAATAATTCAATAGCATGTCATTATCACAACCATTTGCTGTAACAATGATATTACAATATATATATCTGCAGAAAAGTATAAGTTAAAATAAAATTATCATTTATTAAATGCTGACCAAAACATTTAATCTTCAATCAAAGTTCTTTGATATCTTTCTAATGTAAAATGAAAAATAAATAAAAGTTAATTTCACACATATTTATTTTCTAAATTAAATATTAAACAATACAGAAAGAGTTCAATGCTTTGCATATACTTCCACAGACAATAGATAACAAATAGAGTTATATATACTTTCCATACATCTATGTACTTACATAAATGTAAATAGTTATATTCAACAGAATTTGAAGTTGAACTACAATATGAATCAAATGTATCATTTAATGTGTATGGACGTAATATGTTGCATAAAATAATATTTATGAATACACGGAATCATATTTATGAAGCATGTTAATGATTAAATAATGTTTTTAATGTATTAATAAAATTATATTGGTCGATTGAAGTCTTACACTTAAGTTATGAATAATCTTATATTAGAAAAAAAAAAGATAATAATATTTAAGATACACATATAAAGATGAGCAGTATCGTTGAGAGAACTTCTATGCAGTATTATTGTATCGCTCATATATTATCTATTGTAAGAAGAATAATGCTGATAACAAATCACAATGTGTAATATGTTCAATGTGTTAATCATAAAAGCTTTTCTGATGTGTGAATAGCAAAACACCATAAATTTGACTCTTGCACAACACGAAATCTGCAAACATAAGAATTAAGATAAAATCTACACAAATAAGAATATTATAGTGTTATTAATATAATCTTATTTATATAACATCAGCCAAAGAGCTAACAATATATTTGTCTGTAAATAACAATATAATGCACATATGGATATTCATAAGAACATTTGTATACAATTACTTAACACTTATATTGGCACTATATCTCTGTGTACAGTCAAGAGAATATTGTAAACAATAAGAAAAATACAATTTTATACTCGTGTGTACTTAATATTTATTATTATATTAAATGTTTATGTTTGGCAGCATTAACCCTTGTCATGATAATGTATCGTAATTATTAATTTTACAATCTAGACTGAACATGTAATGATTATTACAATAACTGAACAGAATCGAAATGATTTTTATTATACTTTGAAAATGCTACATATGCTCAATGATACTCTCTTTAATACCTTTTCATAACATATGCGTGTAAATGCTATTAAAATAAATACTCTAGTACTTTTAATGATATAAAACCAGCAATTTATAATTTGTAATACTTTCGATATTAAAAATTAATGAAACTATCATTATAAATGTCTCTTGACTGACACTATATGATAATACATAAAATATGTTACTTCTAGTCTAAATGCTTTTAGCAACTATTTATTATATTTATTAAAATAATGTTACAATTTATAATTTTATGTTTTGTATATAATAAAAGATAGATACTGTGTGTCAAATATTAATAAAATTTAAAGAAACAGATTTAAGATTTAGAAGCTTACAATAGAATTGTTACCAAATAAAAACTTCCATAAAATATGAAATAATAATTGTAATTACAACTTTTATTTTCCTTACTTTTAGAATCAGTATACTTATGTCTATAGCTGCGTATATATTTATACTGTCAAAAATAAAAAAATAATGTGCTGTTTAGCATATTTTACTTAAATTAGATAAATATATCTCTTTTAGTCATCAGAAGAATACCTCTGTTTTGAATCTCTTATGTTTAATTTTATACCTGATAAAATGACAATATGTTTGTATTTGCAAAAAGAACAATATGATTAGAAGTAAATATAATGTATACTGTGATAAAAATTTTAAACACCTTTAGGAATTTGTAATACATGTATACAGTTGGCAAAATTGTGTTCGATAAAATAATGATACAATAAAAGAAACATAGTGCGATATCATCGATGTCGATTCTTAATATTTTTTTAATCATGTAGTATGAAGTAGAATCAACATTCATTTGATATTACAAATTTGTAGATCTTAGTCAAATATATTAATGTTCAGCCTCATAAATATTGCATATAAAAAAAAAAAAAAAAAAAAAAAAAAAAAATTAAGACCAAAAGTAAATTATCTCTAATAGTTTGGGAAGATAAAATTTTTATGTGTTCAAGGATTTACCTTTTTAACATATTAATATTATAAACTTTTTGCTTTCACACAATTTCAGACATAGACTTTGTTCTTATGCATTACCATATTATGTTTCCAACTCTCTTAAACGCATCAAAGATAAATAAATAAAAATAAAAAGAAGCTGTTAATTTACTTATCATTAGACTTTAAATCATTTAATTATGTTTTAAAACATCACATAATATAGGAAATACTTTAAGGATAAACGCAATTGAATTTCATATATTCTTAAAAGCTTATATGCAGGATTCTATCATGATTAGACATTTTTACATATTTTTTGTACTAACAATGTTATATAAGTGTGATTCATGCTATCATAGTATCTAAAATAGCTCATCATTTATTTGCAAAATAAACTTCCAATTCAGCACCAGTTACATATTAAATGTATGTTCCTCTTTATATTGAAAACATTACAAATATGTATTATCCATTTTGCAACAATAAAAATATTGCTCACTTTATACAATGCATATCAGTAACATTAATACGTTGTTATTTAAGTGAGATCATTATAATATCATATTTTGTATCATGTGCATTAAGAATCGACATCTATGTGATATATAGAAGGCTAGATTTGTTACATTGATCGATAAGGACCTTGCATCTTAAGAAACTGAATAACCAATGATGGGCCTCCTGCGACTATCTCCGGCGGAATTTGTGACAGAGGACAATTCTCGATTGACATAATACTAAGATTTGTGCATAAAGCCAGTTCAAAGGGTAAATTATGTAAATTAGCATTATCATTAACATAAAGAGAATCTAAATTTTCTAACGTGCCAATTTCTTCGGGTAGATAATTAAGATTATTTTCTCCTACGCTCAAATACGTTAGGTTCGTTAGATGCCCAATCGCTCGTGGTAACGAAGTTACTTGGTTTGACTGCAAGATTAATTTTTGTAAGTCTCGTAAAAATCCAATTTCATTAGGAAGAGACTCTATTTTATTTTCTTCAAGATCTAGGACCCTGAGTTTACGTAAATTTGCTATACTGGCAGGAATACGTTTCAATAAGTTATTAGATAGAATTAATATCTCCAAACTTTGAAGACATTGAATATCGTCTGGAATTTTTGTTAGCTGATTTGTACCAAGATTTAGTTCAACCATATTGATCCATGTTCCGGTATCCAGAGGTAAAGCAGTCAATTGATTTTCTTTCATGTTCAACTTCGTTAGATTTTTAGCTCTAGAGAAAATACCGTAAGGTATTTTATCAATCTGATTGTGTTCAAGATTGATAGAGTAGACATTCGTGAACTGAGACGGTCCTCCAGACGGATAAGCAGTAAATGCATTTCTGGACAATGTAATCGTCTTCAAATCGGAAAGACTTGAGAGCAATCCATCTGGCAATTGGGAGACCTGATTCCCTTCTACGCTGAATTCATCCATTAATTTACAGTTTGCTAATGATTTTGGGATACTAGACAATCGATTATATCGAAGACCTAATCTTGTGATCGATACCAGATTTCCGATCGTATCCGGTATATCCAGAAGTTCATTATGCTGAAGATCAAGCGTAGATAGTTGCGTACAGTTTCCTATTTCTTCCGGTAAATGTTCCAGATGATTATGAGATACGTCGAATGTTATTAAGTTAGTAAGTTTGCCAATACCGGCTGGAAGTTCCTTGATTTTATTCTCCCTCAGACTAAGCATAGTTAAATTCGTTAAATTTCGTATATTTTCGCTAACATACCTGACGCGATTAAAGCGTAAAAACAACGTAGTGAGAGATGTTAACTTGTAGACAACATCAGGTATCTCGTTCAATTTATTGTGCCTCAGATCAAGGACTTTTAAGGACTTCAAATTTTCCAATGTACTCGGTAGACTAGTGAGAGAATTTTCGCTCAATGCCAAAGTCTCCAGATTGGCGAGACAACCAATTTCTGGTGGAAGAGTCGCTAATTTGTTGCCGTAAAGATAGAACTCGACTAGGTGCGTCAAATCTCTAACCGTGCTCGGAAGATTAGTGATGCTTGATTTACTTAAATCGAGACGCTTAACGCATTCGTCCTTGCATCTTACGAATTCTTTCGAGACATCCAAGTCAGCCTGAATCGGTTTTCCCTTCTTGGTGGTCGGTTTAGGCTTATTCGACTCGGGATGTTTGACAGTTACGGTTTTCTTCGTATCGGGTCCCGCTATGGAAGCACTAGATAATTTTTTCTCTTTCAAGTGCTCCCTATTATCCCGTAAAACCTCCACGGCCTCGGGCATGTCGCCGGCCGTGCAAGTCGTCAGACCACAGCCCTCCAGATATTCGGGTATATCCTGCTCCTTCATGTAAAATGTTGGAAGATTATCCTGGAGGTCTCCTCGGTCCCTCTTCACCTCCGACAAACACACTGTCGAAATGTTACCCACACCCGTCCAATATTTAGTCGACTTTTTCATAATCTGAACCACTAGACGCGATTACGGACTCTTACGCGAGTTTCTATCTTTTTTCAATCGTATTTACAACATCACATATTTTTATCAACTCTCCTTCTTTTATGACTCTATTGACATTATTGACGTTCGCCTGACGCGGCGCAAACGCGGAACGGATTTGGAGACGGTGATATATGATAGGTAAACTCTCTTTTATATATACGTTATATATACGTTATATATACGTTATAGACGTTATAGACGTTCTCTTCGTTTCTCTTCGAAAAATTTACACGAATTCTTCTTAATTATTTACACCGCTCGATATTATATTATGGATATTTTTTTCTTTCCAATTAACGTTCCTAATTAAGTTAATACTGACGGGTATCACAGAAACTTAAATGTTAGATACACGATGCATATCTAATATACTACTCGCTTATTCCGTTTTCTACAATTACGCTACTTGCGCATGATCTCTCTCCTCCGTTCACTTACTATCGTTGCAGCTTTATGCGAAGTTGCTGCCTGCTCTTTGGCATTCCTCAATCGAACCTTAGATTTATCGATTTATCTTAATCCGCCTTTTGTATATACTTTTGATATACGGAATTTTATAAAACTGGTGTTATTATCATTTTATGATGATTGGATAAACTAATGTTAGATCGTCGAATGGGCTTCCAGAATTTGGACCAATTATCGTTTGGGTTTTTCTTATTGAGAAACTTTTCATATATCTATTCGTATAGAATAGACCAATCGCATTCGATATTTTTAGAAGTTTCCGTAATGATATAACAATGCAGGGTCAAATTCATGCATACAAACATACAAGGGAAGTTAGTCGTTCTTATCCAATATAAATTCATTAGTACGCTTTGTCTCTAAATATATGTGTACTTAAGAGTGAACAAAAAAAAAAAAAATAAGTATTTCTCATTAAATACACTCGTCGACTCTGAAGTTCTAATAAGAGAAACTTTTTATAAAATTCAATAAGTTTACTATATATTTCATCCATTTATATAGGGTTTTATACAATTTATTGTTGATCACATTTAAATATTGATTTTTTAAACGGATACAGATTATGAACACTTTCATATACTTTTAATTTATGAGATCATTCGACGTATCTTTTTTATATTTTTTTAACTTATTTCAATAACATTTGATATAATTTTCTATTTTAATTATTAAATAGGGTTATATTTCATTTCGAAGATAAGGAAATGTTTTGTCTCGCATAAACGCTAACATTTATTAAAGTGACTAGCTTTGGGTTAGCTCGATAATATGACATTATCCTATACACTTGTATAAATATATAATGGAATCTTGAGTTTAAAACTCTACTTTCATAAGAATTTTTCCATTTGCTTTTCCACGAATATCAAACATATGTTCACATTAATAAAATATAAACAGGAATTTTGTTTTTATATAAGCATATGGAAATTAAAATTTATATCAATAAATTAAGCTAATATTGTAAAATTGACTAAAAAATCTACATCATAAAGAACTTGATTTACTTTTTTCGTTCGATCGAATCGTAGATTTTGCATTATTTGTATTTTCTAAAAGTTCCTTTTTATTTGTACTATCAATTGCCATTTCTTGTTGTTCTCGCTCAGCATGAAGAGCTTTCATATATGCAAGAAAAGACGTCCAGATGAAACTGCAAACACTTACATAAACTACACGATTATGCTCTGGAATTAACACGAAGTTAATAGTTTGTAAAATAGGCCATATGCATACTCCGACCTAAAAATAAATCAAAGTACAATTTTTATTTACAATATTACAGTTTTAATTTTTATTATACGATTAAGTATACCTTGTAAGTTGGCCAGAATTTTTGTTTTACTTCTTCGGCACATTCTGAAATAGACTTTTGTTCTAGTAAATTCATTCCGAAGAAAAAGCAACACATAGCGGTTGGACTATATGTTACTTGTTCTACTAATGCCTACAAAAAATTCATATATATACATATATATATATTAAAACATTTTTACTGAATTATATCGCAACATAATATTTTTTAAAGCTTACTTTTGTGATTGCAGATTTAAAATCAGATTTTGGCCAAAAATGTGAAGCGCATCTTAACCAACAATATAAAGTTGGTGCTACAAAAAAGCCACCATACAAACTAAATCTTAATGCTTCTGTATAATTCAATTCTGGTCTACCTGTTATTTTTTGCTGAAATAAGCTTGCGGTTGGCCAAATAATAGTATAAGATGCCATACCCCGTACAATAGGATATTTTTGGGATACTTCACGAAATTTTACTAAAATGATCCGCATTTTTTTCTTTTTTTTTTTTTTTTTTTTTTTTTTTTATTAATATATATGTAATCACTAAAAAGACAAATTATTAATTATTATTTATTTTCTAATGTTTATCTTGCACACCTTAACAATCGTATGTTTTTATTACCCGTTAAACTTTATGCAATTCGATATTAAATGTACCAGTAATGAGGAATGATATAGATAATGTAGAAAAATGATAGCTTAAGAGAAAGAAAAGATTACGTTTTCAGATAACGAAGAATGCAAATCTACTGTCCTCTCTTTCACATGTTTTTATATCCACGTACTGATAAAATTAAAGCGTATAACATATACGTGAAAAAGGCGCTCGTATCTAATTGAGAAAACTGTTGCGAGACCGATCTACGATATTCCTTTGCGAAGATTTCGATGAAACAGCGATTTGACAATATCGCTGCATCGGGAAACGATTCGCTACTACGGGAAACTCGCGCATATTCTCAATGACACGGACAAGACTTATGCGCGACTCGCGCAAAACTCCCGCCGGTGACGAAATTAGTCGATCCATTCTTGTCTGTCCTTGATTTACTCAGTGATGGTCCTTAACCACGGTCTTGGTTGAGTTTGGTTGTTCTACCTCCACCGTTGCGCAAGCAACGAGTTTTTCATTTTCTGTTGCCATGGTGATGCGTCATACATGATAATCCAAAAAAGAAATTTTTAGATTTGATAATGTCTGACGTTTCGACAAAGTTTCTTTCGAAATATACATGCTGACGTTAAAAGCGTCATACGTATAATCTATTATTAACATAAACGTACTGCTATTCTAAACGAAGTACGTAAGAAAAGGGAACGTTTATTCCAATGATACATTTATCGATTTAATACTATTCTTCGACCCTGTTTGGAAGAAAAATGTTAACGTTTAATTTAAACCTTTTAATATTTTCCAAATATATAATTTTTCCTTTATTATGTGAACAATATCGTACAAAGAATATAACTCAATAATTGTCTATAGATATTTATAGATATCAATTTTATAAAAAGTTCAAAAAGCTAAAAATTCTATTATTATACCTAATATACATTTCACGTGATATTGTCTCATATGTAGTATGTGGATCAAAATAATTATCAGGAACAAAGCAAAACATGTACGTGTACTTTTATCGACATAAAATAATTAAATAAAAAATTGCTGATTTGCGTAATTATACTTCAACTCAAAAATGCTGCTTTACAATATTTAACGATTAAACGATATAAAATAATATTATTAAATTGGCTTCTTTGTAAATAGAGATATAGATTTTGCATCATAAATTTTTTCATATAGCGTGTCAAATGTTCAGAATTATTTTTCAATATACTGTGTATGAATTAATTTTTATACAGATTTTTTGATCACCTTGCATTAGCCTTTAATGATAAAAAAATACTGCACATTCTAATATTCGTGATTTACATCCGTTATTTAAAATTATATACAATGCATATTAGCATCAATTAATAATCTTAGAATAATCCCACTGATGTTGTGAATATTCAATTGCCTAAGTTGTCCATTGATTTCTGAAAACTACTAAATGTAGTTTTCACTTTGCTGCAATGTCAAATAAGTCAAAAATCCCTTCATTTTCACTAAGATTAAATTGGTAATCTTTTTCTCCTGGTGGTGGACTTAATCTGACAAGTGGACCACAGACTATAAATAAGCAATACATTAATTTGATGAGACGTTATAATATAGAAAATATTAAAAGGATTAATTGAAAAATTTCCTTACTGTCGGAATAAAATTGGTCAAGTATTTCAAGTTCTCCTTGAATAATATCTATAATGATATAAATTAATTTTAATTAAAGATAAATAAAAGTTATTCATAATTTCAATATTAAAGAATTATGAGTAATTTCCATTTACCAGATGTATTTACATCGCGAAGAACTATTTTTGCTTCTATTAATTCCGGATCATCCTCATCTTCTTCGTCCGATAACGTAGAGCCATGCTTACTTGTACCTTTAGGTGGTCTATAAACACATATATACATACTATTACGTATATCTATACTTTCTAACGCTTAATTACTGAATGTTTTAATTATATGCAAAGGATAACTAATAAAATAATATTTTTGTATGTTTTATACCAAATGAATAACATATTCTAAATAGTTATTCATCCCCTTATAAAACCAATATAGTTACTGTTTGCTCCAAGGAGACCAATAATACTACTTTCTTATTACTGTATTACTGATATATAAAGAGCAAATGTTCTTCTTACGAAAATAAAATTTTACATTATCCTTAAAACATAATTTAGTCGCAAAAATTCTTACCTTCCCACTTTTCTCTTTGGTTTAACACTGACCTCCTCTTTCTTTTCATCCTCTTCTTTTACTCTTTTCATACCTTTTGATTCTTCTTCTAACCTCATTTCTAATACTTTATTATCATAAGTTTTTGCTAAATCTGGTTGGACCATATATACCTTAATTTCACCTGAATTACTTTTTAAAAGCATTTCATAATTTATTTCTCTTTCTTCATCCTCTGCTATCTAACAAATAAAGCATTGTTGTTACTATTTGATAATGTCAGATCATATAGATGATGCCTTATAATATATTTTCACGCACATTCACATGAGCCATATTTGGCACACTTAATTCTGTATCCGGTGGAGCTTGAATTCCTAATAAAAAATCATCAGGGAAATTTTCTTTGACATCTTCATAAGAGATGTACGCATATTTTTTATTAATTATATCGTTCTCAATATTTTTTATACTTTGTTGAATCCACTGTGTATGTGTGTCTAATAAGTGTTCATGATCCTCTAATTTTTTAATTTCATCCTTCAAATCTGTCAATTTTTCACCAACTTCTTGTGTATTACAACCAGGACCTGCACCTCTACATAAGATATAACAAATCGGTGTTTATTAATAAATTAAATTTAAAAAAATTAGAAATTAAATAAAATATAATAATAAATTTGCATACATACTTCCATTGGATACTATTTTTGCTTTTCTTCTCTATAAGACCAATGCCCTCAAGGACATTTGTAATGTCGTAAATGCGTCTTTTTTGTCTAACTTCTAGAATATCTGCGGCCTGCAATATTACAAGTAGACATTTTTATCTTAATTGATAAATATAATATCGATATAAAATGATGTTATCGTATTTGTAATTCTTTATTTAGGTTATGTTTACCCACATATTGGATCGTGAGAAATTATTAATGTAAAAAAAAAGACAAGTGGAAATAAAATTTTATGATCTTTAAATTTTTCTTTAGAGAGAAATTTAAAAGACAATAAAAAGCATCACATTATTGGTATACTTCTTTCAAAATTCCCGCAAGCTAGAAATGGCGTGTACATCCGCAACGACTTAACCTCGCATGCAAGTTAACTTTTTGCCTCGCAACTTCGTAAAACTACTTACGACTTTTAAATCGAGAACGCCGTCTTTCGCTTTTTGCAGAAGAGTAACAAATCGAGTAGTCAGTAAACCAAGAGACTTTTCAAATCTACTTTGCTGACTATCTGCCATTTTTAAGACCGTTGTCAAAATTTTCAAAACAGACTACCCTCTTCGAAATTGCCGCAACACCTCGGACGCCATCCCAAGCAATGAATAAATAGGATTTAAATAAAAGCGCGTCTCTAGTATCGATACATTATTCTCGGTAAAATAAGTTTTCAATTATATCGATGTGTTATGGATTATTTCATTTTTAAATTAACAATTAACCTAATTTTATGTAATTTCAACAGAAAGTACTACATTAAATAAAAGAGAGAATGATTATAACTATTCCAATAAAAGTAATATACGTGATTTTTGTGATACATAAAAATATGTGTATTATATGTATTAAAATATTTTGAAAAATCTAACAAAGAAAAATTATAAATTGTAAAGCATATCTAAATTTATAATATAGACTGAAATAAATTATTTCATACATACGATCACTTAAATTAATATTATGTACAATTAAATATTCCATTTATACCATAATAAATAGGTATTAGTATTTAATCTATATAAAAATATTTACAGTAACAAAAGTATTTACAAATTTTTATTATGGAAAAATAAATTCATTAGTTGCGGTAGTTCCATCAGGACTAAGGCTGGAACTTGCAGAACTGAGAGTTTCTTCTTTAACCTTAAGCATTGATGAATCTTTATCTTTGTTTTTATCTTTGTCCTTTTCTTTTTCTTTTTCCTTGTCTTTCTCCTTATCCTTAATTTTATCCTTTTCTTTTTTATCTTTATCTTTTCCATGTTTATGATCATGCTTGTGTTTATGTTTATGCTTGTGCTTCTTTTTATCTTTCTTCTTCTTTTTATTCTGAGAAAATAATAATAACACAATAACAATAACAATAAAAAACACACACCAGGGGACAGACAGGACAAACAGATAGGCAGACATACAATAAACAAATATAATAAAATTTACCTTATTGATTGAATCAGTTTTTTGTTTATGTTCTTCTGAATCTTTTTTAAACATTCCAGGTTCAAAACCTACAGGACCTTGCGTCCCCATAATACCTGGTAAAGATGCAGAATTATCACTATAATACTCTGTTTTCACTTTACCATCATTAGGCACTGGTGTAACACGTCCTTCCTATTTAGAATAGAATTACAAAAAATCCTGGATATTATGTGACTTTTTATAATATTTTATACGTATAATAAATAAAAAATGACAATACATTGTTTATTTGCTTTAGGCGTTTTACTTCTGGGATATAATCTGTAGAATTAGATGGCCCTGGTATTTCCTTATTTGGCGATGCTTTGCGTTTGTTAACTCCACTTATATTATCTAATTCAATTATTGATTCATTTTTTATATGTTGAATACTTGGTTTTATCTATATTATTGGATGAAGTTATTGAAAAGAAATATCTCTATGATAATATATATATTTTATTATAATGAAATTACATAAGAGCAGAGAAACTTACTTCTCGTTCTGGGCTATTTTGAAGACCAATTTTTCTAGGCTTAGTAATAAGTGCAAGTTCTGGAATTGGAAGACAGACAGGACGTTTTGTACCATACAGAGTGTAATACAAATCAACTAAATCGCATCTCAATTTGGCGTCGTGTGAAAGCATTCCACTGAATAATAAAAGTATTATATAAGTTTATCTTTAATGGGAATAAAAAATCAAATTTATGTTTAATGACATTTAATTATACATACTTGATTAAGTTCCAAATACGATCTACTAGTTCAGGTTTGTCTAAATGATGTTTCTGAACTTTTTCGAATGGTGGATTTTCAACCATTAATCTTACTAATCTGTGACGTACTCCAGGATGTGGATCTGTTTCTGCCATATCCAACAAAAATTCCAAATCTTCCCATTTACCATCGACTCTCGTAAAATCTACTAAAGCTTCAAGAGCTGCAATTCGTATATCTACATTGAGAAGACAAAAATAAATAATTATATTTGAATTATACATGAATTTTATACATATACAACACACACAATATATATATATATATATAAGCATGTATAATATACCATATAAGCATTGTATATTTCATGCACATACCGATGAATTGTCCATATGCTGCATAAGCTCTAAATAAATGCGGATTACTTGGAAGATGGCCAAATTTTTGTAAAATTCTTATAACTTTTAAACATGCTACGCTAACAGTATATTTATAGCAAGGTAATAATTTTTCTAAATTCAGATTCCTTGTAACTTCTTCTAATATAGCCTTTGTATCAATTGATAAAGATTCTGCGGTAATAGCTGTCCTAACAAATTTAATGAACAATAAAATTAGGTTTATATGATTGATAATATATATTAAATTACAAAAAAAAAAAAAAAAAATATATATATATATTTTACCCTTGTTGTACACTAATAACTGGTGTTACAGTTGCTCCAAGTGCCTCAATTAATGCTGCTCTATAATAATTATCTGAGTATCTATTTTTACTATTGTCATTATATTTGAATAAATCCATTAGAAAAGCTAAAACCTCAGGAGGACAAATACCATGAGCATTACGCAATCCTGCCATTGCAACGGGGATAGTCTGCATATATAATAAATAAGATGAAATCTTAAAATCCACATATATATATATATATATATATATATATATATATATATACACACATACATATACATGCATATAAAAGCATAATAACATTAATGTTTCTAAAGATACGTAAAGAAAGTGAGAATTTACCTTTTGTAAAAAATAATGTTGAAAGTTCGAAAAATTATTTTGTTTAATAATTCTTCTGCAAGATGCAGAACCAAATAATTTTCGAAAAATTGCCAACATCGCGGGCGGACCTGCCCATGTTGCTACCATGGCATTGGCAACCTATATAATATCAAAAATATGACTAAAATCTTTAAAATTTACTTGAAATAGCAGTTACTTTATAAACATAGAATCTGAATAGTACTTTTGTTAAACAGTGTGCTGCTCTAAGTCGCACTTTGTAGTAACAATGTTCATTCTCAATGGTATCTGTTAATGCAAGTCGTGTTGCAGGTGTCGAATGATTTTGTAATGCCTCTATAGCTTCCAACTGAGCTGTTACATCTCTTTCGTGTCTTAACTGATATTGCCATTGATAATCAGGTTGTTCAATATGAACTGCACGCATAAGAGTCATGTCTGGATCTAATCTTATCCATAAAACTGGAGAATCGCTATAAAAAAGGAATAAAATTATCAGACTATGTTGATTATATAATTTCATGTAATTATTTACTTTAATCATTACTTACTCCATAGCAGAAAGGTCCATATCAACTTCTTCTCCAGTACAAAGCGGAATCTTTTTTTTCTTATTTCTACGGCTTTTACTGTGACAAGTTATATCTGCTTTAGCTGCAGTACCTTCAATTTGTAAAGTATGTTTAAACGTACCATCTAATTCTTGAATATTCACTAGTAATGGTCCTACGTATTTTCTAATCCCTCTTTGATGGATCGTATCTTGTCGAATTTCTAACTCAACTGTATTTCTATATATTGTGTGATTACATTTGTATTATTACATATTTATCAACACACACATACTTCAGTTAGAAAAATAAGAACATAGCAGCTCTTAGAATTCTTATTGCATAGATACCTTTTTCTATTAAACACAAAACTTAAACTAAATTTTGCATGACCACCTGTTCTGACCCATAAATCTATAAAAACAGCCATATCTTTCCCAGTAACCGTAAAAATGGCTTTTGTAAATACATTTGTGCTAATTAACATGTGAGACCACAGACCAGAATCAATTTTTTGTTGTGCAGCATTTGCAGCAAGCGATAGCTGTTTATTGAAAACCTATAAAATAAAAAATTTTAAATTGTGTGCATTAAGTATAATAATTTAATATATATGATGATCAATGATAAATACTTGAAGAAGTAATTCCTGGCCTATCCTATGCTCTAACATTCTTATAACTAAATGAGCTTTTTTGCGAAGTACTTCTATGTATTTTGGTGACATAGTATGCAAATTCCTTATAGGAAAATAAAAACCGGGGTCAGGTGCTCTAGGAGCTGGCGCTGGAGTATTTGCTGCAATAGGTAATGGAGCAGGTGGTTGAGATGGATCCAATATTATACCTCCAAATTGTTCTTCATATTTTACAACCTCTTGAAGTTCCTGAAAACAAAGATTATGTCTTTAAGATTATAACATACATTTAAACGTATTTTTAATCATTATGATACAGACTAAAAGTGAACAATTGATGACTCACTGATTGGATCCATTCTCTGTATTCGTTATTACCAAAACATTTTTTTGCATATAATCCTGTCAAATATGTCGATATACCTTTTGGTAACCAAGTATCCGACCAATTCTGCATAGATATGAAACAACCAAAAAATTGTTCTGCAATTGCTTGTGCCATTGCTTTCTTTGTGATGTAAACTTGATCAATAATTGCAGTAGAATGCAATAAATTTGTACTATAAAAATGATATTACGTTATAATATAATTTATAAGAAAGGGAAATCAATGTTTCATAATTGTAATTTAACAAATTTAGATTTCATTGTACTTTAAAATGCTCATAGTTGCATATGCATTGATATCTTCATCTATCTCATCAACAAACACTTGTTTATAACAGGAATATGGATATCTATTGGATAACGTTTCTTCATAAAATTCAAATGCTTCGTGCATATATTTTGCAGATACTTTTAAGGATGGTAACAGATGTGGTAAACAGAAGTGTGTCACTTCATGCATATAAGGATCCACAAATATTTCAAAAGGTCTGAAAAATAGCAAATAAATGTTTAAATTATGATACGACTATCGATCGAAAGCATTTTTTTTTATATAGTTCTGTTAAAACAATAATATTACTTACCCAACAGCAAGAGCAATATTTGGAGCACAAGCTGGAGTATTAAGAACGTAATGGAAAGTTTTTCTGCGCATGTCAGGAGTATAAACAACTTCTACTAGATCTCCACAAGATATTGCAGTCATGGAATCGTCAACTGTAAACTCTAATTTCCATGTACAAGGTTCTGCAAAACTATCGACACAGGGGAACCACAATCTTGACGAATTTTCATAGCTATATGTGTACATATGAGCACCTCTCTAGAAAAAGTACAGATAACGATTTATTAACACATTACTAAAAGATTTCATTTACCTAAATATGTATACCTCTGCTAGAGTGCCTTCACAATTTGGTACCACAAAATGTACTCCACCTTGCGGTTGTTCTAATGAAAACTCAATACTGATTCTTAAAGGACGACCCTCTCCAACCAAATGCGCCGCATCTGGTGGAATTTGTACAACTAATTCACCTACATTGTTATCAGGATCAACTTTCTGTGCTGCTGCTAAATGAAGATTCGAAAAGAACTCCAATGAACGCCTGCATAAACATTAATAACTGCAATAATTGTAAATAACATATAAAGGAGGATAAAAGAACGACATTAAAATTACTTACTGTTTACCATCTCCTTGACATATATCTAAAAATGGATCAAAATATTGAAATGGTGCTTCATACGTATCATTTAAACATACTCTATATATTCTACATTGTTTTGCATTAAGTTTTACAAGTCTCAAAGTATCTCTCAAAGGAACTATTGTCAATTCAACAAAACCCTGTTTGTAACATAAAATATTATATGTTTTAATAGATAAATAATTATTAAATAAATGTGTATACTTACAATTATACTTTTTCTTGGAAAACTTATGCCCGTTAAGCTCACTATTTGATGGGCTGTAAAATAATAATTTTTTGGTTATAAAATCATTACGAATAAAAACAACATGTGTAAATACAAAATTACGCATCCGTTTAATTAAAATCGAAAACATTAAAATAAGGTATTATATTATCGGCAATATATCCTTGTCACAAGAATTGAGAAATTTGTTATAATGCATTAACTTTTTAGAATGTTTTATAAATTGTACAAGTTGTAAAACACAACTATCAAAAACATAACCTAAGCAATTTTGAATCAAAAATAATATAATTAAAATAAAAATATATTACTTTTATTTTATATAAAAAGAAAAAAATACTTATAATTTATATGGTCTACTGTTATCAGCCGTTCTTTCTTTCTTCATTGTTCTTTCATACAAAATCACTTTACTTTAATGACAAACGTCCGACGCCATTACCGACCAAGTTCGACCATGATCGACTAAAGAAAAGATAGAGAAACATCGATCATGTTGCCAATAATACCATTGCCAATTCGAGAAAAAAAAATCTGATGAGACAGAGAGAAATAAACTAGAGAGGATTAAAGTGTACAAACAAAGAAAACAAAGGCGAATATAAATTAAGAACAGTCATCACTAAACGTGAAAACTTAAAAATTAATAATTTCGATAATTTTTAAATTATTTAAACAATCACTAATGAACATGGGTACAATAAATTAATATTTAAACAATAGTACAATTAAAAATACGAGAACGCGCAGGAAACAAAATAATTTTAGTTAAATATTTCAATACATAAAAATTTTAAACTCGCGGGAATTGGCCTTGATCGATATAAACAGAAACGATCCTTTTATGAACTTTGACAATAACAGAGTCAGTTTTCTCTTGCACTTCGACGCGTTAACATCGAACTCTGTCTTTTTAAACGCGAGAACTTAAGAATTAATAATTTCGATAATTTTTCAATTATTTAAACAATCACTAATGTACACGGATACAATAAATTAATATTTAAACAATAGTATAATTGTTTAAACATTACAAATACGGGAACGCGCGAGAAACTTAAAATTATTTATTTTTAAAATTTCAATACTTTGAAATTGTAACGGGGGGGGGGGGGGGGTAGTTATCCTTGCACAACATAAACATAAACGGTGTGATACGATAGGTCCATAATGGAGACAGCGTTCCTCCATTGCGTTCGCAGTTCATATTTTGTATATTCTCGTCGCTGACGTCTCATTTTCTACGAAGGAAAGTTTGCGAATAGCATGGAGTGGAGAGGCTTTTCTGATTCCTAGTGGCATTGTTTGTGGTAAGTACCTACAATATCGTGTATATAGTTGTATGATAGGTACTACGTAGTCTATGGACTTCCTATTGACCAATCATGTGAATGGATTTTAAATTCAAATATTTGGTTAATTATATTAAAGATTTATGCAAATATAAGAAAGATCCAATTTGAACGTAATCAATTTATAATGAATTGGAATAGATGACATTGAAATAATTTATATCAAAGACGTAAATATTAAATAAAATAATAAATACCAACCAACTCTTATAAAAGTTAAACTTTCATTTTGAAACTGTACCAACTATATGCAAGAATGTACTCAATGAAATCGTAATGGACAAGTCGGTTCATTTATATTGCTTGTAGTAATATAAATATAAATAAATATCAAACATATAATAAAGGAATGAATTCATCTGTAATTATTCAATGATTTTTCAGTTGAATTGATAACTGGACAAATGGATGAAGAATTTGTTGAAACAACGTAAGTAGCATAAACATTTAGACATGTACATGTCGTTTAAACGTGTGCGTATACGGTTTTTACATGAATATATTTTATAAAATAAAATAAATAATAAGAAAATATTTTAAATATTACATGCCTTAAGAAATATATATGTTGTGTGTGAATTATTGAAAAAGAAAACTGTTATAATTCTTCAATAACTTTAAGTCAAACTTACATTTGGTATTTATATCTCAGAATTGTTTAATATTGTGATGACTGTATTATTTTTTAGTAAACTTAACCATACTATAGATGATGTTAATATGCCAGCAGTGACTGCTAGCTTAGAAATGTTGACGGTAAATACTAATTTACATTCAATGTCAGAGAATAAAAGGAATCTTAGAAAAAGAGTGCCAAAAGCAGTTTCCGCAGAACTTTTAAATAGGAGGTATTTACATATGTATTTATATGCATTGTTATATACTTTGTTTTAAAGTTCCCTTTTTATTTATACGATGATTAGATGCAGTCTTAGACCAAAAAAAAGAAGTTGTAAAGAAATGGAAAGCGATGAAGATATTAAAGATTACTATTTAGATAAAAGTTGTAAAAGGAAGGTAAATAATTTGGAAACAATTTTTGAAGAAACAGCAAATGCAAATGAAAATTCTGTATACATGAGTGTGAAAAGGTACAAAAGGATGATCCAATTTAAAGAACAACCTAATGATTCTAAATTGCAAAAGAGAAGAACTAAAATTAAAAAAGTGTTTGGATCAAAGATTAATTTTAGAAGAAAACATGGATCGATGCAAGCATTGCTTAATAAATTAAACTACATTAGATCTAATTCGCCAATGAATTCTGAAAGTGAAACAAAGTGATTTTTGTACTGTAAGTGCTTAGTAGTGCTATATTTGATTATACTATTTTTATAAACAATAATAATATGTGCATTTATATATCTTAAAAAATATAATATAAGAAGTATTTTATGTGGAATCAATTATAATTTTGAAAATTATACGTATCTAATATTTGGAATCTATGTTTTAACAGTAGTCAAAACATTTGAAACACATGTTTCGTATATATAATAATACTTGTAATCTTAAAATTACTAAATACTCGATAATAATGACTGATATGTTATTCTATAGTTCTATATAAGATTTTTTATATACATATGTATCAATATTACCATATGAACATATGTTAAGTCGATATAACGACGTCAACTCACATTAATTGTTTATAAACTTATAAGCTACTAGTATAGTGGATAATATGAAACATGATAAAAAAAATTTTTTGCTACCAAAATAATTACCAAATACAATTTCTATATCTTTTTTCTTGCGAGTCATTTGATAGTATACATAAAAATGTTGGAGATTTTTTAATAACTTTTTAATAGATGAAAAATAAAAAAAATGTCATATAATCAGCTTTATTTACAAAAATGAATTTCTTACAAAATATAAAAGTACATTATTTTTTAGTTTTTTTTTGTTTTCTGTTCATTCATTTCATTTATACCAGTAAAAATAGAATTAGTATCAAATACTGTTGTGTAATAAGCAGGTTTCAAAAATATTTCTGAGGTTGAAATTACTTTATATTACACTTTATCGAACTCGTTGCACAACCATTGTATTCTTTAAAATTACCTTTATTATCTTCATATTCTTTACTATCAAGATTAATACAAGCACATCTGTGTTGTTTTGAATTGGGCATTTCAAAATACATTCTTGGAACACCAATCCAATCTCTTTCTATACCACCACTATAAATTAAGCAAACAAATTATTTGTTAACAGATATATATATATAAAATTTTTTGTCATATTATTACCTTCTTTTAGAACACCATACAGTAGTGCCTATATCGACTTTCCATTCCATATTGCAAGTCGGAAATAATTTTTTTTTTTGTTCTTCATCTGCTATTTCTTTTTTTGCATCTATTAATTTTTGCTGTACTTTTAAAGATTCGAGCGTTGGAGTACCATCTTCATTGAAATATCTTCCACTTAATTTCCCTTTAAAAAATGTATCTTTTATTTATATTATTGTTCAATGTATAATTTGTAATATATGTAATCATTATAATATTGTATACCTTTATAAATATAATTTTCATTATAAAACTGTACCCAATCATCTAATGCTTTAATTTGTTGAGCAGATAATACAGAAGTATCATCTGTTACTTCTTTTTCATCAAACTTTCCAGTGACAAATGCTAGAGATGCATCACGGCCTAATAAAGAACATAAAATTATTTTGTTAAAAATAATGTTACATTTTTGTAACGTATAACAAATTTTCTTTACCAACAAATATGTGATAAGATGCTCCAGGTTCGTAATGTTTTGCTCCTTTCGTAACATCAAAAACTTGGCCTAATATTGAAAGGTATAATCCATTTTCAATGTTATTATATTTTTTTAACTCGTCTCTAGTGAATACTTTATGTTTTTCATTTATTTCTAATAATTCCAATTCTGATGTACTAAATAATATACGAGTTACATTGTTCAATTCTTTGGGTAGAAAATACCATATTGTTGTAAAATAGTTCTGTGAATAAAGTAAGTAAATAGTTGCAAGTAAAAAACTTAACCAGAAATATCTTAAAATCATTATTTTTGTCTTTCGTTTAACCAATTAGGTTAGTCAATTGCATACAATATTTTTCATGATTAATGTATCGCAATCAATAGTCCTTAACATTATCTTAAAGTAGAAAAACTAATCTTTCTATCCTAAGAACCACTGAAATTGATCAGAACTGGACTGAGTTAATTACAATATATTTTGTAATTTTTTATTATGTATAGAATTATTTATTTCCTGTGAAAAAATTTACGAGACGCTATAAACTGTCATATTGAAAAATAAATTACAGTTATATATTAGTTTCTATTTTATTCCAACCATCAAAACCTGAAATTGACATCTTTTAAGGGCAAGTTTCTAGAAAATCAGAGTGACTTTCATTGTTCCTTAATAATTACTTTCGAATAAGTCTAAGAATTTTATTTTCTAAGTAAATGGCAGGATTTAAACGTAACACGTAGCGAGTTGCTTACTTTACGTATTATGTTATGATATTAGTTTAGCATCTCGTACACAGGATACATGTAAATACACCCAAATGTTACACCCACAGCATCCAACACTAAGATAGCATTTCAATGGCGGGTTCTATACCAGTCAATACAAAATGCAAGATAATTTAAAAGTAAAAAGCATTTTTGAAAACATTCCTTGTGCTGTATAAAAAAAAAAAAAGAAAAATAATTTTTTATTATTTTTATTAAAATGCTTAAGTGATTTGTGTTGTTAATCTCAATGTATTACTTTGGAATTGAAAACAGTTATGAGATACATTCAACATTATATTCATTTTGTATACTTCTTTAGGAATATAAAGATAAATGTGATTAAATTAACAAAGAATAGAATTTTTATTGTCAGAAATAAAAGTACTAATTGTATTATGAAAGTTCTTAATGTCGCTGAAAAAAATGATGCTGCGAAAAACATTGCTGGTTATTTGTCGCGTGGCAATTGTAGAAAAGTAAATATTATTTGTACATTGAAATAAAAGGAAGCTTTACAGAGTCATAGATCTAATGCCTAATTAAATTAAAATTTTTATTTCCTTTTCAGAGGGATGGTTTATCAGTCTATAATAAAATTTATGAATTCAATGTACGACTGTGGAATGAAGATTGTCAAATGATTATGACATCTGTTTCTGGACATTTGTTGAATTATGACTTTGTAGGTGCTTATAAAAAATGGCAAGGATGTCATCCTTTAAGTTTATTCGATGCTCCTGTTATGAAACATTGTATAGATGAACAATATTTAAAAATAAAAAGAACTATAGAAAAAGAAGTAAAGAACTGCAGAGCTTTGATCATTTGGACTGACTGTGATCGAGAAGGAGAAAACATAGGATTTGAAATCATACAAGTATGCCAGGCACTTAAACCAGATATACGTATATACAGGTAGTATAAGTTAGATAATAATCGATTATTTATGATATTTTTAAATTATAATACAAAATATATATTTCATTGTAGAGCAAAATTCTCAGAAATCACACAAATATCCATAAACAGAGCTCTTCAAACATTGGATACACCAAATAAAGCTATCAGTGATGCCGTAGACATAAGAAGTGAATTAGATTTAAGAATAGGTATGTCGCTATATTACTTAAATTTGCAAAGCAACTATAATTATTAGTATTTTACAATAATATTATTTGTTGTATAATTAATTAGTATTCTAAAATAATCGTGACTTAGGTGCTGCGTTTACAAGATTTCAAACATTAAGATTACAGAAAGTATTTCCTAGAACACTTGCAGACATGCTTATAAGTTATGGTAGTTGCCAATTTCCAACATTAGGATTTGTGGTGGAAAGATTTCTGGCTATAGAAAGATTTCAACCAGAACCATATTGGAAAATAAAAGTAATGAATATTCATAATGACATTTCTGTTGAATTTCGTTGGGATAGAATAAGACTTTTTGAAGAATTACCATGTCAAATATTTCTTGATATGTGTCAAGAAAATCCTACTGCTACTGTGATTAAAGTTACCAGTAAACCTAAAAGCAAATGGAGACCATTACCATTGGATACAATAGTAAGTAACAAAATCAATAATGTTAATATTAAACTTTTTTTAATCTATATTACTTTTGTATTTACCTTCATATTCCTTTATATTTCAGGAATTAGAAAAACAGGGTTCTCGGAAATTGCATTTAAATGCAAAAGAAGTTATGAAGATAGCAGAAAAATTATACACGCAAGGTTTAATTAGCTATCCGCGTACGGAAACGAATATCTTTCCGAAAGAATTGAATTTACAATCTTTAGTTACTCAACATATAGATAGTCCGTTATGGGGTCAGTTTGCGCAACGCTTGTTGGAAGATGGAGTATCTCCTAGACAAGGAAAAAAGAGTGATCAAGCTCATCCTCCTATTCATCCAACAAAGTATAGTTCTACTTTACAAGGTATTAATAAAGAATTATTTCTAGAATCATATAAAGATACTTATATAAAGATACAATAAAAAACTTTTTACTTCATCCTTACACTTTATAACAGGAAATGAAGCAAAAGTCTATGAATTTATTGTAAGACACTTTCTGGCTTGTGTATCCAAAAATGCAGAAGGTCAAGAGACCATAGTAGAAATTAATATAGCCGGAGAAAAATTTCTTGGAAATGGTCTTCAGATCATTGCAAAAAATTATTTGGATGTTTACATATACGAAAAATGGAATGATAAAGAAATACATAGGTATCAAGAGGGACAAACATTTCAACCGACTAGCATTGAAATGATAAAAGAAGAGACTTCACCTCCTAAATTATTAACTGAAGCAGATTTAATCGCTTTGATGGATAAACATGGGATTGGAACTGATGCAACTCATGCAGAACACATAGATACGATAAAGTCAAGGCAATATGTAGGCTTGCAAGATGGTCAACATTTTATGCCTTCAAAATTAGGAATTGGACTTGTAATGGGCTATGATAATATGGGATTTGCAATGTCTAAGCCAAATTTAAGAGCAAATTTAGAAAAAGATCTTAAATTGTATGTTATTAAAATTTCATTTTTTCATTTCTTAATTCTATTTTAACACGCACACACACACACACACACACACACATATAAACATTCTTTTTATCCGTAGAATTTGTGATGGTCAAAAAGATCCGAAACTGGTCCTACAAGAACAGATAGCAAAATATCGTGATGTATTCAAATTAGCAATGGAACATGCTAATTTAATTGATAATGCTATAGCAGAATATCTTGAAGAGCAACCAACACAAGTACAAGAAACTGATATAATTAATACCTCTACAAACATAGTTGTTTTCAAATGTCCTAAATGTGATTCTGACATGACATTAAAAGACAGGAAACAAGGTACAGGAAAGTATATAAGTTGCATGGGATTTCCATCGTGCAATAATGCTATATGGTTTCCTCAATCGATCGAAAATGTTACAGTATTGGAGGATATATGTACTCAGGTCTGCCTACTTGTTCATTTGCTATTGTTTAATAATTCCAGAGAATTATGATTTGTAACTGTAAACTTTTTGTTCCTTCAGTGTTCTGGAAACATGCGTAAACTGGAGTTTAAATTAGCACGGAATATATTACATCTTTTTGATCGTACATATATAACTTGTATAGGTGGTTGTGACCCTAATTTTAATGAAACAATGAATATCAAAGATGATACTATTAAAAAAATATCACGTATTACTGATAGTGGTTATGAAACTACGATCAACAGGTCAGAAGTATTGAGCAGGTCTCAAGTGCGTAATAATACGGGAGAATCTATATCAAATTCGAGAATGACAACTCAAAGAAGTGAAAACCGTTCAAGAAATTCTAATAATCGAAGAAAAGGCAATATTGCATCTACTAAAATGGGGAACAATGCTGATAATTTCAATCAGACAATAGGGTTTGGTAATAATCATACAAACACTAATGATATTGTATCCTGGGGGAACATAGATAACGATGCTGAGATAATGTGTCAATGTCACCAGCATGCAATTCAGTTAACAGTAAGAAAGGATGGTCCAAATCAAGGTAAATTATATCTAGATAACGAATTAAAATACTTTGAAGTAGTACAACAAAATTAAACAATTTTATTATTTATAGGAAGACAATTTTATAAATGTGCACAACCTCAGGGTAGTGGGTGTAATTTCTTTCTGTGGGCTTCCGATAGACCACAAGAAGAAAATACAGCAAATCAAAGTAATCATAATAATCCAAATTCAAATCACTCTTGGATGACACAAAGTCGAAAGCAACAGCCTAGTACTAGTAGCAACTCTACTGATTGGAACACTACTAGTGTTTCAGGAACAAATAATGTTATTATGTGTATTTGCAATGAACCAGCTAGACAGTAAGTAAAAAACTATTAATAAAAGAAATTTTATTATAAAGTTTTACTGTTATTTTCATACATTTTATAGATTTACAGTACAAAAAGAAGGGCCAAATAAAGGTAGACCCTTTTATAATTGTCCTAAAGGTAGGGACAGTACATGTAACTTTTTTAAATGGGGCGATGTAGATGTAAATGTTAATATGGATGAAAGAACTGATTCAGGAAATTCTGGGAACAGAAGAAAAAGTAATTTTAAACCCAAAGGAAATAGCTCAACTTCGAATAGATCTCAAGGAACTCGTACCAAAAGAAAATGTGGCATTTGTGGAACTGAAGGTTGGTACTTTATAAAACAAATAAAAATCGAAGTTTATATTAATATGTTTTATTATATTTTTAATAGGTCATACACGCAAAACATGTCCAGAAAATGTCATGGATTAATCGTAATATTACAATATTGTAAATTATATACATTTCATATAACTATAATTAAAGTTTATTAGAAGTGAAGGATATTATAGTGATATACATAATATGGTCATTTGTGCCTTATTTAAGAAATTGTAAGATTTACTGTTGAGATGAGAGATTTAGTTAATCTCTTTGTTTTCATATAAGTTTTATTTGTATCATAAATATCAGTGCATAAAAACAGCACAAAATAAAATTGTTCTACAAACTATTGAAAATACTGTATCTTGTGTAATATATGTCATTTTAATTATCTATCGGATGATATAACGTTCCTTAATTTTGCCAGTTCTTCTTTTTGAGATTGAGCTTCTGTTGTAGTTTGTATCAGCTGCAATACGATAATATAAGCATATTTTATGTTTACATTAAAAAAAAGAATTACAACATAATTACTGTCAGTCTAATATTTACCATGTCTAACATTACTTCGAACTTTAATTTCAATAAATTGTTTTCTTCTTCTAGTCTTTTAATCTCTTTTTTCAGTCTTTCGTTTTCTTTAAATGTACCACTTACTTTTCCAGATTCTATGAAAACAACAATAAATGTATAGAAATAATAATAGAATAACTTAGTCTATGTACCTGGTATCCATAAGCCATTTTCAAAAACGGCTTCTTGGTCTCCAAGTCTTATACGAATAGATCCTATATCAGGGCCTAATTCCTTTTCAATTCTCTTAGGACTTAAATCTTTATTCATTAAAAATGTTGACGCTTTTCTCGTCGGTGTTTTCTTTGGAGAAAATTTATTTGAAAATAGAGGCATTTTTGCAAATATAACTGCATAATAATCTGCCAAAATCTACACTTGAAGGTTAAGTTAAAAACACCGAATCAAATACTAAAATCCTAATCACTTTATAACTTAGTTTATAATCATTATTTTCTAAATGTATTCGAACACAGTTTAGAGATACATGAATTAAAATAGATTCATATTTACGCCATAAACTAATCGTAACGATAAATATAAATAAACTACATTGTTTCTCTTTCTTCAGAAACAACTAAACGCCATATTCTATAAATACACCCAATATATAACGTGCCATGAAAAAGCTTTGTTTTTTAACTCATAGAATCAAAATTATAATTTTCACGATTCGTTCGAACTTATTTGGTTATAAGAATGAGATTGAGTGGTAAAAAGGATGGATAATCATGCACATACAAATGTATATAGAAGTGGTTAAAAGGTTATATGTGAAGGTATGTGAGTATGATGTGTATATGTATATATATATATATATATATATATATATATATATATATATATATATATATATAGACACACACACACATACATATATGCAATATAAAATGATAATTTCGTATAGATATATTGAGTACTACATTTATAGTGATACATGAACTTGCAAATACATATTATAGCATAAAGTATGAGCATAAAACGTAATTATTAATCTTTCCATTTTACTTGTAAAATTCATGCTCAGACTCATCTTTTTTAATGTTATTCTTGTAACCTTTCTCAAAGTCCTTTGCCAATACTATATAGCGATTTTCTCGAACCGCGTGCATACCAGCTTCTTGGCAAATGGCATTTATATCAGCACCTGAAATTCTATCCGGCCGAGCCACGTAATCTTCAAGATCTACTTCTTCGCTTAAATTCATTTTTGCCGTAATTGTTGAAAATATCAGACGTTTCTGTCGACGATCCGGTAGAGGAAATTCAATCTTACGATCTAATCTACCAGGACGCAATAATGCTGGATCTAAAGTGTCAGCTCTGAACAAAAAGTAAAATTGAATTAAATATAGATAAAATAATCTATAATTAAAACTATGTATAAAAACTTGCAGACCGCATTGCATTCATTTCACCTGTTAGTAGCCATTATAACTTTCACATTAGTAGTTTGATCAAAACCATCCATTTGATTGAGTAGCTCTAAAAGAATACGCTGTACTTCACGATCTGCTCCAGTTTGTGCATCAAATCTTTTTGTAGCTATAGCATCGATTTCGTCGACAAAAATTATAGCAGGAGAATTCTCCTTAGCTAAACGGAAGACATCTCTGACCATTCTTGGTCCTTCTCCTAAATATTTCTGTACGAATTCAGAGCCAACCACGCGTATAAATGCAGCTATATGAAATAATTTGTATTAATATAAATGATATAGTTAAATCTTTATTAATATACGGTAAGATTAGTACCTGTAGTATGTCTTGCCACTGCTTTTGCAAGCATAGTTTTTCCACATCCTGGTGGACCGTACATCAACACGCCTCTAGGTGGGTCAATACCAATTTGTTTATACAATTCAAAATGTGTCAGTGGTAATTCCACTGCTTCTCTAATTTCTTGTTTTTGCATATCCATTCCACCTATATCGCTATATTGAATGTCTGGTTTCTCATCTATATGACATAAATTTGCAAAAAATCAATAAAATCTATTTTTGCAAATATCAATATATAAGTGAAAATTACCTGCTTGAAGCATCGAGATACTTGAATCAGCTTCTGGTGGAAGAACGTCAACCAAAGCGTTACTGTGCTTATGAAGAGCTACACTCGCGGAAGGCTTCAAGAGTTCTCTATCTATCGTAGACAAAATTCTAACATAATAATTTGAACCAGTCGTCGATCCCACTATTCCAGTATTTTGATCTACAGCTTCTAAAAATTGTCCTATGACCAAAGGTACACTCTGTATACGTTTGACTTCTTCTTGGGCATGTAGATATTCTTTCTTTAAATTTCTTTGTTCATCTTTAATATATTCTTCTTGTACCTCCAGAAATTCTAACATTCTCTGCAATTTCTGTTAAAAATATATAGTAACAATTATAGTAGATAGAGATAATGAAATCTAATAAGAATATTTGTCTGTTTCTTACCTTGTACTTTGTATATAAATCTTCGACATCTAATTCATCGCCAGCTCCCGTATAATGACCAATTACTGGTTTGGAATCGATTTCAGTAACATCCTAAAGTAACAGAAATAGGAGAAATGAGATCAGGAAAAAAGGATATAAATCAAAAGTGAATATTGTTCTTAATCGAGGTTATGATCAACCACATGAAAAAACTATTGATAATTTATTTGGTTTTTAATTCTCCTTCTGTGGAGAATATAAAATAAAATAATAATAAGACGTATTTACTTTATCCGGCAAAATAATTCCAATTTCTTCCATTGTCTTCGACAAACTTTACACGAAAATAATTCGATCAGGTATACAGGAAATCGAATGACTTGAGATTTTTCGAAAGGCTCGGACGAACAAGGTATGTGTCAGAAATGGCAGCCATTAACTAAAAAGTTGTACAAAGATAGAAAACTTATTTTAATATTTGTTATAACATTATTGATAAAAATATGAAATATTACATCACATAATATAAACCAATATAACTGTATATATTAGAATATAATTCATATGTATATGTACATATATTTATAAACAAAAGTTATTAAATTATTGCATATATAAATTTTTAATTTATCATATTATATTAGCAATATTATTATTCATTAGACAAATAGTAATGAAATGTTGTTAAGTAAGTTATATTAGATTTGGTATTTTTGCAAATTATATTTTAAGGCTGTATTCATTATAAAATGAATGTCAATAGAAACATCTAAGATGGACGTCTTCACTATTCGATCATATTCAACCAAAGTTCATTTTTCAAATATGTTATGTTCTAGTATTTCTCAGTGAAAGTTTTAAAGCGAGAAAAGATTTAAATTTTATAAAACTTAAATAGAATTTTATTAATGTAGAGAATTTTTACGTGGACCAATTATCCGAAATTCCATATATAATCTTTCATCTATATATTATTCTGAAATGAAGTTTTTTTCAATATATTTATGTATCTATCTTTGATTACATTTAATATTATTTTTTATGGGTTAGGTGTAAATGAAGAAGTGTTAATCGTGTATAATAGATTTTATTTTAATATTCTGCTATAATATGTTCAGGAACAACTTTTGCAACTTTTCTATATTCTTTGTACAATGTCTTTGGACATTGCATTTGGGTCCAACTAATAGGTATCATTGCCACTCCTGAAAGTTTATAAGAATATCTATTTAGAATACAAAAACAAGTATATTTTTATGAAGAAAAAAATGATAAGATTACCTTCTTCGCTATGAGCGATCACTACTCCCAATTCATTCTCTGCTGTACTAAGTTGATAAGTATGTGCTTCTGTCATTGGTAACTAAATAATTTATTAATATATATATAGTTATATAGCTATGTAGTTAGAAATTTATTACATATAGTTATATAGCTATGTAGTTAGAAATATTAGATTTTTATCAAAGGATACAACTCTTGCAAGAATAATATCTCCAGGTCGATAAGATTTATACATTTCCACCTTATCTTTGTCAATGGCACGTACATCCTCTTTCCTTAAAATTCCTCTGTACGGTCTTGTCAATACTATGTCGCCTATACATTTAATACTACACTTACAAAATCTTTGATTAACAATGGTAACCATCGCAGTAACAATATCACCTGGTGCTGGTACTATACTTTGCTCTGTAATACCATGCACCTCGATAGTACGTGTCTAAAAAAAAAAAAAAAAATAACGTAAATTGTAATGTTAAAAAGAATAAAATAAAAAGGTCAAATCTTTTTTATATGTACATTTTCTTCTTTTATAAATTTAACAATACCGGCTACTTTAGAGTAAATATAACCACGTTCTTCATACGTTCCGGCTCCTGGTATAATAACATTATCAGAAGCACACAATCTTTGTCCTAAAACAATTATTATTATGCTCAACAAATGTATGTGAGTTTATGTAAATAATTAAAAACTAAATAGTATTGAAAATTTCCCTCTGTATATGAAACCTAAACAAATTTTCATTTACCAGGCACACAAATATTAAGAGCTTGTTCCTCGTTCATTTTTATAAATTACTTTATATTATTATGATTTAAAAATAAGTTGACATTCACAAACTTATAAAAACGTCTTTATTTTATAAACTTATCGAATATATATACTTTATGCATTTATGAAAACGAATGTACTTCGTACAAGCATGTGACGTCACCTTAAGCCGCACACACATCAGTTCAATTGCGATCGTAACAAAAAACGTTCCTAGATAACGAAACGAAAAAATCCTCGTATCTTTGAAATATTTCAATTTAAAGAATCTATGGTAATATAGCAAAGTGCAGTTTTTGTCGTTGTAATCAATTTTATTCTAAACAAAAAAATATGCATCGTGCTTCATTTTGTCTTAATCTCGCAAATGAAGATTCAAATCGAGATTTTTCTCTCGACAATCGATAGATTCGTTGCGACCTCTACGTGCGAGGAATTTGATTCTACACTTTCCTGACTATGTAAAATTAAAAGGATTTATAGTATCGTTAATATAGAGTATTTTATAATATTTATAATTGTATTTGTAAACTAGAAATCTTGATATTCGATGTTCGTCTACAAATAATACAGAACAATACCGAACTGTAAAGTATATTTCTAATAAAATTGTTTGAAGCCAATATATACATATAATTATGTCAAATATACATTTATTTGCTACAAAAACAATAAATTTATTAAATTTATGCAATAAACAAAGGTATAATGCATGACATACTTTTAATATTATTTATATTTTGTCGCTACGATATATTTAAGTATATATGCTGTAGTTAAAATTACATAAGATATATGTAAATATATTGAAAGAATAAATATGTTTTATTTTTCTTTTACACGATAGCTTAAAATTTTATGTTATTAGATACTACAGTGTATTTCCACTTCATTATATTAAACCAATATATAATAAGGAAGAACAACAAAATTTACGTGTATCAAATGAAATTAAAGAAATTATTCATAAATCTATTAAACCAGCGAAAACCACAGATACTTGTTCAGTATTTTATGATAATAATGTAAAGTAAGTTTTTATTATAGCATTTTATTTTGTAGAAGAGCTATTTTTTTTTGTTTGTATTTATGATAATTCTATATAATCTTTTAATCCTTTTTATAGTCGATTTACAAATTATATTATGAAAAAAGGAAATAAACAATTAGCTAGATCATTAATGCAAGAAACTTTTGAATCTATTAAATTGAAACAATTACAGCATTATCATAAGGCTGATCCTAGTCAAAAAAGTAATATTGAATTAGATCCAAAAGTAATTTTCAGTAAGGCTATTGAGAACGTTACACCAATTTTAGAATTAAAGACTCATAGAAAAGGTGGTATAAATTATAAGGTAATGTATATAAATTCGTTATTTATTTGGTTTTATAGATTATTATAAAAAAAACTATGGGGTAATAATAATTATTTATATTTTAGATTCCTGTTGCACTAAGTGAAAATAGAGCTAAATTTTTAGCAATGAATTGGTTAATACAAGCAGCAAAAAATAGAGAAAAAAGAGTACTTTTTCCTGAACAATTAGCAAAAGAGTTTATAGATGCTTTTCATAAACGGGTTAGTGTCAATTTTCTTTAGTATCATTTTGGTATTATGTGTGTTTCCTTTACAGTCATATGTTACAAATAATTCTTACAAGAGTATAATATTTTGTATCTAAGTGTTACTTAATTCTAATAATATGGAATAATCTCTTCCTTATTTCTATCTTTTTATTACAGGGTCGTGTTATGATAAAAAAGCATGATTTACACAAGGAATGTGATGCAAATCGTGCTTATGCACACTTTAGATGGATGAAACGATAATACAAAGAAAATATATTGTTTAATCAGATATATTTGGATATTATAATATGTACATTAAATCATTAAATTTAAAATCTAAATATACAGATATTATTCATAATCGCCTAATATACTTGCAAGTTGTTCTTTATTATCAATTATACTGTAGTGTACATACAGTTTGAGTGGATATTTAAGTGATGTAATATATACATTTTTATACTGTTTATTTGCTATTGAAGAAGATGGGCTTTCAAGTGGCTTAATGTCATCGATCGAAGTATCGATGTCTATCCTTTTGCCCCAGTTATTCACATATGCAATTCTTATAGATTCCTTTTCTTTAAAATATATAATACCAATTTGATTGGTAAAAAGTATTCCGGTAAAGTACATTGACAATGCAAATCCACTTACTATATAAGAAAAGATCATTTTCTATTACTTGAAATAAACATGCAAATGTTAAAATTACCTTTTATTATGATTAAGGCTTACCAAATATTGATGTAGAGATAGCAGATATTTCAGATATTATGTTTCCTTGACTTAACAAGAACATTAGAGGTGTTATTACACCACTCCCTATTAATATATTTCGCTTAGATTTATGATAAAGACTTACATATTTTATATAAGGAAATCTATAGATTATTTTATATTCAGGATACTTTGATTCTGTTAAGTTTTTATCATTGATCGTAGAGGTCTGTTGTGGAGTTTGTTTTTCTTTTATTGGAAGTTGACATAAAAATTTTATGCCAATCTTAGCATTATTTATTCTATAAGTCGGTGTCCGAACGCATTGATTAATTAAGTGACCGAACATTTTAGATTCTATGAATTCTACTTATCCATAAATTATAATTGGCAATTTACTTTGCTTAATAACAATACCATGTTAAATAGAAATGTAAACTTAGTTAGAATTATATATATACAATTCAATGTAGTTATTAATGCGTTCTCTAGCGATGATATTCTATACTAAAAATCTTACCGGATGAGTCAAACCAAGTCTAACGTCGATACGTACACGTGTTGTGCGTGGTTGATTTAAGTTTACAATCGATGGGATCACATTTAAATTTAATATATTAAAATAACCCAACAAAAACTATAATCTTTTAAGATTTTATATTGTTTATTCTTTTTTATTTTTATTTTTAATATAACAATGAGCAAAACTATTTTAAAGGAAGCGTAAGTTACAATATTTGTGATCATTGATGCTTTCTATAATTCTTCCTTTCTTTTAACCTAAAAAATATTATTGTTTATTTCCAGTTTTGAAGTAGAATCCAAGTATGGTGCTTTTTACACAGGAGGTGATATTTATGTATGTTGTAAAAACTTATATTTTAATTAGTTTGAATAATTGTGAATATTACAAAAAGTATATATTGTTACTGCGTTTACAGTGGAATATAGACGGAAAGCATATATTTTGCCAAAAATGCGGAGTTATATCTGTGTTATCGGTAGACACAGGTACTGTGATTCAATCTTTGGGAGCAACAGAGGAAGAGCAAGAGCAAGACGAGGATCCCATCAATTGTTTTGCTATCAGCGATGACAATTTGCATATAATAGCTCACTGTAAAAGTAGTCTATTTAAGTTATGGAATTGGAAAGGTATTTTAAAAAGAATATTTTTATTATTTTATTTGTATACTCTTATAAATAAAATCATCTTGATTTTATCTTCTTATAAATCTTATATTATTTTAGAAAATAAATTAATAAAATTATGGAAATCTATTCATAAAGGACCAGTCGTAAAGATTTCTTTTTTAAATAGAAAAAATTTGATGGCTTCTGGTGGAAGCGATGGTACTATCAGGTTGTGGGATTTACAACATCATGCTTGCACGCAAAATATCAAAGGAATACAAGGTGTTATTAGGTATATAATTAATGTATTTCCATTATCTTTTATAATTTTATTTAATTAAATATGCTGATTTTTTTAATATTATGATTTCAGTGTGTTAGCATTTCATCCTGATACTAAAAAAGAATTATTATTTGGAGCAGGCGATGATACCAAGATACATGGTTGGGATATTAATACTGGCCAGGAAAAGATTCTCCTTTCTGGACATTTTAGTAAAGTAACATCGCTATGCTTCCATAAAAATGGCATCAACTTAATTAGGTAACGTTTAACAACATATTTTCATATTTCTACAAAATTAAAATTGTATATTTTTCATAATGTATAGTTCTGGAAGAGACAGAGTATTAATTTTGTGGGATATTTCTTCTGGAACCTCAGTCCGTGTTGTACCTGTATATGAAGGAATAGAAGGGGCTTTTATTGTACCAAATAATATTTCTTTTCCAAATTGTCCAGATGGAACTAAAGCAGATTCTATTTATGTAGCTAGCGGCGGAGAAAGAGGTTTGATATTTTTCTTTTAAATATTTTATTCTGTATATTATATAATAAGTGAATAATGTTTCTATTTATGATCATTTAGGTGTTGTAAATATTTGGGAAATGAATACTGGTCGAAAATTTTACGCGCAACAGAATTCCTTGGTATCTACAGCCAAAGAGGAAGGGGGCCTATCCATTATGCATCTACTTTATAATCAAGTTATTAATAGCTTTGCTGTAGTTTCTGCGGATCATAATATAATTATACATTCTATGAGTACATTTGAATGTACAAAACAAGTATGTTTTTATATATTTACAAAATGTTTTTATATCGTGTTTATCGTGTTTCGTTAATATAAACAAAATTTAATATATTAATAGATAGTAGGATATACGGATGAAATATTAGATATCGCTTATGTTGGAAATGAAGACTCTCATATTGCACTCGCAAGTAACAGTTCAGATATAAAATTATATGAACTCAATTCCATGAATTGTCAATTACTTTCTGGTCATACTGACATCGTTTTATCTCTTGCTACAACTCCAGCCAATAGACAATTACTTATATCTTCAGCTAAGGTAATGAAAAAGTTTTTTTTTTTTTTTTTCCATATATCGGTATTCATTTTTCTGTATCCATTAAATCTACTAATATGCGAATGTATATGTTGTTAATATGTTATATCTATATTATAATTGTTAGGATAATAGTATTCGGATATGGCTTATGGATAAGGAAACAACTAAAATGACATGCATTGCTTCGGCTATTAGACATACAGCTTCTGTTGGCTCTGTTATTATTTCACAATTATCAGCAAAATTCTTTGCGTCGGTCAGCCAGGATTCATGTCTTAAACTTTGGACTTTACCTGAAAATTTGGCAATAACATGTAAGTCGATACAATTAAAATTTTAATGTAACACTACTTAATAAAAATATTATTACACATAAACACCCACGCACGTACCAAATTATTCAAAGGTTGATATTTTTAGCTGAACATATTGCTGTGAACGCAATTCATACGGTATTAGCACATCAGAAAGATATTAACAGTGTAACAATTTCGCCAAATGATAAGTTTATTGCAACTGGATCTCAAGACAAAACTGCCAAGGTAAAATATTAAAATATAGCATAAACTTCCATATAATTGACTATTTTGAATATATTTTAGTTATGGTCTGCTGATGATCTTCAATTACTTGGTGTATTTAACGGTCATCGCAGGGGCGTGTGGTGTGTACGATTTTCGCCAATCGATCAAGTATTGTTGACAACATCTGCGGATTGTACAATTAAGATATGGTCATTGTCCGATCTTTCCTGTTTGAAGGTACCTAAAGTTTAGAGATTGTGTTATCCGTGTTCATGTGACATTTTTTATTTATATAATTTTTTGTTGTATTATCTAGACCTTGCAGGGACACGAATCCTCCGTTTTAAGAGCAGAATTTATGTCTCGCGGTATGCAATTGATCACCGCAGGTGCAGACGGCCTTTTAAAACTTTGGAGTATTAAAACGTCCGAGTGTGTTTGCACCTTGGATAAGCATGAGAATCGTGTATGGGCACTTGTCGGTTAGATTATTTTACATTATTTTACATATTTAATATTTGCTAATCATATATGTGTATAAGCTTTATGTGATTATGTTCATTTATTTATTTACTTGTTTTTTTTTTCTTTTTTTTTTTTCTTTTTTCTTTTTACCTAGTTAGTAAAGATGAAAAGTACGTTATTAGCGGTGGAAGTGATTCTTTATTGGTAATTTGGAGAGATGTAACTGAAGAGAAAAAGACTCGGATTGCTGCAGAAAAAGAACGAATTATATTGGAAGAACAAAAATTAGCAAATTTGCTTCAAGCAAATGAATTATCTACTGCATTACAAATAGCTTTGGAATTGGAGCGTCCGTTACAAGTTTTAAGGATTGTAGAAGGTACAAAAAAAATATATAATTGTATTTAAAAAAAAAAAAAAAAAAAAAAAAAAAACAATTAATCAAACACAAGAATAAGTTACTATAGTTAAATTATAAAAAAAAAAAAAAAAAAAAATTTATATGGAAGTCTTATAATCTAACTTTACAATTATATAGGCATCTTAAAAGGAGAAAGTAATGAATTAAAAAAAACAATTCATGAATTGAAACCTTCTTCCAAGGAAGCTCTATTGCGCTGTGCGGTTACATGGAATACTAACAGTAAAAATGCACAAGCTGCTCAGGTATATCAGACAACAATAATTAATTATACGAATAAATTGTTTTATTTGTCTGAAACTTAAAATTTTATAATTGTGTAATTTACAGACAGTTATACACGTATTGACAAGTGAAATGGAAATGGAAGATCTTAAAACTACAGGTCTATTGTCTTCTCTTGAAGGCATGATACCTTATACAGAACGTCATTTCAAAAGATTGACTCGTCTTATGCAAGATCTACATCTATTAACTTACACTGTTAATAGGATGAAACCACATATTACATTAAATGGTGCAGATAACATAAGAAATGTCACTTAAATAAATCCAAAATAAACGTAGTGTTTAGATTGAATGTACATATTTATTGCATTTTATATTAATTTAAGTATCCATAAACGTAAATATTATAAATATATAGTAAACCTAAGCGGACAAAAAAATTATCACAATAGAAATTCATTGATTTCAATATATCTTGAATATTAAATTTGCTATAAATAATGCTGATGTAAATGGTAAAATATACATGCTTAAAAAAGAAAGATTAGAGAGAGTATGTAAATGTAATTACATTAATATACTAAGGTGATGCAATAAAATTTGATAATATGAAATAATTATATTTTGTATAAGCGGATTATATTTTTTTACTTGATATTTTGAATAATTAATAATGCTTAAAGAAATCATGTATCATTAGAGTTAACAATGTTAATCTTTAAATACACGATGTAAGTATGTATATGTAGACTAATTTCATCTGCTTGTATGTGCCAATGCATGTGTATTCTCCAAGCAGGAGAGCATGTAAGTAGGAGCCAATGTTTGGCTGGTGTCTGTTTTCCAGTAAATTTGCTCACCCAAGTACTTACATTTGGTTTCAAGGAAAGATCAGTTGATGACTACCGGTAGTACAGTTAAGTGGTAAAGAAGTCGAAAATGACTCTCGGAGGAAGAGTTTTTTTATTTGTGTTTCTTTTATATTCTCTATCAAAAGTATTATTTGCAAATGTAGCCGATATGTAAGTAAAAATTGTAATTATAAACTTATTATATCTTTTTTAATAAATTAATTATGCTAATCATAATTTCATACTTACCCTCATTGCTTTATTTTCGGTATTTGTAAGACTTTTCAAATATATTTTTAATATTATATAATAGTTTTATAGTATGATGCTGAATTACAAATGTTTTTCAAAATTTTATATAAAATTCATTATAACGTGAACATTTATCGATGTAAGATCTTAAAAATTATGCTCGGCGAAGTTTCTGGTCGTACTCGCGAATTAGTGCACGTATAGAATGATATGAGAATGAAAGTCAATAAGGTCTTGAACTACAAGTATCTCGGTTGAACTTTGTAAATAGCTGATACGTAATAGTTTTACGTTGTAGCTATTAAAGCAGTCTATTATTTTTAGGCATTATATTTATCTAAATTTCTTACGACAGCTAATACCGCATAAATTTCTCATATTATACATATTCGTATATATCGTCTTTTAAATAATTTATCGAATAATTTATGTTAATTCATTATTCAACAATAATTATTGTTATCGATAAATTTTAATAAATTGTTGTTAAAGTATAACGCCACTTGACGAATCTGAAAATATTTCGATTAAGTTGTAATTATTTCGAAGTATATTCTTCATTATCAAAATCTGTTATTTGAATTATTACCGTTTAAAAGGTAATTTATTATACCAAACATTTATTGTTGGTATATATTTAATTTGTAATATGAATAATTTTACGATAAAAGAACATATCGTAGTGTGTATGAAAACAAGATATTGTTGATTTATTCTCACTCGGAGTCTGGCATTTCAATAGAAAATAAGAATTGACTTGAAACCACTTGTTTAAACAGAGGGATTCAAATTTAATGTTCACTTTATCTTCTTTCAATCAAGTAGCATCGATTAAATTTTTTATTTCATTTTCATTGAATATATTGAATGAAAAATACGTTAATAAAATATGCATTAGATTTGAAATAATATACCTTTTTTTTCGTAACATTTGCAATTCAACCACGCTTTTTAACATTTTGCGAAACAATGAATTTAAAGAGGATTGTATAATATTAAAAATATATTAAAAATATATTCCTTTTAATCTTGATCATTTTAGGAACAAAGATACCTAAATATTGATAACTTGTTCAAACAGCATAAAATGTGATACTGTAAACTCTTGATATTACACTAGATAAGAACGAAATCTCTATTCTCTTCCTGTTAAAGATTTAAGAACAAACTACGTCATTATTTAACGATCTCTGTTTTTCTCGCGAGTACTCGATGACATACTTGTGGGTCTATATGCAAAGATGATAACGTTTTATAATCAGCATATTATCCTCTACATATTTGTTTGACATTAAATTTATAATCTACATTCTTTTTTTGTTTAATGTCAAAATTATATGATATTTTAAGGAGCGAAAAAAAAATGATTATTTATCTATTATTTAAGTCTTACTCTTAGAAAAGTCTAGATCTAACATTTATCTTCTCCGTTTTAATTCTCCGCGTAGATTCAATAGTACGGAAATTCTTTGTATATTGTAAGAGAGTCACATGCACCATGCTTATGTCATCTGCATTGGTACAAAGCAGCAATGAACCATTCTTTCAAACAGATAAGGTCTAGAATATTAATTTGAAGACCTTTTCTATGTATTATTCGCGTTATGTTAATTCTTTCAGAACCGATACAAGTATTATTATATCTGTTCCTATAATTTAATTATATACATACATATATATATATATATACACACACACAAAGTATATATAATATATATTTTGCATATATACACACACACAGCAATTATTATTTTACAAATATTTCCTATTGTTTATAGCTAGATGTCCCTTCTAAAATACGAACTTTATAAAAAAATCGTAATATTTTTAAACCCGAAATTATTTCCTCTCTCCAATATCATTTTCTTTTAATATCTTTATCCTTTTTCTCACAGAGCAGGAATTTGCCCAACTATGAAAATTGCTGGCAGTGTTACACAAACTGAACTTTTACAAGAATTAACCCATGATTGTCGTTACGATAAAATGGCTAGACCACCGGGTCAAAATTATTCTTCCGATCCTATAAAAGTTTATACAAGAGTATACATATATATACTTAGATCAAATATGGCTAAGACTTTGGTAATGTAGATATTATATATTTTATTTTATTCATCAGACATTTTCTAGGTGTATCGTATTTATCACGAAATAAGTAGAGCTCCTTTAAACCATTATATAATATTATAGCAATTTGGCGTAAATATGATGTTACAATTTCGATATGTGGATAGACGATTGGAATTCTCAGATCTTGCACCAAATTTAACTCAAATATATGGCGGAAAAGTGGCACATGATCTAATTTGGACACCCTCCGTGTATGTTGCTAACGAACGAAGCTCTGCTGTTGTGGGAAATAGCGTTAAAGATTTGCTGATCTCCATTAATCCAGCCGGAATGGTCGTTTTGAATACGAGGTATATGAATATTTTCATATTATAGTCAATTTAATAATTGTGATAATTTATTAATGTTCTTTCTCTCTCTCTCTCTCTCTCTCTCTCTCTCTCTCTCTCTCTCTCTCTCTCTCTCTCTCTCTCTCTCTCTCTCTATTTTTTCTCTTCATTCCAGAATGGAGGCAATTCTTAATTGTGGACTTCGTCTAGAAAAATTCCCATTTGACGTACAGGAGTGCCCACTAGCTTTTGAAAGCTGTAGGATGTTATTTTTGTTGTTTTAATGCCACATGAACTATATTGTTCCAGTCTGCTGCTTGGAATGAATGGTATTTTTACCTACAGGGACATACAATGTACAAGATATGGAACTGGTTTGGGATGATGAACCAATTGTGCTTGCTGATGAGTTACATTTAACCGAGTATAAACTTGTAGAAAAATGGGTAAACCAGTCTCACGTCTCATATACCACCGCGCAACAGCATTATGGTCATTTTGGTAAGTATTCAGTTAAGCAGAAAAAAAAGAGATCAGGTATCAGGTATCAGGTATTTACGAACAATAGATATAGTAGATAATAGTTGATGAAAGGAAAAAAAAAAAGAAAAAAGGAATGGTATCATTACTTTGCAGTCTGTATAAGAAATAATTTTAATTTTGATATAATATATTATCATTCTCATCATTTTAGCTGGTAATTTCAGCTCAATTACCATAACATTTAAGTTAGCTCGTGAAATGGGATTCTTTATGATGGATTATTATATACCATCCATATTAATCGTTGTTATATCTTGGGTATCTTTTTGGTTACACATGGATGCAGGTCCTCCTCGAATTGTTTTAGGTACTTTATAAAGCAATAATACTGGCTTTTCTAAGTATGATCCAAAATCGAAGATTAATACAATTTTCATCTTTAGGAACGAATACGATATTGACATTTATGACTCTTGCATCTAAAGTAGAAAATTCTTTGCCAAAGGTATCTTATATAAAAGCCAGTGAGATTTGGTTTCTTGGTTGTACGATATTCTTATTCTCAGCTATGGTTGAATTTGCATTCGTAAATACGATTTACAGAAGAAAGTATGTATTATAATATTTTCATTCCGAATCGATAAGATGACTCTCTTATATCGCTTGGAATAAAAAGTATAGTAAGGATGGTAAACAAATGTAAAATCGATAAATATTTTCGAACAGAAAAAATGTGCCATTAAAAAAGGTGAACAGCAAGTATATACTTAAATCGACTTTAACTCCAAAGTTAGCGAGGAAACAATTTCAAAAGAATACGGTAGGTTTGGAACGATCGCGTTCTTGGTCTTCGCTCGACAACGGTACTATCAACGAACAAGATTATTCGAGCCAAAATTATCTCACTGTACACGTAAGTACACGTATTTCTATAATTTCCGTTATATTATATATGAAAATTAATTAATATTAGTTACTATTTTGAAGTAATAAGTAAAAATGTAATCGAACATTGACCGTTAACGCGTTGTGTAGAGCTTTCCGAGTACAATCAATATACCTTCGGTAAAGATCGAGGAAGATAAGGATCAAGAATGTTCCGTGGGGAGCATCATGACGATTGACAGTACTCCACCGCCGAAACCTTTTACAAGACGGCCGACCCTAGCACAATTACACAATTTCACGACTATGACGCCCCAAGAAATAGCACAATGGATCGACCGACGAAGTAGAATAGTCTTCCCTGTGGCGTTCATCATATTTAATATTCTATATTGGTCTTTCATTTGGATTTAAATATCTAATATTCTCCCATTGTCTGTAATTGTTTTAAGAAATACAAAAGAAACGCGAAAAATTCTTCTTCAAAAGTTCATCTCGTCTTATGAAAAATGATTTTATCGCCGATAAAAGGGATTAAAATGTGAAGTATAATTTCCATGATAAAAATAATTTACATGCGTATATTTTGTTCTCAAATCTCTTAGCTGTTGTCCGGTAGAATTTAAATTGTTAGATCTTATCGACGCGTATATCGTTTAATTTGCTATATAACAGGCCTTTGTTAAGCTTATAGAAGAAACATCTTATTTATTCGGACGTATTAACATTCAAGTATTTTGTATAATAGCGATAGTACAATAGTAAATAGTTGTGTGTTTTAATCGCTAAAATGTTAGCTCCCGATAACAGAGTAAGAACTTTAATGCGACTTTCAATGGATTTTACTCTCGCATGATTTCATACGAATCCTTTTCATAACAAAACGGTATAATTTGCTCGAGTTTATTTCATAAATATTCAAAAAAAAGAAAAAAAAAAAAAAAAAAAAGAAGAAAAAAAAAAGTAAAAGGAAAATGTTGAAGGTCGGCACCTTTTATTTATCAAGAAAGTTTTAAGCGAGGGAACGTGCGTGTCTCACGCAACATCTTTTTATAAGTGAAAATCACCCCTTTTCTCAAGGTGTGCAAGCAATTACTTATTTATCCCTCCATATTCATTGTTATTCCTTTATACGCACACGCATAGATAAGTAATATAGATATTTCTTTTAGCTTTCCGATGAAATTATTTTTCAAAATTTAACCGCGTTAACCGCATACACTTACGTATGTATTATAAATCAAATATACGATTCGAGAGATCGCACGAGAACGCATCGTAAATTGCAATATTGAAAATTTATGGAAACAAAACATCGTCGGTATGAGACGACGCTCTTGCGAACGAAGCGCTCTCTCTCTCTCTCTCTCTCTCTCCATTAATTTTTCTTTAGGACGTCACACGTCCGTAGGTTTCATGATACGACCATGGTCAAAAATTCCATGTCACTCTAAAAACATTTCGTTCGAAGCGCGTCGCATAATGCCGACTAATGTTCCACATACGTAATATCGATCGATCGTATCTGACCGTCTAGCTCTGACCTCGATGCTTAACTTTATTCAGCATTGATTATTTTTGTCTCTTCGGAAGAACAGTAAAACCGCATAATTATGCGTGGTGCAACCATAAGTACTGGTTAACGACCGTAGAATCATATAACGTCCTGGCGTAACGCTAAAACGTAATGTTTATTTGTAACTCGACGCGTGGAAGCATGTCAAACAAATCATTTATGATCGGCGCCTGATTTATGATTATCGAACTTTGAGACAACCAATGTTCCGTTTCTCATTATCTTCAAACCAATCGAAATATAATTATTATGCTAAAAAAAAAAAAAAAGAAATATATATTTTTGTTCTTACGTTTCATTTCTAATACAATATTAACCGTATTATTTGTTAAGTAATTTCCTTAACGAGGTAATTGTTTCGACAATGATTTCGATCATAGAAGAGGTACGAAAACACGTGACTTTTGACAATTCGAAGTTGGCAGGCGATCGATGGGAAAACGTTTAAATCGTACCCTTTTCTTTCTCGAAAAGTTTCAACGTAGTAGAAAGTTCGTCATTCCTAAGGGTAAGCCAGTATAACTCGTAAGCTCACACGTTCCTCGAGAGGGTGGACAGGTGCGCGCTTCAGTCGGCCGTCTGACCTCTAACCGATAACGTGCGTTAAAATATGCTCGGGTAAAACGTTCTTTTATCGCTCGTAGAAGAAAGGAAAAGAAAAGAAAAAAAAAACCTTGCACGAAAATAACGCTTTCGAGCCTACTATGAGAAGATACGAATTCAAGAGATACTATTCTTTTCGCATGACTCATTCGTTATTTATCACGACTTCCGTCACAAACAATTTTCCAAATTTATGAACTTTTGCAAATTAAAACGAAAACCTTTAAGAAAAGTGGTGCTTATGATTATATTTCTGTTCCGAACCGTCGTTTGGACAGAAAAAAAATATATATATATATATTACACAAGGAAAATACGATTCGCTTTTTTTAAACCGTTTCGCGTATCGATGCAACACGTATCAATAATTTCGTTCTACGGTCAAACTAATAAAGGAAATTCTAAGATAACAACGAAACAAAATAATGATTAATACGGAGAAAAGGAAAGAAGAAGTACGTTTTCTATGATACTCGAGCCGAAAGATTTCGTTGATCTTACTATCCCGTGCAACTTTAATTTATTAATTTGTCTATAGTATTGCGAATTGAGAAATTAATAAGATGACGCAGTACAGTAGCAGTGGAAGTAGCAGTAGCACGAGTAGCAATGGCCATCGTGATTTTAAAGATCGATCATCGAAGGCGATCGAAGAAAAATTAAGGGTGCGTTGATATTAAAATATACTTCTTTCCGATCTCTAGTACTAAAATCGAGGAATAAAAACAATCTTCTTTCATTCTTATTCGTAACGTAACGTTTAAGATTTGTTATGCTCGATCGAAGAACATGAGATAAATCGATCATATCCGTGGTTAACTTCTGGCCTCGCATTAAACCTCGCGATCGATTAGAACTGGTATAATTTTAAATATTTAAGAAAAGTTAATACGAAATGGTGAAAGCAAATAATTCATCGGCAAATGCTTGATAATAGCGTGACAGGCGCTACGTCGCATGTGTCGAACGAGAAAGGCATAATAAAAAATTAAGCATGGGTCGTTGCGCTTAATCCTGTGCATATGACAGCGAAAGAATTGCTTTGAAAAATCGCTGACAAATTACTGATAAATCCAATGATTTGTTAACAACGTAAAAATCGATGATTTTATATCGTTTTTTCTTTCTTTTATTTCTTTTTTTTTGCAAGATTACCTATTACGTTCCCACAGATTTCATTTGACGATTTCCACATTTCTCTTATTGTCTCGTGTACATACTTTGAACTTATGTGTATGCATATGACGATAATTAATTTATAAATTATATTATTGATTAGGTCGCTGTACGTATAAGGCCCCTCGCACCGAGCGAAACCTGTGGTAGAACGCTTCATGCTATTAACGATAAGGTAAGGAATCTACTACGGTAATCGTATGTAACGATATGAAAAAAAAAAAGGAAATATAAAAGGCAAAAGCAGAGAGAGAGAGAGAGAGAGAGAGAGAGAGAGAGAGAGAGAGAGAGAGAGAGCTAACGAGATATAAAAACACGCAGATGGTTATGCTGGAAGAAGTGGTCGGTGAGAAGTTGAAACGTTCCTTTCCACGACAATATCTTTACGACGTTGTTTTTGGCGAAGATGCAACACAGGTAAAAAAAAAAAAAAACGCGTTTCTACGATAAGAAAAATCGGACTGAGGAATATTATAAGTGAAACGTTTACCGAACACTAGGAAGCCGTGTACGAAGGTACAACGAAAAATTTGGTCCAAGATGTTCTCAACGGTTACAATGCTACGGTCTTTGCGTATGGAGCTACGGGAGCTGGAAAAACGCACACCATGGTCGGGACGTCGTCCGATCCAGGGATCATGGTTCGGGCTTTGAACGACATTTTTCTGACGACTCAGCAACCACTGGACAACGTAGAATTTACTGTAGGATCATCGATAATCATACTTGAACTTTTGTTTTTATTTAAAGACGTTTAAGTTCGGTTTTTTATTTTTTTTTTATTTTTTTATTATTTTTTTTTTTCTTTGACGCACAGGTTACCATGTCTTACGTAGAGATATACAACGAGAACATCCGCGATCTGTTGAACCCCACAACAGGATATTTGGAGTTGCGCGAGGATACTCGAGGTCGAAACGTTCAAGTTTCGGGTCTCACGGAAGTGTCTACCAATTCGACCGAGGAAGTAAGTCGCGGAATTTTCCCTCAAGTAGTACCTACTAATGGAATCAATCCTTAATGGATTATTTCGTAGCTCGAATCTCGTTCGGTCGAACGAACCTAAGCACGCGTAACTCTCCGAATGTGTAACTTCTTGATACGACGACGATCGATATCACCGTCGAGAGATAATTATTTATTCGTAAGCATGTTTCGTGCATCGACAGGTCATGCAACTCCTTCACAAAGGCAATAAAGCAAGAATGGTAGAACCGACGGCTGCGAACGAAACCTCCTCGAGGAGTCACGCCCTCCTTAGTGTCACAATCAAACAATCCTCATCTTCCGTTAAAGAGAATGGTCAACGTTATCGGACGAAATCGAAGCAGGGTAGACTCTTCATGATAGATCTCGCTGGTTCGGAGAGAGCGAAACAAACTCAGGTGCTGGAGACGCTTCAAATTCCTTCTGAAATGACAAATTAATTTTTTTCCCCGTCTACGTACGGACAATCCTCCCATCAAAGAGATTCTAACGAATCCGGTTAACATCGCGTTCATGTGTTTAGAACAAAGGTAAACGTCTTCAAGAGGGTGCGCATATTAACAGATCATTATTGGCACTGAGCAACTGCATCAAGGCGTTATCCGGTGGGGCGAGATTCGTGAATTATCGTGACTCCAAATTGACCAGATTGCTCAAAGAAGCTCTCGGTGGTAACTGTCGTACCGTTATGATAGCTCACGTATCACCGGCTAACGTGCACCGCGACGAGAGTAAAAACACCTTGAATTATGCGGATCGAGCTAACAAGATTTCGAACAAGGTGGAGAGAAATGTTCTTGACGTTAGTTACCTCCACGTTGCCCAATATCGGGACATAATCAGTGATCTGAAGAGCGAGATATCGCGTCTGCGGAATAAAATGAAGGAGGACAGGCCCGTGGATAGATGCGAGGAGAAGGAGGAGCAGGACGGTCATGGTTCGGATTTCAGATCTTTGAGAGAGAAAATTGTATCCGCCTTTAAAGAACAAATGCGCTTGAGGTAATATATCTCTGAGGTAAATCATTACATTAGAGGAAATAATTACTTACCGAAACTTCTCATTTAAAAATGATCGATGAACAGGAAAAAACTCATGGAACTGGACAGTCATCTTCTTGGATTGAACATCGCTGCGGAGCAACAGCATTCGACGATCTCTCAGTGGGAATCGAGGAACAATAAAGTGTATGGCTCGAATAGAGATTCGGCAAATCGTCGTCCTGGAACGGATTATCAAGTGGAAGAAGTAGACGACATAGGCAAGTGTGATGCCTAGTTATAGAGCAAAGAAAAGAAAGAAAAACTGATCGGTAGCTATTAAAGCGAAGATTCGAAATACGTCGTTTTTAGATCTTCTGGAGGATACTGATTTCGAAGATGATTCATTGGTACAGCAGGCTTGGGCAGAATTGGCAGAGATCTCGAAGGAACAGGAAAGGTACGTCGAAATGCGCGCCGCTACGGAAAAGGAGTTAGAGGCCTGCAGGAAACGAAGTGCCGCGCTAGAAGACGTAAGTATCGTATTAAATTTATATGTTATCGCGGTCGAGGAAAAAGAACAAAAAAAAAAAAAAAAAAAAAAGAAAAAAGAAAAAGAATAGAAATTCGGAAAAACAACGATTACCGACAAAGATTATTTTTTCTCGAAGGAACTCCCATCTCGTATAAATTCGGACGAGGAGCGTGAGCTTTTAGCGCTTATGTTAAGAGTCCACGAATTGGAAGCAGACAAAATGATGCTTCAGAGCGAGAGACTCGTGAAACAACACGAGCTTCGAAGACGAGAGCTTCTTCTTCTTCGTTATGATCGACAAAGGCAAATCTCTGACGAGATAATCACGAGACAGAGACGAATAATGGAGGGTACGTTATAACGAATTCTTTGATATAAATATATAAATATATCGATCTCTTCTCATTGGACAGACGGACGTTTGACTCTGCCACCGGATTTACAAAATCTTTATGCCCTCTACCAACAAGAGATCCAAGCTGCTACGTATGTAGACAGTAATCTGGCAGATCTGACATTCTCATCCCCGACTTTTGGAGCTAAACTTCCACCTATATCTAGTAGATTGAGTTATGACACTTTTAACAACGACAGCAGAATACCAAGCAGGTATGCGCAATAACAGAAACCGATAATATGAATATTATCGATTAGGTTGTTCTTTTTATATAGCGTGCTCGTAGTTATTGAACGCCTTGATATTCTATTGCGGCAAAGTAGTCATGATTATTCATAAAATATGCCGGCAAAGTTTATTCCGATAAAAAGTATTTTTACCGAGACTCCAAAGTTGCGCTAGTCGCAAAAGTATCTTTATGGATTCTGAAAAAAGAAAAAAAAAAAACAAGTGTACAATAAAGAAAATTCGTCGATGACCCCCTTTCTTCTGTGCGTTATCGATCGTATCGCATAGTAAGTACGAAGTGATACTTTCCAACTGTGTAAACTTTTCTTCCCTTCGTACATACAAACGCATCATCGATTTTCTACCGCGTTTTTATGTTTACCTACCGTATTACACATTCACTCGCGACTTATCGAAAAGAAATTCAAATAGTTTGCGCATCGACAATAGTACTACACGACGCAATCGAATGTTCTTTTAAGGATTTCCAACAACGATTGGCATCGATTTGACGTACGTTAAAATATCAACGTTTTATATATACATATATACATATATATAAATGTGTGTGTGTGTAATTAGTTCTACAGATTCTGATTGGGATCAATCACCCTTACCACCGATTCAAGAACCGCCCGATGTGGAAAGAGTAATGGGTCCCGTGGTACAGCCTTTAATATCTACGGCAGTTCTCTTCCCGCCTATTCCATCCTCAAACTCGAGAAATCAGTAAGAGTATAGCGGGCCGTATGTTTTCCATATGATTTCTTTACTTTGAAAGCTTACTGTTATAAATTAACATTTTTCTTTTTCTTTTTCTTTTTTCTCTTTTAATGTCGACGATAATCGATTTATAAAGACACGAAAATGGGATTTATTGCTTCCGATTTTTCTGTTTTAAAGGATTAGAAAACTCCGGCGCATAGCCAGCGACGATAGCATGGATTCTGTAAGATTTACACAAGGAAACAATATGCGATATAACGCGTTAAGAAAGGCAGACGAACGAGAAACGCCAAGCTGAAGTAAGCATGAATTATTGTTATAGAGACAACTCCTCGATTTGTTTTATTCCAAAATTAATCGATTCCATACCCCGATGGAAGTAAAGTTATGTAGTTGTATGACACGGTTAGATAACGATAAATGTCAAAGTGAATTTAGAATAACGTCGACGAGACGATATATATATATATATATATATATATATATATATATTCTTGGATCGATCGTACAGAAAATATTAAAGGATAAGGCATTTCTTTTACGAATGTTTCAATATCGCTTAAATCGTTACTTCGTAACATTCCACTGACCTGAACATTCATTTCAGATCGAAGCTGTATTTCTGAGACTCTCGACGTCTTTCACGCGCCGTAGTTTCAAATTTACGGTGTTCCACGTGTTCAACGATCGCCTCTTTGCCGTCTCGATCGATGGTTCGATTATTAGGTCTGACCGCTATACGACTGCTTCTCAATCTTCTACGAAGTATTCTAGGATCGTTTCGAGGATCGATGACCTCGCGGACGATACTAAAAGCGCGATATCTTTCACGAGGATTCATATTCGGCGAATATGCTTGTTCCCACGCTGACGATGTCCAAGCGTTGGATATCTCCGACGATTTCCTACGATACTTAGTCTCCGTCGAACGGCTACGCTCCCATGATAATTCGTTCTTGAACTCGTCTTTCTTATCGTCGTCAGTTGTCTGAGAAATGATTGTTGCGTTGACCGACCGTTTAACTTAACGATTATAAAAGATGATATTTTTCATGAATAGTAATCTATAAAACGGGTAGGGTGATGTTATAATACGTAAGGCGATTATTAAAAGGAGATACTCTCACTTTTTTAACGGGGGAAGATGTAACTAGTTTAATAGAATCTTTCTCGCGTTTGTCATCACGTACTACTTTCAATTGAGGTAATTCGATCGTCTTGTCTTTGGTTTTCGATGTGTATGCCGTATTATTGTCACTGCTAATCGAGGGTACCAACCATTGGTCTAAGGTCGAATCTTCAATATTCCACATATTCAATAGCATATCCCAATCCTTTTTTCTGTCTTTCCAGTATGTCATGGTCTGACCGAATACCAAATTGTCGACACATAACGTACAACGGCCAAAGGACTACACTATCGAAGTAAATCGATTGCCAATTAAATTGAGCGATAATATAGAAATAATATGATACGTGGGTATATGATTTTCATAAAGAGACGTTAAGTCAAACCCTTATTTCCAAGAAATATTTGCAGATCTTACCGATTTCGGCCTCATCTCCGACTCGGTCATTTCGTAATGACGAAACATCTCCATCTTATTTACGATTCCATTAACAATACTATTGAAATACATTTTCATTGCTTTTTGGCATTTTCCACTCATACGCGTTGGAAATGTTTGCTCCAAGTATTGCAAAAAGCTCGTCTCGAAATTCTAAAGATAAAATAAATATTTATTTATAACTTTACGAACAGAGTACACGCATTTTCTGATGATATTTCTAGACAACTAACGGTTTACCTAGATTATAGTCGAATATTCATTAACACAATTGATAACGCGCTCAATAATTTTGTAAAGATGTCTTCGTGAGTAGTATTATACATATGTGTGTATATATATATATATATATATATATATATATATATATATATATATATATATATTTATATAGTAATAAACTATTGAATTGTATTCTTATGTAGCAATAATTATTATTAGTCACCATAATGACATACCGTCATGTCTTCTTTATTCAAGCGCATATCTTTGTGAACCATAGCGACGTAACCGACCAAACGATCCAATTGCTTTCGATTTTTATAAACATCTAATATAAGGTATCCTATAGCCTCCATAATCAGTGTGAATTTCGCGCAAAGCCGAACGTCCACGCCAAGAGGAACATGCGGATTCAAAGTATAATACTTTATATACTGCGGATGGGTTCCAAGAAAACTAAAGATTTTTTTTTTATTTTTAAACATTTCAATGGATAGTATTTTGGAGACATTAGTTATGAGACATACCTTGTAAAAAATAAATTTCCATAATACTGAGGCTTATTTTCAATCTCTTTCCATAATTGTTTAATTAACGAATATTCCTCGGATGATAATTTATAATAATGTTGAATAGAACTACTTTCATATCTGCTCTGGTTCATGCCCATCTTGTTCTATTTATTTCAACATTTTCAAAAGCAACAGACAAATTTTATATTAAATAAATGTTATTAATTAAAGTTGAATATCGCCAAGTGAAGTATGCAAATTATCTGTCACAAGTTTCAAAAACTCAAAGGCAATAAAAGGGATAACTCTAAAAAGTAACATAAATAATATAACACAGCGATGTTTTCATAAGGAAATCTTTTATGTCACAAATGTGGTTGCACCAGGTGCAAATATTTTTACATGCCAATCTAGCAATTTATATAAATACGTCATTTTTTCTGTCCAATGATATTCGCTCCTTACGGAATCTACGTTCCAGCAAACTGTTACTTTACCAGAAGCATCGCTGGAATGACCGGTCATTAATGGTTCTGTTATAAGAACGAGATCTGCCATATATTTAAGGTTATTGCAAATGAAATCGGGAATACAACTTTGTACATCATTTTGGTATGTATGTACTGTAATACATAACTGTGTCATAGGATGAGATTCCATAAGCGATCTTATATACCTTACATAACACATAGAATCTCTAAGACTTAATCCTAGATCGGACAGATGAGAAATATCCTCTATAATTATTAAAATTGTTTTGTTTCTATTTGCCGCTTCATTATAGCTATCTCTTAAAAGTTTAAACATGTTATCAACCACAGTCATACCGTCGAATCTATTATCTTTGCTACTATCGGAAGCTTTGACATTTAAATCGGAAAAAATTCTGTTACCAGCATCCATAGTGCCTGCATCAATGCATATTCCATTTATATTATGCATTAATTCTTTCATGGGTTCCACCAGAGTTACTTTACCCTTTTCTTTTAATGCCTTTAGATTATAACCACTTCTCATACCTACGTTATGATAATGACTAAATGTATTATGAAAAAGTACAAAACAAATTCCATAGTCTTTTTTCAATGCATTTGAAATAAGTGCATTCGCTAGAAAATTTGCATCACAGCCATGTTGCTCCTCGATCAAAACCATTCTTCCATGCATGTCCACTCTATCGATACCAATAGTATTGCATATGGAATCCATTGAGGTTACCATATTACAATAGATCGTACGAAAATCACTTATATAAAAACGGAGCTTCGCTATTAATATTTCTATCACTTACAATGATATCTTATTCTTGTACTTTTATGTAAAACTGTTTTGTATCATAGCCTATAAAAAAAAAAAAAAATCATTTATATATATATATATATTGATATAGTACCGTCATTAAAGAAATATTAAATAAAATATTATGATACGCACTAATAGAGATCGTGCATGTGCATTAGTCACACGAACATAAGTATCCCTAATATTTCTAACCTCAAAAGCATGACGAGAGGACGAAGACAATTAAGTATTGTATACGTTTAGCTCGAAACTGTTATTTAAAAAATAAATCTTATAAATATTAATAAATTTTTGAAGAAGTTTATCGAAAATGTAGAAAAGACAAAGAGTTGCGTATAATAAAATTGGGTCAAAGAATTTTAACAAAGAAATTGATCTGATGCAACAATCTTATGTATACGCTTTAGAGAGAAGATATTGTTGCAAGAGAATGGTAAGAATTTAACTTATATGTTAAATGATATGGCAAAATAGCATTTAACAAATATATATATATATATATACATAAATATTTTGACATCTCAACGGTTCGATAAAGATGCGAAAAAAGTTTTGATTACTCGGCATTCCAAATAAACGAGAAATGAATGCGGCGATAACAGTATCAACGATAGAACTTAAATGTGTAATAGAATGCTGGTTAGAAGCTTAGTACTGTCAGAGGAAATATTACATCAGTCAGCGTCCCGCAATTTTATTTAATCAAACTTGTGCCATTTGCTTTTTCTGATGCAATGCATCAGTAATCATAGATTATTAAACTTCATAAATCGTCAATTGTCGTTACTACGATATTAAAAGAACTACGAAGTGACCGTAAGGTGTCAATCAATTATCTATCGATCTATCAATCAAATCAAAAGATCTCCACGTGAATCGAATTTGAATATTTACCCTTACAATTGTCGCTATTTAAAATACGTTGTAAACCTTGGCTTGAAATATTTAAACAATAAAGTGTAAAAATATCCATTACCGTTTTTAGTTACTATCCATTATCGAGAATTCGATTTTGAACATGATTCGATAAGTTTAGGTTTGAAATTCTTACGAATTCCCGCGTTTTTTTTCTTTTAACGCAACCTTATATAATCGTTTGTGACGTTGTCAGCGAATTATCTTAAAAACTTTAGTATCCAATTAATTAATCTCGTTTATCGTGTATTATGTTCAGAAATTGGTAATATGACTAATTTAAGAATAAATTGATATGACAGAGTTTACAATATAATATAATATACAAATGTATCGCAATCAGCGTGCTCGTTTGGAAAGAGTATAGATACGTATTGAAGGATGATATACTTAACCACACTCGATGCTTTTTACGCATGTGAGTTTATATTTTCGGTACATGCGCCGAGTTCTTACCTTGAGTAGCGTGAAACGGTGAAAGATTTTAGGGTTGATCGTATTACGTGTAACCTCTCGACATTTTTTACGACGATCTGTAAAAGATTTTTAACTATAAATTATTATATGCAATATTTTTTAATTATATAAAGAAAGATTTTACGTGACGTTATACAAAAATAGGACATTTTTTCAAGAAAACGATCATAAGAAGGTAACAACTTAATACCTTAATCTTTTCTTTTTTTTTTTTTACGAAACGTAATTATTTAGGAAAAATTAAAAATACTCGCCAATGGCGTCGCGAATTATTTTAAAGACTTGTAAAAAGACGACGAAAATTGGTGGTCCCTCGCAAATTCGTTCTTTCGACGTAAATGTTAAGGTAAGCTGCACTTATCCCTCGCTTTTCTCTATATTCTCCACAAATTCGATTTTGTCGAATTTGTACTCCATAAATATCAATCGCTACGATTGGTTTATATTTAGCTCATCTAATTGGCCGTTGCACATTTGAGAACAATCGTGGCTAAAAAAAAATTTAGAAGGTGTACAAAGGTATAAAAAAAAAAAAAATCTCCTTTATAAATAAATAAGCTAAATTATGTATGAAGTTTTTAAACTCGGTATTATATTTTCTAGAGTCGTTACATTATATTTCTGTAGTTGTTAATTATACAAAAAATTGTCGGCTTAATTCTATATACATATAAGGATGTGTAAGAAACCGAGCGATCACGTGAGGTTTCTTAAGAAATTGGAATTTTTATCTCGAACAAAATTTCAGATGTTTAAAAATCTGCGATTATATTTTTTAATATACGAAAAAAAAAATGTTCACAAAAGCGAAGCATCTTGCGAAAATACGATTCGTGCACGTGAGGAACAGTTATTGAAAGAAGACCTGCGAAGAATGGGGGAGACCGAACTTTGTGGTGGGGGATATTAAAGGTTTAAGCGCAGATAAAAAGTGTAGCGCGATGAATCGTTCGGTAGTAATTCTTGTGACTTCGCTTTGTCGAGAATTACGGTTGATTTCGTCTTTCGACTTCCGGACGAACGCTCTTCTTTTAGATTGTGCGGATCTAATTCGTTCAATAAACAACAAAGGTAAATTAACGATATTTGATTTCACATACAATTTTACGTAACATAGGTATGATCTCCATTGGTATATGTCTTAACGTATACAAGTTCCTTTTAAGATGTTTCTTTACTCATTAATATAAGTATACATAGCGATAATCTCATCAATTTTTCGCGCACTAAATGAAATAAAATTTAACATCGAACGTCATTGTAAACCACGTCGACTATTTTCAGGCTTTAATTAGATTAGATGGTTCAATATGAAATATGTTGTAAAATATTATAAATGGACGAACGATATTAAGATGATCAAGCAAATTGAAATTCGACGGTTCTCAAATTCTATATCGATGATCTACGATTTGAAACGTTAAGGTGCTTCCACACGATTCGATCAAAAACATATTGGAACGATATAATAAATTATTCGCTAAAGATTATTATCTTTGTGTTAATGATAAGAAATTTTTTTTTCAATTGCGAATGAAATTTGTTTTTTTTTTAGTAACGAATCATTAAGTAAATTTTTGAGAATCCTCATTTAAATGAATTATTTTCTCGTGCCAGATATCATCGATTAGCCTTGACGAAATCACGCGCATTCTGTGTGTGCGCCAGTGAGCATCACTTATTTTGATACGTGGACGCGTTCGTTCGCACGTGTATCGCGTTCCTTGAACTAAACTCGTATTTATGACTATTATTCCTTTATATCGAATTCTTCCTTTCTTTCTTTCTTAGTTTTTAAAGTGTACATAACTAAAAAGAAAAAAATTAAACGAGATGAATAAATTAAATACTATTGGCGTAACGTTAACGATGATACTAATATTTTCTTTACCACGAACGGTGATCTCTTATCTGGGTAACTGTTCTATATCTTACTACATGTGCAGTAGCGATGTGTACGAATGTAACTTTTGTCTGCCAAAGAAAATGCCTGGTCAGCTGGAGGAAGTTGAGAGAAAGCATGCCACTTTTGGTATGGGATGCTTCTGGGCTGGCGATTCCCTCTTTGGAGCATTACCCGGTGTTATAAGGACTTGTGTGGGTTATTCTGGTGGTACCAAGGAGACACCAACTTATAGAAACATGTAATGTTATTCTTTTCATAATTTCATTCAATTTTATAATCGATCGTTTATAAAAATATCGATACTAATTTTATTTCTATCATAGGGGAGACCATACAGAAGTTATTGATATCGAATTTGACCCAGATGTTATATCATACGTGCAATTACTTAGTATATTTTGGAATAACCATGAATATAGTTTAATTACGAAAATTAAACGACAGGTAATTGGCTTTCTCTGATTAAATATTTTCCTAATTATTTTCTTTTTAATTATCTTGAAATTTGCAGTATATGTCATTAATTTTATATCACGACGAAGAACAAAAGATGATAGCTGAAAAATCAAAGGACCACGAACAACGTGAACGTGGAGAAACATTTGTCACAGAGATTAAACCGTTTGAGAAATTTTATCCAGCTGAAGAGTAAGTTACATGTGAACTTGGTAATAAAAGTCATTCGTAGTAATTTTGTTTCAGTAATGGATGCTTGTAATGGATTTAATTAATTGAATTACAATTTGTTTCGATTTTTAGTTATCATCAAAAGTATCGTCTTCAAAATCATCAGTGGTTACTCGAAACTACCGGTCTTACAACAGGTGAGATATTACGTACTTCTCCTTTAGCAGCTAAATTGAATGGGTATATAGCAGGAGTCGGATCGTTAGAGCAACTTGAAAAAGATTTACCAAATTTTGGACTCAGTGACAAAGCTGTACAATACATAAAAAAATATCTTATTAAAAATCAAGGAACTGGTCTATATTGTTAGTTTATTAAACAAATGAAATTAGTTCTACTGAAAAAACGTAGACTGACGAAATTAGTTCCTTACTGCAAGGAAATCTGTTGTTTAATTTAGTTTAATTTATATAACTTTGTTATAAATGGATTCATAGATACAAAATTTTACTTCTGCTGAAATTAAATGTGAAGTATTTATTATAAAATCTAAATAATAGTATTATAGCAAATCATATTTTTTCCTGTTTTTATATCATGTTGTAAGATATAGATAGTTAAAGTTACACGCAATAGTTTTATGCATACTACTAACACCTTCTTTTCATATATGATGATATTTCATATTTTTAGTTATTTTACATCCACAGTATTATTCATACTTCTATTGAGAGTATAAGAATAAAAAAAAAAAAAAAAAAAAAAAATACCATCATGGAGATTATATATATATATACGTGACGTAGTAACGTAAACAGAAACATACGTGTTTTCATTAAATTTTTTTAAACGATCATTGAGTGTACAGTGGTGTATAATAGTGTGCTTGTATGCTACAATTTACAAAGATATTACTTACGCAGAAGCAATTTTTAAATATCGCGAATATATTTTAATACAAGTGTAATAGCAATTAAACCAGTTGAGAGAAGTACCTGTACAATAGAGTATAGGTAGTATATTTCTAAAAGTATCTTTACAGAGAAGATTAAATTATATTTTAAAGTGGTCATTACATTGCGAACATTTATACTTCATAGAATTTTTATTATATAAAAATTTAAGTTGTAATGATAATCAAATTAAATATATATTATATTGTTTTTAATATTTGAGTATAATGATAAAACCCCATAAATCATACTATTTTTGAATGAAATAGCATAATTAAAAAAAAAAAAGACAATATATATATATATATATATATATATATATATATATATATAAAGTGAAATAATATGAGATGAATATTATTATAAAAAAAGAAAAATATCTTCCAATTTTACTTAAGTAACTGATTGTTATATTTATGTTCAATTTTAATCTCTAATAATTATTGTATACAATCCTTTTATTTTATATGATGAGCACCATTTCAGAATGTTTAGTAAATTTTTCCTAATAACTTATGTTACAATATAATCTTATATATTTTACATTATGTATTTTACACGATATTGTGCTTTTTACAGACAAAAAAAAAGCGTAACTGTTTCGTGCTAAAACAATGTTATCTAATTATACGAAAATGTTTAATAATTATCTTATTTCCTGCAATAATCTTAATGAAAAATATCCTAATAAATAAATAAAATGTTTTCCGAACATTATACATTGCATTAATACATGATAAAACAACACGTTTTATATCATCTAATAATTGTTTAATATCGAAAAAGTGCATATAATGATACATTTACAACATATATTGTTCAGTATTTATTCTTTTTTTCTACTTAATAATTTTCGATATACATATATTGTCGTGATATATAGACAAGTTATGTTATGTAAGACATAATAATGGTCTTACATTTAAGATAAGCTCGCCTAAAGATAGTATATATTTTTTATTAGTTTAATTGAAAACTTTTCATAAAAGTTGGGAAGATATCTGCATTCGTTTGTAAAAGTGATTATCTAAAGGACATTGTTCTTTGTGAAAATTGTAGCACTAAATTTACTTTAATGAACATGAATATTGTTAGTGTTTTCCAAATAATATCTATATTGAATTTTAATTAAGATAATCAGTCAGGACAGTTAAGATAAACGTTAGAGTTGTCATTGTGGCATCACAACTTTATAATATTACACATAAAAGTCTAAGAAAATTATTGTTATTGCAAGAATATTTAGAACTATTATTCTCTCTGAACACATTGATACTGATTATGTAGGAAGATATAATTTATTATTTATAGTATAGGCTTTTGTTTTCATCAGTTGTATTTAGCATTTGAGATTTGAAGTAATGACTCAAAGAAAAAATTCCAATTGTGCTCTAATAATATGATAAAATAAACATTGTTATATTTTATATACATATATTTATTTGTTACAGCAGATATCTTTTCATTTATAAGGTATTTTTAAAGAATACCAATATATTCTTCTATTTAAATGTCATAGAAAATTCCTTTTTCGTTTTACTAAACACATTCTTATATATTGTTTTTTCTAGATACAATATAATTATCTGACGTTTATATCATAACACATCTTTTTAAAAAAATAGATGTCTTTAGTTCATGGATAGACATTTAACATATATGTTAGATCCACTGCAATATGTAATTTGGAAAATTTAATTATTTTTTTTAACATTTTTTTTTTTTAATGATAATGTGAAGTATTTAAATTACAATGGTGTTTTTTTTTCTTTTTTATATAATTGAAGACATCATTTTAAGTACTTAACATGCTAATATAGATATATATTATATTTTATATAAGCAGTAGTAGATATAAAAATCTGGCTGCTTAAATTAATACAAAATTAGCACTTATATAGTAATTATATTTTATATTTCATAAAAAAGACTGGAAGATATTGAGTGTAGTCTTATGTTTGGCTGTTGCTTATGAGAAGATAATTTTTTTATAGAATATATATATATATAAGTCTACTCTCTATTTAGAATTTTTTTTTTTTTAAATAAATAAAATTCTGTACAACAAAGGTCATGTGAAAAACTGATATAATAGAGAAATTCTAAGGAGCTATGAACCATTTAAATCGAAAGGAAGTTTGCCTATAAATTTATTTTTAATTAGCATGAATATATTTTTCGAAAGACGAGTACGATCCTACCACATACATAAGAGATAAAATAATAGAAGCGAAAAGAAATGACTCGCAATCAGTTTTGTACAAGACCATCGTGCTCATAAATTAATTATTAAAATTTTATATAGATATCTAATTATTAACTAAATAGCTAAAAATATCTAAAATTATTAACTAATTAACAGTGTAAATACAAATGATAGTTTATGTACAAATTACAGAATAGTATATGTCAAAAATTTAACTATAATACATTGTTACTATAACTGTTAAGTACATATTTAATCATTCCAAAATAGGATAACATTTCTAAAATTGATTTTATAACATTTTAAAATATTATTATTAATAACATACATTACAGAGAATGCAATGCTTATTCAGGATTCCCAATAAGGGTAATTAAGTATATATAAAAGTATATTTCTAATATCATATGAATTTTGATCTATGAAAAATCTAAGAAGAACTCTAAGTACAGATCAATGCAATTAAATTTTATCTAGAAAAATGAATAGATATATTTACCATGTTGTGTTCAAGGAACATTTAATTTAGTGACGTGCAACTTTATCTTCGTATATGTACATTTTACATGACAGTACAACAACTCTTTTCTGAGTGGTTATCACCAATAATTTCACTCGTGTTTCCAGTAAATCGTTGAAAGTCACTTGTGCCCAAATCAGAGTTGGATATAGATGAAACTGGTACAACTGGAAAACCATTTCCATTAGTATCCACGGAACCGCTTGATATATGTCGATTTTGTGCCCTCTTCTTTTTCAAATCTGACAGAGATTTGACAAAAACTACAGACACGTGTATGTTGATCTTTCCATTGGTATCATCTGTAGAGTAAATAGGTTGCTGGCTGCCAACTGGTACATCAGGTTCTGTCACTGCTGAGGCAAATAGGTAAATCCAGTGCTATTTTCCTTCAAGCTCAACTTCTTTTCGTTGTAAATCCATTTTGCGATCCCTTCACCTAACCCCTTATATGCTATGCACTGATTATGGTTGGAAATGATGTTTCAACTAGACTCATGCACTAAGCATGACATGCTTGAGCATAAGCATTAAACACTGCATAAAGAAGTACCATGTCACCAGTGTGCATGTACAGAATATAGCATATTGCAGATAAAAGTTTTTTTAAGTCAATGTGTATATGAATATATAGAATATAATTATATATCAGATTCAAAAAAAGGAACTAGATTTTGGTATTCTTTGTTCCAGTTCTATGCTTCTACATATAATAATGATGCAATTACAATAATAACATACTTCTAACACTATGTCATTATTATAAAAGTTCAATATTACTAAAGCAACTGTACTGCATTTTTACAAGCTACCATAATTGAACAATTTAGCTATGCTTGCTCATGGTGGACTGAGTAGTATTGAGATAAAATAGCGATTACAATAATAATTTTTTATAAGACTATTTTATTCGTGTATAACAAAATCTTATATCAGTTTGCAACAAGAGCTGCAAATATTTTTTTTTTATATCTCCAAACTACAACTGATATGTTTATTAAATTGACTAATATGATTTTATTCAATACTATTCGTCTATTCATCTTAATAACTTTAGTAGATGATAAGATTGGTGCTTATTAAGCACCAATTGTATACATAAAATATATGGAAACTTCATGATAAATATAAATTATATGAAAGCTCACAAAATTTGTGATATAATCATGCTCTACTACACTATAGGCCATTAAATATTTGGTATTTTGCATAAAATTATTAATATACCTAACAATAATAGTCTTCTAAATGTATATGTGAACCTATGAATTCGTAGCGAGTATACATTATATAGATTTTTGCTAAGTATTGAATTATCTTTACTCATTGCACTTTCAATCATTATTATAAAATTTCCTTAAAAAATTTCTATTATTCCCGATTTTTAAAATATGTTCAAACACATGGGAAGAACTTCATATTTAACAAAAAAATCATAATTATTTAATCACTAGATCTTTTTTTAACAAATACTAGTCATTACTAAAATTTTATTAAGCCAAGCAAATGTATTATCCCAGTGAAATGATCTTTAGTATAAGTATAGAACTTCTACAGAACAAATGAGCATATATGTACTATATATGTTGTACAAAGATAAATTGTATATGCATGATTGCAATGTATATACAAGATTTGAAAAAATTAATCAATACACTTTGCTCAAAAATGTGATTAAAGAAATAGGAAAGTGACATAGAAAACTAACCTCAGAATTAGTCAGGAGCACGCAGTAATGAAAAAGAGAAAAGCAGGTAAATGATAGGTAACTAACATATTTTGACCACGTATTTGGATTAGACGCAGAGTTTATAAACTACACGCAGAGCCTTCCATTTATATATTTATAAATGTTAATCTATGCCAACTAACACAGATATCTTGAAATAATTTCATTTTCAGAGACTTTACAACTTCTGAAGATACTTAAAGATACATTGCTGTATCGCAGCATATAATTATTGTCATTTATATACCCAAATTACATCCAATGAGATAATAATCATTGAGTCATAACACAACTTAAATTTAAGAAATTATTGACTGAAAAAATCAGAAAAAGATGCAATATTTCTTAATATACATACATAACGTAATCTTACTTTGTACATTATAAAAGATAATAAAATGTAGTTATGTGTGAATATTAAGATCGTGGTATAAGAAAAAGAAAATATCCATTTTTAATGATTCTTGGGAAAAAGCTACCATTTACCACAATGTTCTACGAAACCACAACCAATACAAGCATAAAAATAATTGGAATGTACCTGAATCTTTATCAACATCTTCATGCATAAAAGAATCATTATCCTTTCCTTCTGGCCCTTTGCGTACAGCAGGAGTCAATGTACTCGAATCGGTTTCATTGTTCACCACATCTTGAGTATTCGTACTGTTCTCTGTTTGCGGAAGATTAGGTGTTGGCATACTAACGTACGTCTAAAATAAATCAAATATTCTAATGTACTTTCGAGGAGCTAAGAAAAACGTATTATGAAATATATTGATCGTTAGAGATTCAATTAGATTATTTCACCTGTTGTGCCTGTAACCTCAGTCTTGCTTCCTCTTGAGCATCTTTCTTCGTTGTGAGAACTTTGTCTCTGATCGATGTCCGTCGTACGCTTTGAGTGCGGGTATTTATACTTTGTGATCTCCGTACCCGCCGACCTTGCGCTTCTCGCAATCGTTTACTCTCTTGTTCCGTTTTAAGTTCAACTATGCGTTCTCTAATTTCAGGGTCTTCACAAATATCTGTAGTTCGTTATCGATGTTATCATAGAAAATTTGTATATCTTAATTATTCAAGGAGATAAAAATAAAATTTCTTTTACTTATATTTAAATGAATCTTTACCAGCAGGAGTTTCGTCGTGCTTATTTCTTGCATTCAAATCAGCCCCATTCTGTACCAATAGCTCTAGAACTTCTAACTGAAATGTTTTAAAATTGATTTTTTAAGGTCCCAAATATCGTACACGTAATAAATGTACTTACATGACCCCAACACGCCGCTGCATGGACAGGTTGCCATTTATCATTATCTTCTATATCCGTAGAAATGTGTTGGTCGAGAAGATATTCGACTACCCTTAAATAACCATTCGCCGATGCTATGTGAAGCTATAAGAATTATATCGTAAAGGATATATAATATACGATTTAATAAATGTAATAAATAAAATTATATTTCACAATAAAGTAAACGAATCTGAACGTACGGGTGTAGCACCTTGATGATCCTTATACTCGAGATCTCCACCCACGGTAACAATTTTTTGCAAATCTCTCAACATTTGAACTTCCGTCGACGCTCTAGTTTCATCTATTAATTCCTGTGTAACGCCTCGTCGTGCCATCTCCCCTACAATGAAAATAATATAGATTTTCAAGGGATTAACTTGAAAAGTAGAGAGACATATTATTTATATGAACTATATAAATAAAACATCAACCTTCAATACAATCTAATGTTTTTTCGTCCTCACAAATGTCATAAGGCATATTTCCGTCAGCGTTAACAGCCAATAAGTTGGCACCTCTAGCTATGAGGTATCTTACAAGATGTAAGTGACCACAGGTAGCTGCGGCATGTAACGGAGTCCATTTTTCACTATCTTCGGCATTCACATTAGCACCAAATTCAACAAGTAACTTCATCATCTCTTCATTGTCATCTATACAGCATTGATGCAATGCAGTTAATCCATCTTCATTCGTCGAATCAGGATTCACTCCTTTTTTCAACAGTCTCCTAACTAAAAATGCATTTATCATACATTAATAAAATCTAAAGGTAAAAGAAAGCAAATACTTTTTTTTATAGTGGAACCTTATTCCGTTATACACACTGTTATCATTACCTTCGTCTATATCATTTCTTGCAGCAGCTTCTAGTAACATGACGCTATCATTAAAGTATATATGACGTTTGTTGCTTGTATGCCTGGTTTGATGTCGTAGCCATTCTTTCTCACGCTGACGCCACACTTTTAATTGCTGAAGTCTACGATGCCGTGCGAGATGTAGTCGTTCTTGCGTGGTGAGCCTTTCCACGCGAACCATGTCCGCTACTAAATCCGCGTGTTCCATTGTTATGTGCTTATAGTTCTTACAGCTGTACTTTTCTGTTAAAAGAAAATATTTAATTGTTCATAGAACTATATACAATTTAATATTTTAAATTCAATCATTGTAATTTTATATTTTGTCTCAATTCTGCATTTTATTAAGAATATATCGTAAGTAAATTACGATTATGGTTATTATAAGGATGGGAAGAATATATGTTCGGATTACAAAACAAGATAAATTTACCGCTATGTTTATACCACCACGATTTCATTTTTAAATACTTGAAAATTTGTTGATAAATACCCATCATCGTCTTAAAATAATACAGAGATTTACTTGTTTCAATAATGTACATATAACTTGAGCAATATATTTTTGGTTGACTGCTAGAGAATTTATAGTATATTTTAGCCTGGTGCCAAAATAAACTTATTAATTACTTAGGTGGGTAAACGTATATTTGCACAAATGTTTCTGCACGCATATGAAAATATCTCTTTGGACAAGTGACGATAATTTTATATCTGTTTAGCTTTCTTAGAAATTATAAATAAGATATTTTTCTACAGAATAATATCAGTTAGATTATACGCCAATATTATTATGCTAAAACAATTTAGAGAAAAGCTTGGATAAAGATATTCTTTTAACGAATCGAAAGGTGTATTTATTATATTATTAGAAGATATTATATATAAGAAAATAGTGCTACATATGAGAAAAATAATCATAATATGGTATGTAAATTTTCGAAAAATAATATGTCAAATATACATTCTATTTGATAGCTCTGTCATAATGATAAAGGTATATTGGTTCAAGTGTGAAGATTAAAGTCTTAAGATCGGATCAAAGAAGATATCATATAATAATTGGATATAATTCCAAGTTGTTAATATATAATTTAATATGGTTTGAAGCATAGCAAATAAAACTGATGTACGTGTGATATATTTTGTCTCTTGTGAAATACATTTAAAGTGGCATTGAATATAAGTGAGAACGGCATTTTGAATAATTCATTTCATTTAGGCTTTCTTGGAAGTAATAATAATAAAGTAATAAAGCTAAAGTGGAATCAGACGTATTTGACTGATATTTGGACAGAAGAAATGAAAAAAAAAAAAAAAAAAAAAAAAAAAACAAAAAAAATGAAAAAAAAACGAAAAAAAAAAGAAAGAAATTAATTTACCGAATCGAGCTCTCGAGTGAAATTACAGAGAGTTGAATTGGGGCTCTTATCTGTAAGAAAAGGGAAACTCGAGATCGTGTATAAACGATAAAGACCTAATCTCACATAACAGAATAGGTAGAACAGAAATTAGAACGGTCGTTTCATCGGAGAGAGAAGGCACCTGGTGTCCCGTATTTTAAAAGGTATTTGAACGAAAGAAAAATTGCGGTAGGTCAGTCGGCACCGAAAACGACATCGTCGCTGTCGTCGTTTAATTTTCCAATGGTGAAAAATCGGATTGTCGGCCATAGTCGAGACGGTTCGACTCTCCGTCCTCGGTACGATAAAGAAATGAACGTAGAGCACGATAAGGAAGAGACATTGGCTCGACGTACCCAACGACGACGACGACGACGACGGGCCGGTTTACCTTACGCACCTGCATGCACACGGCGGACTCAAAGGGGGACTCTCCTCCTCCTCCTCCTCCTCCTCCACCACCACCACCTCTTCTCTACCTTCTCTTCTGCCACCACTGCCACCTCCACCGCCTCCTCGTTCCCTTTTCGTTACTCTCTCGTGTGGCTTCGAAGTTACAACGTTCGATATCACGCGACGAGAAAAGCGCGGCGGCTTTTCGACCGGCGAAAAGACAGCATTTTTATCTCATCCAACACTTTCCTCTTCTTTCCTTTTCTAATGAGAGAGAGAGAGAGAAAGAGAGAGAGAGAACACGGAGGAAGAGATTTTCATCCACGCTGGCAAAGTGAGAAAGAATAGATACAGGATATAAGAAAACGATAGAACGATGGAAAAGAAGAGATAATATTTATTCGTCGAACGCGTTGTCGATAAGTGACAATTTTCTTATCCTAACAACGGCTTGGTCTTTCCTTATTGTTAGTATCGTTCGTCGCAGCGCGCGCTTCTCTCAGTAACGTTTACCTGTCCGTCGCCATTTTTAAACTACCTGTAGACATTTCGCGTTCGCGCGCCATCCTTCACCCACGATTTGTTTCTTTATTTTGAATTTGCCGCGCGATCGAACGAACTGTGCGAAGTATCGACGAATGAAAAAAATTCTATGTACAAAACGTGAAAACGGTTGGAGGGAAAGGTGAGAGAAAAAAGCTTGTTAATTTCTACCGACTGATATAATAGACTTGCGTAGAACATTCCGACGTTTATTTTTATAGTAAGGTATAGATAAAAATATTCACAAAAGAGATGAATCGTCAAAGCGATACTTCCTTATGAATTCTCTCTATGATCGAGATAAAATACATTACGGGGGCTAATTTCCTCGAGATAGAGAATTTTAGAAGTTAGCAGAGAAGAATGAAAAAAAATCTTTTCGCTCCGAATGAGGTACGTGCACATCTCTTGAAAAAAAAAATCGACGATCAAATACGAACTGCGTATCAAACGTTGTTAGCGGTCCGTACGTCACCGTCGAAAATTTACAGCGATGCGTTCCGCTTACGGCGAACGCATTATTGTTTCACAAGCGAAAGGGTTAACATCTATACACCGTTTATGTTACATATATTAGTCGTACGATTGGAAAAGAGTCGATAGAGAAGTATTTTATATTCCTTTCATATTCTCTGGAAAACGTTTAACCACTAATTCATCGTTCGCCGGTACGCTTTTTCTCATAACGCATAATTCCTCCAACGTTTTAATTCCATTCATAGACGTTATCGTACGTACTTATTTTTCTTACTCTCAAGGTACTACTTTGAATACTGTTTGTTCCCTCCCATCGTTTATATACGATACATTATATATCTACTTCCTTTTTATTTCTCCCACCATCTCTTTCTCATTACTATTCAACGATCAGAAGTTAACTCGATCGTGAAAGTCACATCATCCACCGTGGTCATAGTTTAGGCTAGATTTCTACTAATTTAAAAATATTGTTCGTTGCCCCCAGTCCGATTGGAATTCGAGGAAGAAAAGAACGCCGAACCATCGAGGAAATTCATGGAGCAAGGAGAAGCGAAGATTCACCTGGCTGTATGCAGCGGCATTCTCGCTACCTGCGGCAGCTTGTTCGGCAAGTTAGCCGGTGGCGCTGAATTCGTCCTCTTGGTGAGTGGCGCGACATTCGAATATATTCAAGCTAGTTTTTATATAATGTTCTATATACCTTGTAGGCTAATATTTTTTCTTTTTGTTGTTGTTTTTTTTCTTTTTACTTTTTTTTTTTTTCTTTTTTTTTTTTATTGAATTTTTAATCGACGAAGGTAGTAAATTAAACGAATGAAAAATATTTCTTATGAAAGATACCAATGCTGCTAAAAGTAAGCCTCCTCGTGCTCATGGTCGTGACCAACACAATAGGCTGCACATTCTTCGTAAAAGCTCTGAACGGAAGTGAATCTTCTTTACCTGCTACGGTTGCCAGCACAGCGATGAATTATGTTTGTTCGGTGAGTAATCGATGTATTTGCCGTTCACGGTCGAGGACTGTTAGCACGAATATTATCAGAAGACGTGTTAATCCCGTCTTTTCTTCGCGAAAGTATTCTAAGTGGTAAGACCAAAGTAAATTTGAAATGTATCACCGCACTAATTTGTTTGCAATGGCATAGTTTCCTTCTCTAGTTTTCTCATTTCTGTCGATAACGGTAAACGTACTATCAATACCATCGCGCACTTATCTTCACATCGAGTAGGCTCACGAGTCTCTTAAAGGCCTTTGATTTTTTCACGCTCTACACTCGACTAGTGCTTTCGATTCGTATGTTAACGATTGGGGTACTCTTCGGATATAAAAGCCTCTCCTCTATTTTCTTCTCTTATCTTCTCTTCTATCCTCGTCGCACCGAATCACAAATTTTACTTTTATCCGAAAGTTACCTTTTGCCAATAGCTCACAATTTAAAAAGGCTCGTTTAAAGGTCGTCCGCGATATCCGTACGTTTTATCTTCGCGCATTCGAATAAAATTATTTTTAATCGTAAGAGCGCGTGCTCGGAAAGGAACTATCGCATGGAACGTTATTAATTATCGTCGATACGACCGTTTGGCTTGTGATCGCTCCTACGTATGTCGGATCTTTCTTCGTAGTCCCTTTATTTTCTTCGTTAACGTCTTGAACGGGAGACTTCTTGCGGATGGGATTCTTGTCCCACCGTTGTATAAAATCTTATAAAAATCGTATAAAAGTAATTGATCACTGTACCGCGCTTCGCGCTTCTCTTAGACACCATCACTGTTCCATGTATTAGTTAGTTCGAACGAATTCATCTGGCTTACATTAGCGTTCTGCCGATATGTTTTTCCCAGAAGCAGCTTGGCAAGAGTGAAAGGTGTTCCGCAAGCTAGACGTATCGCCGATCTACGAGAGAGCCGGTATAACGCGATCGTGGCAATTACCGTAGATCTGATAATACAACGATACTCCTACCTGAGTACTCGTACTACACCTCGTAATTCGCGATCGAGAGAGACATGTCGGACATAACTCGTACTCTCTTTAAAAACGATCCTCACGTGAAGCGTCGACGAGTTGCCTGTTGCATAATAACGGCACGCGGAATATGCGTTACGCGATTGCAAATCTACACGTCACGGATACACCGCATACCCCCGACTATATTCGATAATTGATTTTTCCTACTTTCGATAATTATCGAGTACAATGTATAGAGATAGAAGTAAAGATAAATAATAGATTAAACTCACGTTGATTAATTTTTAGGGCATTCCGTTTGGATATCATGTTTCGCTATCACTATTTTTATGCTTTCCAGCTATAGATAATTTTAATTCGTCAAATACTTTTCTTATAATTTCAAGGCGTTCCTCGGTTTTATATTATTCGGCGAGTCGACCTCCTTAACTTGGTGGTGTGGCGCATCCTTGGTGATCCTCGGCTTGATTCTCATCTGTTATACACCGAACAAAGAAGACACTACTAGCCATCAACGGAAGCTCAAACGGCAATAATTTACAGAAAGCATTTTTGCGGCCGACTTTGTAAGAGGAACGAGTGACTCAGATCGTTACTCAGGTAAACCAAAGTCGTTTCGTCGGCGTAACGTCTTATTTTATTCCTTTCTCAATTATAAACGAGCAAACACATCTAAAAGGGTGTTCCGTTTGATTTAATAATGTAAATTGTATCAAGTTATACAGAGATAATATAAAAGATAATTTTATCGAGGGTGCTATAACGATGCTATAAGAAATAAGAAATTCTTTCACTTTTAATTCGCATGATTATCGCGTCTGGGTTGCTCGTAAACGCGTCAGCCCTATACGATAGAGAGAGGAGAGGGAGAGGGAGAGAGAGAGAGGGAGAGAGAGAAAGGGACCGTGAATTCCCTTGCGGCAAAACGCCATCGTCGTAGGATTTGCGTAACTCGTTACGCATTCATGCACAAATGCACAAGGGACTATGCTCGCCTATCAACGGCGCATCCGTCCATCCACGATGATTTTGTCTCACGTGCCAAGAGACAATAACGAGAGGCATTACGAGAGAACGAAGATAAAAGATGGAGGGAAGAAAAGTGATCGAAACGTTAGCGTATTTACGCTCCGTCTTTTCATCGGGAGGGATAAAGAGCCCGATCACGCCAATCATTATTATCCTACCTTCTCGCTAACTTTATTTGCATAAGAATGCCGGCTGGTGATAGTAACTGCATTCGTAGATATTTTTACGAACGCTGTCACGCCTCGAAACTTGTTTATCGTGACGTACTCAAACGGCCAGACGGAAACCTTCCACGTTAATCTCTCCTTCGTAACTCTTATTCCGTAACTTGAGCGCCAAATTCCAAATAATAATGCCATCGACTGTATCTTTTCTTTTGAAAACAAAACAAAAAAGATCAGCGACCGATCGACCTTTTTTTTAAAAAAAAAAAAAAAAATAACAGCGCTCGTATCCATGAGGAAGGAAAATGATGATTTTTTTAATGTTATAATTCGCATACGATTAGCTACGGATAATAAGGTAAGAACGATAAACGAAGAGTTTTCGTTACGTACGGATACGGTCACGTAATTCTCTTAAAATCTAATAGAACACGCGGTCTTTTTGTGGATGAAACGCGCAAAAAGAAGCACGAGGAGTGAGCGAAGGAGCGACGGAACGAGAAAGTGTTGAAGGAAGAGAGAACGAGTCTGGAAGTATATGGAGAGGCGCTTGTTTTAGCACAGTAAAGTGGGTCTCCGTGCTTCTAGTGCTACCGGATAGAAATAGTGAAAGAAGAGGAGGAGGAGGAGGAGGATGAAAGGAAAAATGAAAAAAAAAAAAAAAAAAACGAAAAAAAGAGAGAAAGAGAGAAGAAAAGAAATTCTCTCTTATGACTATTCTCTACCTCTCACGAATTTCATATATACGTATTGCATCGCTTTCACCGTGTGATAGAGAAGCGAAAGAGAAATATTTATGCCGCTTTGAATCAAACAATCTTTTTGTTCGTCCTAGGTATTCATCTACGACTAAGAGTTCGCCAAGAGATTAAACGGATATCGAACCGACGCGTGGCTTAAAAACAAAAGGAGAAATATACGCTCTTCGAAATGCTTTTCATCGATAAGAATTCATGTGAAAATTCACAGAGCCGGAGATATATCTAGAAGAGAACCGATAGCCGTCGTTTACGTTACTTTAAAAAGAAAAACGATACACAACTGATCGCGTATCGATCCTAAAGAAAAGAAAAGAAAACAAAACAAAACAAAACAAAAAAAGAGATATTTTTGCACGAGAGAAAGTGAGATAAAGAGACCGAACAGCGGGATGCAGCGAGCGTTCATTCAGAGGTTGCGCGAGTATAGCGGCCGTCCCATTTTCTATCAGCATTCCATTACTCTGCGAACGTAGCCCAGTTAGCTGTATTCGTTGACTGGCCCTAGTAGACCAGATTTACGGTTTGTGGGGCAGGGTCGGGGGTAGTATAGAGGACGAGGAGGTTAGCGGGGGTGTATAGTTCTTTATCGAGCGGCGCCTGCGCGAGGACAACCCGAGCTACAGCCAAGTACGTTGGACAGTTCGTCCCGTCCTCGAGCGCTCCACCCCTACGTTTCTTCGCACGTTATACACCCCTCCCTCCACCTGTTCGGTATGCCGATCCACGACTTTGCGACCTACCACATAACCACCACTAGAGACACAGACCAACTCCGGCAACATGAAATTCTTCGCGACGAGGACCTAATCAGTTTTCCTCTCTCTCCTATTAGACGACATACCATAATCGTTTCATTCGATCGGGGTTCGTTAATCGTGATCTCGTTAGACGCTTTGACCGACGCTTCTCGCTTCGTCTTACATAAATTCCCTACTTAGTTAAGTTTCTTTCGGCTGTTGGAAAATTTCTTAAATTCCCCTTCTTTTTATCGTGGAAATTATTTATCCTTCGAAAGATGTAATTCCTACTCGGATATTTGACGATTCTCATCGGTACTCAACGAGAATCCTTTCGGATTTCGCTATTTCGTTATTTCAAGGTAAATCAAAAAGGAACGTGTATAAAATGCGAATTTGTACTTCGTTACCTCCTCCCCACCACGTGGCCCTTGCCGTTGCTCCTTTCACGGTTTGATGTTTCCCCTTCTACCGAAGCACACACATACACCCAGCATACAAACACACACACACACACACACACACACACACACACACAACTCGCGAACTCCTTCACGTCTGCTCCCAACCTGACAGTGTCCCTGTATCCTCGCAACACTCCTTCCTACACGGTGAGCGGGATAGTTTTCGCACGACGCGCCCTTCCATTAAAAGCTACCGACGAACGAGGAAAGTACGGCCAAGCCATTTCTATCGTCGTCCGTCATTAGTGCACGGATCGTGTGTTGTCAATCATCGGATCCGTGTCGTGCCGACGAGATGTGATTTGCAGGATCATGACGGGAAAAGAAATTCTCATGGATCGGTGAATACCAGAGAAATGAAGAGAACATTGCTTTTTCTTCCTCTTCTTTTTCTTCCGTTTCTATTGCCATTAAGAGGGAGAGCATGATTGTGCGCCTATTTCGTGCGAAAATATGTGTTGTAGGACGAATCCGTTCTATTTTACCCATCTCTCTTTCTCGACACGAACCAGTCCGGATCGTCAGTGGGGTGATTTCTTACAATTTTTCTTAGATTCTGCCGCTTTTTTCGACAATGGGAACGATTCCGTGATGTTTCTCGTTATCGTGACGCGGAAGGATTACATTTGAGGGATAAAATGAGTAATGGCGTGTGAAACCGTTAAGAAGTCGGCCGGACCGAGATTCTCGCTTACTAATTTCATAACTTTGGTTGAAACGAATTCGAAATAATGTTCGAAGGCCTTTGTTTACGAATTCCCGTTTGTCAAGGTAACTGTCGAATGTTTAATAAGTTGTCGTTAGATTTATCAAATCGACTGACGATCAAACTCGACTAATGCGCGCGTCATTGTCATTCATCGTTAGCACGTTGATAGCATAGTAACGCTTGATTACTGGAATATACGAGCGTCTTGTATATCCGACTACTGATCCTCACGTTTACGAATATAATGACACTTTTTACCGATCGAGCTGACTCGTATCGTTTGTCGTTTGCAAAATTATTAATAAAAAAACTCAACTGAACGATTCGATCGCATGAGCGCGAACGCACTCGTTAGGCACATCCCTCGGATTATCCGTGGAATTTTTTAACAGCGACGCTTCGTTCTTTCGTTCTTCGGCGAATAATCTAGTTTTTACGCGACCTATAACTTTCAAGGAACGCCGGACGTACACACGTTATTGGCACCCTTGCTTTTGCCTTGACTTTGCCATTCGATCGCGACGATTTGCGGAAGGAAAAAGTTCTTTTATCCATTTAAAAATAATTTCATCGCCGAGCCACATTCGTTACGTTCGAATTATCCGACAAAGTCAGATTCACGAAAAAGCGTGACATTCGTATACTCGGTTAAATCTGAAAATTGTATCGCAGGGTCACGATTTAATGTGTAACCGCTTGTATGCTTTATCATAAAAGTCGGAGGCATTACGCGCTACAGTTTTCTCATTAACGTCGCATAATTAATTTCATTCGGTTTCAGGGATGCGAAGACTCGTAATACGCATGGTAAACCACCGCCTCGTCGTACTGCCATGTCTCTTTTTTATTTCTATTTTCACTCGGATTCTTTCTCACTGTACACGGTAAATTGAAAATCGATTTTCAACATCATTAAAAAGTCTTCGTCGTTTATTGCATTTCGTTGCACAGCAAACGGCTTTAATTAAATCCTCATGGATTTGTTTACTCGTCAATAATACCCGATGACTGATTCGATGCAAAAGCAAAATTATTCAAAATCCCTTGAATCTATAAAAAGACGAAGACTCGCGCTCATTGTGTTTTTGCACGAACGATCGTCTTCTTTCGAACTTGTAAGCATATTTCGTCGTGGCGTACGATAGGAAAACACGTTTTCCCGTATACGATACACGCGCATAGATCGGTGTTTTAAATTTTCTCGAATCGTAGCAATATCCAGGCATACGCCTGCATTCCTGTCATATTTATACATTACGTATGTATGCAGACGGGAACGAGATCGCGAATAGAAATGAATCAGCGAGAAGTCGGATTTCCGCTTCTCGAAATTTGGGAAAGTTTATGGCAAGCATCGTCGTCGATGCCCGCAATGCTATACGCTTTAGCACAGTTTCTAAAGATATCGGTAGCACGGATTCCGAGTTCGAACAAATTTTGAAATATCCACGATCAATACGTTCGCGAAAACACTCGTCATATAATATATATATATATATATATATATATATATATATATATATATATATGAATATAACATAATGTAAAGAAAAAGATATCTCGCTAAATTAAAGTAGGTTGGCACGTTTCCAAGTAAATCGTCTGTCGTCAATGCCGCGTAATTTATTTTATCGATTTGACTGCAATCGATATTATTGCAGTGCGACGTTTAAATGAAACTCTTTCTTTTTTTTATTTTTCTTATTCCTTGGGCGTCCACGCTTCCTCCCCTTCGCCCCCATTTCCTCCCCACCTTCTCATAGGATTTAGATCAAACATTAGCCTTCATCTCTGTTGCCTCTTTGATCCTTTATCCCTTGTCTTTCGTCGCTCCTCTATGCCAAACGTTTACAATCAGCTTTATTCCACATTTTCGTCTTAAAATATAACTCTCTCGTTGATTGCGAATAAGCGTATATTCCCTTGGGAAGAACCACTTTCGAACGTTTACATTTATTCAAAGGCTAAATACTCTCGCGGATTCGCGATAAAAGGAGGGAGGGTAAACGCGAAAAGACGAATCGATATTTCGATCGCACACGATATGTGTACGATAAAAAAAAAAAGGAAAGAAGAAAAATAAAAGATATTTCCAGATTCAATGATTTTCTCTCTCTCTCTCTCTCTCTCTCTCTCTCTCTCTCTCTCTCTCTTCGGCATCCGAATAACTTTGAGAATTTCTCAAACGTTTTCATGCCTCCGCAGAAAGTTTTCATTCTCATTAAAAAGTTTATTTTTGGATCATCTAAGCGTTTCTTTCTCTTTTATTTCTTTTTTTCTTTCTTTGCTTTCTATCTTCGTCTCTCTCTCTCTCTCTCTCTTTTTCTCTCTCCAACTTTGGCTTACTTCTCATTCATCTGACAGTGGCAAGCAGAGAGGGGCGAAGAGGAACGGTCGGTCTTTAATCATACCCGCTCGTTGAAAAAAAAAGCGCTTCGAGAGGAGATAGCTACAGCGACGGGCGGTGGGCTGGGACAGATATACAAAAGGAAATTCTGAACCCGTGCTTTCCAGCTTCCAGTCGACGAATGAATTTCTCTGTGAACGGAATGTATCTTTCTCGCTCGTCTATCAATTTTCTTCTTGCATAAAGTCGATCTGTGAGCGCTACCGAGATCGCGAAGAAAAAAAGATAGAGAAATATATGCATATACATATATATATATATATATATATATATATATATATATATAGAGAGAGAGAGAGAGAGAGAGAGAGAGAGAGAGAGAGAGAGAGAAGAGGATAGAAATAGAAACAATACTCAGCTTGAAAAGTAATCCGTGATGAATCATGATAGCGCGAGAACGATCGGAGAAAACAGTTTGGGGAGATGGCTTCTGCCGATGCGACAGACTTCAGATATCATTAAGAACAACTCGAAAATTTAAAATTCGCTTTTAACGTTCGACCGTCTCATAAAACAGAAGAAGAAAAAAGAAAAAAGAAAAAAACTCAAAAGAGGCTAAGAAGAAAAACGGGAAGAGATTAAAAAATATCGTCGATTCGTGCGATTTGCCAGCAAAATACGAGCTTATGTGTTGGTGATGTGTTGCTCGAGGATAGTGCTTCAGGAACAATGCGATCTTCGCGATAACGAGGATCAAATCGGATCGTCGGAGAGATAGAATTGAAGAGGCTGAGGACCTGAGACTGGGAGGCTGAAAAGTAAGTCCCGGGGAAAGCGGATTCTTCCGATTAAAGACGACAAACTCTCTTGTTATACGTTTAGGATTCGAATTCGATATAACGGCGAGGACGACGGGGTATTATCCAACGTAGACAACATGGGGAATGGCATGAACAAGGTGAGATGATAATAAAAATTCTAGATTTTAAGAGATAAAAATGACACGAGCGAGATATATCTACGTGTATACATTTAAAGAAGGTTGAAAGATCCAAGAGTATTTGTACTTTGAAGTATAGGTACTTTTACGTAAAAAGCCGCTTTTCATTTGCTTCGTTTAAGCGAGGTAATTAGTATTAGCTACCTGTCGCCGCGGTCGGCCTCCTGAAAAGAAATGCAAATCGATAGAGTGACACTCGAGCTTGTGCTTTTCAAACTGGACATACATTACGAATACGCTGTTTTATTCAGAAACGTTCTGGGAAAGGAAGCAGAAAGTGAATGAGTCAGTAGTCAACGAGAGAGAGAGAGAGAGAGAGAGAGAGAGAGAGAGAGAGAGAGAGAGAGAGAGAGAGAGAGAGAGAGAGAGATGGAGAAACTTATCTATTACATTGTTATATATGCAACACGAGATGGCACTTTTCGAAGCTAGGTATAGAAAAAAACAAGCGACTTGGATTATAGTAATCGTAATAATCTGACAACGGTTCAACAAGTAGAGCAATCAGCCGCGAAGTATGATGCAAAATGGTGCGGAATTACGTGTCGCTGGCATACAATATCCTTGGGAGGAAAATGTTGGGCGCGATGCATTGTAAAATAAACGAGGACGCTAGGGAAAACGGGTCGACGATCTAATCAATGAAAAAAGCGGTTACGGTCAAGTGACCGGAGTATTATTTTTATAAGGAAAAACAATACTCGTCAAAATAAAAATTAGAAGCAATCGAACAACCGACGGCCAATTAATTCATTCCCATGCTCTCGACGATATATTAATAAATGCATCTCGTTCGAGCTCCTTCGTGCCGATGAATTTTACCGACGTCCTTTTTACTTTAACCCTGAAATTTCTTTGACACAGTTCACGAAAATATGTTGACGTCTATCGTGCGCAAAACGAAAGCCACGAGTTCTCAAAACACACCCATTACGTACTATGTAATATTGTGCTAACTGGCGAATATCGTTGGCAAACTTCCAGTCGGACGCAATGCTCGTTCGATCTTTAACTTTTTAACACACACACACGCGCGCGCGCGCGCGTCGGTTCAACTAAAATTTCTATCTTTGTGCTATAACGATCGAAACGTCGCTCATAATCGTCCTTATTAATAATTATCGAACACATCCTCTCTTATTTTTACATCATTTAATTACAGAGAAGCGTTCAAACCTCGAATAAGGATTGAATCGTCGATGAGACGATAAATATATTTCGTTACCGATACAATGAGATACAAAACAAAGACGTTTTATCCGATCTATTATAAGAAAAATCAAAAGATTGGATATAAATACGTTTTATTTATACGTTAAGCAGGTATTATTAAATTCTTTCGATTAGCTGGCACATCTATAGCTCTATGTAAGAGTGCATTATAAAGAAGAAAATTGACATACTTTGCCTTCCTATACGTCTACTAGTAATTTATCTAACGTGAAGCATCTTTACGTCGTTTATACATTATTGAGGGATTAATATAAACGTTGTGCCGTTTTTCTTTTTTACGATCGCGTGTCGCGATTGACATATTTTGATTTCTGATATATATCTATACTACGAAAGGGTAGCGATAAGCAATTATTTTATTCGAATGGTATAATCAATAAAAATATACAACACGCTAAAGATCTAAGATTCGTTTTCATTTTTCTTTTTTTTTCTTTTTTTTTTTTTCTTTTTTTTTTCAATATTTCATTATTCGTCGCGTGCAGACGTCAATTAATAAAGTTTCTTGGCAAAATTTTGACAAGTACCCTTGTAAAATCGCCTTGCGGCAAGAAAAAACTTGAAACTAGGGCATCGAACTTGTTCTAATATATACGATATACATTTTCTTATTAATCTTCTTAAAATTGTTTCAAACCTTTTTATATAATATTTTTGATAGCATCTATGGGAATTTTAAAGCGGCGTGTCACGCATGCTACGACGATAAAGAGTTCTTTGCAGAGATCTGTTGCGATTCAAAAAACATTTACATTCGTTCGATCGTTAAAAATGACATTGCCACGAGTACGAGCTAACTTATACTAATATATTCATTAATTCCTACCTTTGCAATGTATATCCAGGTGCTTCCCGGCCTTTACGTTGGTAATTATCAGGACAGTAAGGACGCAGATCAACTGGAAAGGTTCGAGATAACTCATATCCTGGCAATTCACGACACGGCTCGTCGATTACATTCTGTAAGTTATCGTCTAAAGATAAATGATAAGCGTTTCGGTATATTAATTATTTATGAAATAAAATAAAACAAAGATGTATATATATATATATATATTTTTTTTTTTTTTCTTTCAGAATAAACATTATTTATGCATCTTAGCCGCCGACAGGCCGGATCAGAATTTATCGCAATATTTTTCTCTCTGTAACGATTTCATCCACGCTGCTCGTTTGCGCGGTGGCAATGTTCTAATACATTGGTGGGTATTTAATTAGATTAGAAAGAAAAGTATTTGCAAACGAGCACGACAAGATACTATTTCTTTTAGCCTGGCGGGCATGTCGAGAAGTGTGACGGTCGCAGTCGCCTATATCATGAGCACCACAAATCTATCCTGGAAGGAGGCACTTAAGGTCGTGAGGGTAGGTCGTTCTATCGCCAACCCAAACGCTGGCTTTCAACAACAGCTCGAGGACTTTGAATCGAGCCGTCTTCAGGAGGTACGTTCACACACAAAGGAAATCTTCTTGATGTTTGGGAGATAACGGAGACATTGAATATTTGCATTACAAATTGACCCTTGAAAAATGGAAACACAAAGGATATCGAAGTGGAGATACGATAATATCACCTTTCTTCAAGTTTAATAATAAATAGTTCTCCCACACACTTACAAATCGAACGATTCAAGTTTTTATTTTAATTGTCCTCGGGATCATATAATATGATTTACGAAAATAAATATTTTAATATTAATTCTTATAAAATTTGCAAACTTGCATACGACGTAGTCGTTTAATTCGGTCCACAGGAACGACGAAGATTGAAGGAACGATTTCCCAGTCTCGCACTCGCGGAATCCGACGCGGAGGCATGTAGGGCCACTCTTAAAAATTACGAGGCTTTGGTGCAAGCACGAGAAGTTTGCGAAGGCAAATGTGCCATGGGTCGTCCTTGTCCTACTGGTCTCTGCCGTCAACCGTCCAAGAGGTAAATTTCCTCTTTTTATCTAACTGCGGCTTATAAAGTCAAAGTAGTAAGTGCGTCATAAGTGATCATTCGAAATAAAAATTTGATGGTCGAGGAATGGAGAGTACTTACGAACAAAATTTCAATGTAGGACTCCTAGAAGACGATCGTCCTCCAGTAGTTCAGGAAATTTGACACCTGGTAGAACACCACCGCAAACGCCAAGAATGCTTCCATCCGCACCACCCTCGCCAGCCCTACCTAGATCAGCCAGCGTTATGTCCAGTACTCGGCCGAGAAGCGGTCCTGCAGGTTTACATTCCTACACCGGATCTGCGCCTCCCTCCAGGTAATCCACACTCCTGTATTACACCTACCTATAGTTTCATGGAAAATTTTATTTTCAAAACATTTATTTTCGAGCTCTCCCAATGTTCCGCGCCTAAATGCAGGACGCGCTTCGTACTTTGTCGATAACGTTGCTCGGGAGCGCCATCTATCGGCAAAAGAAAATAACTTTTTTGATTCTTCGTGATAGGCAACAGGGTACACCGTTCGTGTATTAATGCGTTGCCTACTCAAAGGGGTCGAAAAAAAAATTTCATACCGCTGATGATGGTACGCGTAACTACGATTATATAAGATTTATTAACTCGTAAATTATCTCGTTATCTACAAACATGTCGAAAGTACAATGGCAACGAATGAAGAAACTCATTGAAATACGTTAATGTGAGAAAATCTATATTCGTAGGGCCGTATCGAGGGTGGATCTGTCAGCTGCCGTAGCTTGCAGTAGTAGTAATACGAATTTGGCTGCCGTTGGCAGATCCATTACACTTTCCGGTAGTAACTGGAGATTAACAGCGGGATCGGCACCGACCACACCAAGGCCGACACCTCCGGTATCGCCTCAACGATGGCCGAGACGACTTTCCAGGCAAACACCGCAATTACCTGTACCATCGGAGGCTCATTCCTCGATGACGTAGCACAACAACAAGATAACCCTTTTTAGTCTTCTGGAATGAAGCCGAGAAACATCCACGAGAGAAACGGTGCAGATCTCTTCAACTTGTATTCAAGACGCGTTATCTTGAATTTCTTCTCTTCCTTCACAAGTTTTTCACTTTATCTCTCTCTTTCTCTCTCTCTCTCTCTCTCTCTCTCTCTCTCTCTCTCTCTTTCTTTCTCAATTTTAAGATGGCTGCTTCACAATCGTCAAAGTCAAAATTTGTCGTGAGACAAGCAAGACCATAGGAGATATTAGGACTGATACTGCTTTTCTTCTATAGGTCTAATAATAATCCGCTAATCTGCGATCGTTTCTGCATCTCCGCTTCAACTCGAATTCGATGTGTACTTACCACTTATTGGGTTAATCAGTCGCCTTATACGATGTCAATGAGTAACATGACATCCCGCGGCCAAGAAGCAAAAAAACTCTGGCTAATTTGTATATCATACGGGTTTAACGGGTCGAGAGTATTTATGTTGGTAATTCGCGAGATTGAAAGTACATTGGTGGAAAGAGAAAAACTTCGATCGATTTTCTACATTTGTAAAATCATTAATCGTCGTGGTATCGAAACGAAAGACAAAAAAAAGAAACTCATTGGGTCGAGCGAAGAAGCAAAAAGGTTCTACTTGGAGAGAATTTTTCTGACAAGTAAACATACGATGGAGAATTCGAAGGATATTCTGGAAGCAAAGTGTGATATGTTGTTTTATCACGTTATCCCATCACCAATTTTGTTCGCAACCGTCCAAATAATTGTTGGCTTTGTAGGGGGATCGCGCTGTTTATCGCGAATCGTTGTTGACACTCTGAAAAATATACATATAAACATATATATATATATATATACATACACATGGCCGAGTGTCACGTTGTTACGAGAGGTTTTCAAAGAGAATAATACGTAGTTATATGTAGATTAACGAAAAATAATATATATATATATATATATATATATATATATATATATATATATATATTAACAAGCACACGCACGACTTACAAGTAATAATTGATATATAACGAAAAGGGGGGAAAAAAAAGTAGTTTGGCATGCGTGTTTCGAAGAATCGCTCAAATTTATTTATTAAATGATTCCTTTCTCTTTATCTTACAAATAGTCTCTCCTCGTTGCGTTTGCAATTACCGATCTTTCTTTTCCCTATATAAATTTAGTAGAAAAGCAATGATTAAAGAGGAAACATATAGACTACTTTCTTCTTCTCAACAATCACGTATTAACAAGTGTGTACATAAATATGTATCCGTCGATTTAAATATCGGATACTGGCTGTTATATTAGTTGTAATATTTTGTAATAACACCGAATATAATATTGTTTTCATAGGAACTTGCGTATTCGCCAAGTGTATAAGATGAACGCGAAAGTAATGACGGCGTAAAAAGCGATGTTTTTATCGAAGCAATCACCGTGTATTTAGAGCAATTAATTCCACTGTGCTCCGATGACACTGAAGAAACCAAAAAAAAAAAAGAAAGATCGCGTAGACTAGACGATAAATGCAATAAATTGCAATCGTATTTTTGTGTGCGCCTTTCGAGAACGTTCGATCGTTCTTTCTGCGAAATCTTCATGGTACGCTCTTGATTCGAAAAGAAAAAAAAAAAAGAAAAGTAAAAGCATCTACTATATCTCTCTGTAATTAGTTACCGTCGTATAAAAATCATATACGAAGAGTCTCCCTTTTCCGTATATACATATTTAGAAAGTAGGATATCGATGCATCACCAGATCGCTTCGAAGTCGAAGAACGAGTAACGTTCTCGAATAAGGTTTTCCATCGTCCGTCGAACATTAAGCTAATGAATCTGTAGTATACTAGTTATATTTTTTTGCGGACAAGCGGCTTAACTGAAGTAGATATAATATAATATTAATGCGAGTAGATCGATCGGTGCGACGAATCTCGTAAAAATATTATCGATCGTTTCGTTGTCGAAACGATGATATAAAGGTGAAAAATTGATTGGCCCGCGATAATAAGAAAATAAGACGAAGAAAACGTGTTAAAAATTCGTACTCGTAAATGTGTTGTCTAAGAAAAGCTCTTCGAATAATCCGCTTGTTCGAGAACACAGGCAAAACATCCTAAAAAATAACATATTCTATCGTTGCAATATTCTACTTTTTTACAATGCGTTCGTGTGCGCTAACCGCGCGATTATTATTACGTACGTAGACGCTCCGTGAAAAAAAAAATACTTTATTCGTACTCTTTGGCAATTTCCGAACGTAATGGAATTTCGAAATTGTAATAAAGAACGACGAATGTGTCGAGGATTTATAGAAATCGATCGGAAGAAGAAAATATCTATTTAACGCGAGTACGTGCGATTTTTCTATTTAAAAAAAAAAAAAAAAAAAAAAAATATATATATATATCAAAAGTTTTGAAGCAACACTTGGGAAGAGAAAGTTTTCTATAACGAGACTATATAAAATTGTATCATTGTTTCATATCAATAGATCGCTGGTCGATACAAATTTGAAATCAACGTTTGTACGCGATCGTGAGACGGTATCAATTATTTTTTTACGGTTGGTTATAATGTCGATGATCGAGCGATTCAAAATTCTTGGAGATTCTGGATAATGAGATATCAAAGAACGTTAATGATGTGTTACGTGAAATTTTAAATTAACTACATTTATTTTTGTATTCTCTCTCCTCCTCTCGTTGTCATCTATTCTCGGAGAATAAACGCATATAATATATGAAATGTTAATTACGATAAGAGCGATTAAATGCTAAGCCCTAACACATAACTTTGTTACTCACATAGAAATGGCTAATTACTAATTAAGATATTCTATGATTTAACTTAGTGGCTTAGAAATGCTGATCGTCTCATGAGGAATATACTAATGTCTTTTTCGAATCTTGTTTCCAAACGATCATGAAACGACAATGAAGCATATTCGAACTACTCTATACCATTCATTGTAACGTACAAGTGTGAAGCCTAAAATTTGATTTCACGATCGTCCCAACCTGCGAAGTAATATAAACTGTTCGATCATTAGATGTATCGTTTCTAGTGAAAGGTAGCGTAATACGAAATGAGTCGGTCAAGTGTGAACACAACATTTTTGGCAATATTACGTTAAAATAGAATTTAACATTAATTTAACATTAATATTACGCGTTGTTGATATAGCTATAAAATATGTATGGAATGGGCATTTAAACAATTTCACATACATATATCGACATATACGTATGCGTCGATCATGCGATCAGCTTACAAAGTCAATCGTTTTAGATATTCATAGATGAACACAAATGCACCGTTGCATTCGTTCAAGTATTTTTGATACATCCGAATAAATCTGTGATGCGTCTTATTTAAACGCACTACATTTCATATCATCGTTCGTCGATGTTGCATCTCGATGAATTGTCTAATGTTAATTGAAAAGTATTATACTCGCATCATCGAAATAGAAATAAAGTTTGAAAAAGCTTGCCAACCATGATTCCGTAACTATGATTATAAAAAAACCTACGTTCGTTCGTTCACCTACACATATATTAAACCAATTTGAGTCTCATCCTAAGTTCATCTTTCCATTCGACCACGTACACGTTTTTCATACATTTTTATAAATCCAGGAGTGTAACAGAGAAAAGAGAGAGAGAGAGAGAGAGAGAAACACTTTACCTGGAATGTCACGCGCTTAAAGTGAGATATACAAAATTATACATTGTTAGTCACGTATCGTCTGTATGCACAAAAGTAAGTGAATACGTGTACGAAGGAATTAAAAGGATTCTAATGGTAAACTCGAGAAATATTATTTTTAACATCTACTGAAAAGACGTTCGAAGAAAGATAACTGTGCAAACGAAATCGTTATAAAGAAATCGCCAAATGTTGCTAATGATGCATAGTTCAATTTATATCGTATATTATTTGGACGATACTTTCGGCTAGCTTTTATTCACAGAGCAACGTTAAAACGTTAAAGCAAAAACATGCAATATTTTTCCATGTGGATTTATGATAAATCCCCAAAAAAATCAACGAGGCGAAGCCTTTCGCTTCCTCTAATCGACAAATCGCACGAAATTTTGAAAAAATTCTGTACCTGAATCTATCTAAAGCCGTATCGCGGGCCGTTATACGCTTTAGAAAACGGGTGTGTGATAAGTTCGAAAGAAAAAAGAAAAAAAAAATAAAAAAAAAAATAAAAAGAAAATTTTTCTATCTTCACGAAGGCATCCTCGTCCCGTAAAGTGGACTATGATATTCATTTATCATAAAGTATTGTCCATGTACTTCGTTATCGATCGATACATCAGAAAAATTATATCGAAGGTACGAGGCAATTAATAAAAATTTGTTCCTGGCAGCAAGGCTTTATACCTTGCATTCTTCGTTATTCCACCTTTTCGTTCGACACTTTTTAATTATAACATTTTTCGGTTCTATCCTAACGGATCCAAGCATGACTAGTATATGAAAGGAATTAGTAAAGAAACCTTGTCATCTAAAAACAAGAAATAGCTGTTTATAAACTCTATGGCATATGTACATTTGTTATTTTATCGAAATTTAATAAGATACAGATGCGGTGCTGTGTAAGGTACAAATAAAATGATAGTTTTCCAATAGAACACTTTTTTGGTTTCTTCTATTCATGCTCCTCCACTGTTTCATCTATTACTTTATTAAGTTTATGATTTTGCCAATCTAAAGTAATATTGTCCAGATGATTATCAAAATCGACAAGATTACGATATTGTTCTCTTTCCAATAAAGAATATAATGCATCTGTAGCAGCAGCTGCTCTCTCGTAAAATATGCTGCAAGGAATTAAACAAACTTTGTAATATAAAAGATAATTCATACGTTAATATCTTATAAATTGTCGGAAAATATATTACTTGACTATGTCTTTGAGTTTCCATTTTCCATCGACGCACTGCGAGATACGTAACGGGCTTGAAATCATATTAAGTGTCATCTCTTTATTATCTACCTAGTAGAAAAGCAAAGGATAAAACTGGTATAACGATTTAATCGTAATATAAACATGGATATGCCTACCACAACGAGTACGGCACCATTACAGTTTTCCGCTATTTTATCTGCTATTCTGTGAGCTGGTCTATCTGTACTGTATTAGGGAAATAACAATATATACTTATTATAGAAAATACCAAAAAAGATAAACATACGCAGGCAACTATACAAAGGGGATATTTACCTTAAATCATTAATATTTTCATTTGCAAGATAATAACCTGCCAATATTAGACCTTTACTTGTAGCTAGCTGATCCACCTATAACGATTAATATAACAATTACCACCTATAACAATTATATCGTTTAAATCAAAGCATAAGCCGCGCGAGAATTATAACCTCAAAGTATGACACTTTGAGGTTACTATATTGTACATCGTTACTATTGATACAACGGTAATAAATACAATGTTTTCTATATGATTTTAAAGGAATTAATGAGATATAAAATAATCATAAAATACTTACAAGTGTAAGAGCAATTTCCGCCATTGGCGAAACATGCAGACAAATATGGAACAGAGGGATTGCATCCTCGATACGTAGCTCCGAGGATTTTCCATCGTTCTTATTTTTTAGTCTAGCAAGTAACAAACCATTGATGGCGCAATGTGGATACTTTGCAGCGTGCAAGATTATTTTACAATATGCACGAGGAGAAAAGATAACGTCTGCCATTTTCACTGACAACGAACTATATTGCAGAAGATGAACATATAATTACCACACGTCATGCTTTCTCAAATGATTCGCTTCCCTTTTCGCGTCACGTGACTCTCGACTGACCAATCATCGTGCGTAAGACCCCTTCCACTTTCGTTACCATAGCGACGGCACAGCTGATCGTGTATGTAAACAGACGCTACTGCCCGAATGCGATAGCTTTACCTGACCGTCAAACATGAATACCACATGTATTATTGTACTCCGATATCGAGTAGTGTGATATATCACACGATTATTACATTTTTCTCTAATTTCGTTTAATAATTTATTTTAGTAATTTTAAACTTACTTTCTACGAGGTAAACTTTGCTCTTGGTAATTACAACACAAAGATAAATTTTATTTTATAAATGTACTCTAACGATACGTCATTAAAATTCGTTCGGTAACAAGAGATCTTTATATTTTATACAGATGGCTGATCTTTCCGATAATTCGGATATAAATCCAGAAGAAATCGCACGTATAGTAGAAGATATCGACAATCTAGATAACAACTTGCTTAATAGTTCATTTAAAAAATCAAGTCGTACTAAAATAGATACCGAAGATTCTACGTTAGGAAATAATACAGATATCAAGAAAAAGGTTCTATTCAAAGGTTCGAGTCATATTGAATACTTCGTTCTAAACATATACTGAAAATAAAAACTTTGGTTTTTTACAGATTTTAACAAAGACGATCCTTTAGCAGATTTATTATCGGATGATGAAGAAATACCAACAAAGCAAAAGAATGCGATTACACAAAATGCTAAAAGTACTTTAATGGAAAGTTTATTTGGTATAAAGACTATAACCAGTTCTGCATCCAGTATCAGATCAAACGATAAACCAATACATCCACTGTCTGATCTAAGTACGGATAACGTTAACTTGGTAAAAAGTTCATTAAATCAAGATAGTCAATTAGATATAAAAGATGAATCTATAATTTCTGATAACAAGCCATTGAAGCAAGTAAATATACATAAAACGCAGAGTACTTCTTATATTAACGATGGTACTACAACAAGTTTTCTTAATAAGTCAAAATCGGCAACTGGTAAATCACAGAAATCATTATTAATAGAAGACTTATTTGGAAACAGACAACATTCGACTTCTATCCAAAATATCAACTCTCAACAGACTCTTGATAGTCTAGGTACAAAAACTATTACAGAATACGCAGCAGATGTTATCAAAGAAGATAATCCAGTGAAATCTACAATGCTTGGATATGCTCCTACTGTTTCTGCGTCTAGAGAATCTCGTAGGGGAAGAAAAACCTCTAATATAATTCATGATCCTTTAGGTCTACTTACCTCGCCTCAAACTGAATATACTTCAGAATTGGTAATTTTATTTGAAATTCCTTTAAATATTATTAATATTCACCTATATTAGGCTAATAAATTATTTTTAATTATAAAGATATCCAAAACAGCTGAAACCGCCGAAGATTCAAATAAAAAGAAATCGGCAAATGAAGATCTCCCAGAATGGCTAGGTGGAACAAAGACATCAGATAATAAAAAGCTACAGGAAGTTGAACAATCATCGTCGCGTAACGTAGAACAAGATATCGCGCAGCAAAAGCAATCTTTTGAAAATTCGCAAATACAACGTCATAATTACACCACAAGCAAAGCAATAGAGACAAATAACGATGACACGAATAATACAGCTGTACAGCACGAGGAGTTACCGATACTAATTAGTACACAGTTTGATCAACATGCAGCAATGATGACTATGCAACAGCAGGAACATGAACTAAGAACAGCTACAACTTTATCTCATCAAAACGACCAATTAAGTAAATTGATAGAAACACAAAAATACAAATTAACCGAACAAGAAAGACAATTTAACATGCTTATTAAAAAACAAATGGACAGACAAATCTTGCTTGAAGCACAAATGAAACAACAACAAGAACGTATTAATCATTATATTCAGGTGGGTGATATATAATATATGTAGTGCATATTTAAAGAAATAATAAATAATTATTAAAAATGATACAAAAATTTTAATCTATCTCTATACTTCATTTTTTTCCATTGTTTTCATATTTAAGACATTGATGGCTCAACCAACATCTTTACCAATACCTATTAATTTTTCAATGAATCAAACTACAGACAATACTAAAGAAGAGAAAGATGCCAAAGTTGTTTTAGAGAAGTCTATAGACAAACTGGAATCCGAAAAGTTATATCTAGAAAATACATTGAAAGGCTTAAATGAAAGACACGAATACGAATTAATAATTCATGAAGATTCTTACAAATAAGTATCTTAGATAAAGTTTAATGAAGTGTTAGAAATACATATAGTTTGTGTGTGTGTATGTGTGTACGCGCGTATATATATATATATATATATATATGTATGTATGTATGTATGTATGTACATGTTATTTTCTTTTTGCAAAAGGCAGATTACATTCCTTCAAGAAACAATGGACAAACTTGAAAAGAGATTTCGTCATGAAATTATAACTTTACAAAATGATTATGAATCACAGATTGAGAAAATTAAGGCAGAGAAAATACAAATAGAAATGGCGTATAAAGAAGAAATAGAAAATTTAAAAGTAACATTAAACTTTATTAATTCCACGGATTCTAACACAAGTAGTAATTAATTTATATATTTCTAGAAAGAACATGTAAAGTCCATTCAAGAAATTTGTGAAAGGCATACTATCAACATAAATATTTTGCAAAAGGAACATTCGCAAACTCTCGAAAATATATCTAAAGCTAAAGAATGTGAAAATTTAGCAATAACGGCTGTGACAACTCTCAAATCAGATATGGAACAGATGTTGCATGAAACTAGTACTTTAATCAATAATATAAAGACTGTACACGAAAAATTACAAGAGAAGGATGAAAAAATTGATAAAACAAGAGACGAATATCTAAAATTAGAAAGAGAATATTTGGATGGTATGCTTTGAAGCAAAGTCTAATAAATTTAAGCAAATTTATATTAATAATTTTGACAAAATACCTCTTTACATTTATTTTATGACTTTTTACGAATAACTATAGCAGAAAGACAAAGTACGGAAAGGCAAAAAAGAATCTTGGAAGAAGAACGTAAAGAGATTGTGGAGTCCATGAAAAAGCTTGAATCACAACTTGTACTGCTTACATCGGATATTCAAAAACGAACCTTACAATATGATGAGGCAGAACAAAGACTTAAGACAAAAGAGCAAACATTAACAAGAGAAAGAGAAATATTCGAAGAGAAAGTAATTTGGGAACATAAACATTTAGAGGTATAACAATATGCTTTCAAACATAATTTAATTGTTTCTTTTTTTATGTACATACGATTATTAATATATAATGCTTTTAGAGTTTAAAGGATGCATGGATAAAAGAACAAGAGAGACAGTTAGGAGCAATTGCACAAGAAAGAGAAGCAGTTGTAACTGAACGTGCCAAATTAGAAGTTTTCGATAGATTAAAATGTGATGATATGGCAAAGGCAGAGGTATTGGCCAATAAAGATATATTAGAATATATTTATATTTTACAAATATTATTAATTTTTTATTTGTAGTTAGAAGCTGCTATAAAAGCTGCTCAAAATGCAAATAATCGTGCTAATCAGGAGAGATTGAAATGGCAAGAAAAAATAAGAGAACTCGAAATACAACAGCATCAGATTCAAGGAAAAGAAAATGAACTTATACTGCGTGCTAAGGAACTTGAAAACTTAACACAGGTGAAATATATTTAACTTATTAATTAGAAAAAAATACAAAACATAAATACAGAATAAAAAATTTTTTTATGTTAATACATACATACTACTGAATAGTCTGCATTAACAAAAAGAGATGAAGGAATAAAGGCATTAAAACAAGCACATCAAATTGATGATCAACATAAAGAAAGACTTGGTCAGTTACAATTGCAACTTGAAGCATTAGCGCAAAGAGAAACTAAAATTGCTTCAGAGAAACTACACTTAGCAAGGTAAATATAGAAGTGCATGTCTTAATTAAAATAAAGTTACAAAAATTACACATTTAATAAAATTAAAAATTATGCCCCTTTTATGATAGAGAGAGATTAGCATTAAGAACTTCTCAAACAGAAAAACCGGTAAAAGACGTAAAAGTAAATATTCATTCTATGTATGAAGATAGTCCAGCAGTTTTATCGGAACTTCCTACTTCACAAATTATACCATCTTACATGGTAATGATTACTTAGTTGTTAAAATATTAAAAAACCATTGTAGAAAATATTGAAAAAATTAATAATTTGTTGTTGTTGGAATGTTTCAGGATATTATTGATCCTCAATTAATAATGCTAAAATTAAATTTGGACAATCAGCTAGATATAACCAATAAATGTCTTGAAACAATAGGTATTTAATAAAACATCAAACATAAGTGCATATAAAGATTATATCCATTCATTTGTTAGAAAAATTACATATCTTGCATATGAGATCAATAGATTATGAATCAGATACACTTAACTCTGCATTTTCATCTAATAAAAACCCCCCAAAATATAAATATATTGTATAAGTACATGAAGTTTATTTTATATAATTATATCATATAATAAATATTTTTATACGTTATTACATTTGTCAAAAATAAATAAATAAATATATTTATATATATATATAGAAAAGAAAAAAACTTACCATCAGAAATAAAGTCAAAATCGTATAGAACTTCAATATTATTTCTGACTTTTTCTACATGCAGAAATGTAGATTTCGCTTTGTAAAATTCATTGCTTACATGGTTGGTACATGCTACCTACAAGACCAAATTAAATATGATGATATAGTTATATTTATATGACTAATTCATTTTTACTTACAATATCATTGTTTAATTTATCAGTATCAACATTATCCTCTTGTAAGATTTCTAAAGGTCCATGAGAATCTTGAAAGTTGTTTAAAAACTCCAAAGCACTTGAGAAAAATTCTATGGATTGTCTAAACGCGTAATGTTATAATAAATATAAAAATATTGAGGTAAGAGACTTTTGTAATAAAAATTATACATAATAACATTAAACGTACTGATGACAGCCATGAGATATTGGTAAACCAGGTACATGTTTCGAATCATATAATAATTTCTTTACTACATTCTCATTTGTAATTAAATTAATGCAGTTTTTGCCAATGGCTTCTAAACATTGCGTACTTTCTTCTAAAAACAGATGAATGTAAGTTATTATCCTATATCATACTGCAGCAGAAATGTTAAAAAAACATTTGTCACCTTATTCAATAAGAGAAAAAAAGAAAAAGAAAAAAAAAAGACGAACTTCAATTACCTCGTAAAGTTGTCAACTGCTTCATTAAATTATTATGTTCCTCTATCTGTTTCTTCTTATCATTTTTGTACTTTTCATGATAAATATTTCTTCTTTTCTGTAATAAAACTTTTATAGATTCTATCTCTTCCATGTCATAGATTAAATAATATGATAAAATTTTTTCCTTTTTTAATATATCAGTTATTCGATATACGTTACGATACGTTATTTTATCAAACAACGATAATGGATGTTAGTAAGCTTTTAAAACAAAGGACAATTATTACGACAGTTGAACACGCCATTGCTGCCATATTAAGATCGATTAATATACCTACCTGTAAAAAGATACGCTACTTCGATCCATAACGTGGCGATAAATTAAATTATTTTTTTAAATTTCAATTTACATTTATTTATTTTATAACTGAATAGTGTAATTCTTGTTAAAAAGTTTACGACTACTTTATTGAAGTACTTTACCGATGTAAAGAATCCAGGAAATTCTATGGGAAAAATATGGTAGCAATGTTTTACACCGTGCTCCGATACACGTTGCCTCTCTGAACGTTTGCTGCTGTAAAGATGACGTGACAATTCATTTTTTAATAAGTCAAATAAATAGTAAAGTTTGTCTTTTATTTCTATTGTGTTTTTTTTTATTTATTTGTATCTGTTCGATATTAAACATTTGTATCTATAACATAGATTTATGTCAAGACTTTTAACTACATAGAGTGAATAAATTGCTTTTTCTTGGTGTTATTATTTATTATATGTATTTTGTCTTTTTGATACATATGGAATAATTCATTTACACAAACATACAATAAGGATTTCGAAGGATTTTGTTTTATCGGATAGTCGTTCCGAAAGATGGGCGATCAGCAGATAATTTGCTTGATCAAATGGTTAGATACCTTTGATCTTCAAGCTGCTCATTCATCGCCAGAAGATATAAGCGATGGTGTTGCATTGGCTGAAGTTCTAGCTCAAATAGCACCAGAATGGTTTACAGCAGTTTGGCGGGCAAAAATTAAGACAGAAGTTAGTTCCAATTGGCGCCTAAAAGTCAGTAATCTTAAAAAAATTATCGAAGCCGTCATGGAATATTATATAGAGTGTTTAAATCAACAGTTGTCCGGCTATGTAAAGCCGGATGCTGCTAAGATAGGAGAACATTGCGACAGAGACGAATTATGTCGCTTATTGCAACTTATTCTTGGGTGTGCTGTAAATTGCAATCAGAAACAACAATATATAACCAGAATTATGAGTATGGAAGAGTCCGTACAACAAGCTATAATGCAAAGTATTCAAACATTAGAAAGTAGTATGCATGGTCCTAGATTAAGTTTGGGTACCAGTCTTAACTTTGAATCGTTAGACGCAACGGATGGTGCTCAACAAAGATTACTATCGGAATTGCAAATTGCAGTCGATATGAAAGAACAATTAGAACAAAGATGCCATGAACTGGATCAACAACTTTCTCTTCTTCAGGAAGAAAAAGTAGGATTAATCGCTGAAAATAAGAAACTTCAAGTAAGATTAGATGAATTTGAAAATCCTGAAGATTCAGGTTCTATCTTAAAATATTCTAGTCTTCGAAAACAGGTTGAAGCTCTCAAAGATGAGGTATTTAAATTGGAGACCTCTAGGGACGATTATAGATTAAAGGTAGAACTGTTAGAGAAAGAAGTATTAGAATTGCAAACTAAGCAAGAAGATTTACAAAAATCTGCAGACGAAGCAAATATCCTAAAGGATGAAGTAGATGCGTTACGCGAAACAGCGGACAAAGTGGCAAAGTACGAACTTACCATAGATTCTTACAAAAAAAAGATGGAAGATTTGAGCGATCTGAGAAGACAAGTAAAGATGCTAGAAGAAAAAAATTTGGAATACTTACAAGCCAAGATTGATTATGAGGAAGAGATAAAACGAGCCGGCATGTTACGTAATCATTTGGAATTGTGTAAACAGCAGCTTGCAGAAGTTAGTCACAAGTTGGATGAACAAAGTAATAAATGCGATCGACTTGAATTTGAAGGGAAAAAGATGGAGGCAAAATTGAGTGCCGTGCAAAGAGAAAGAGATAGATTGATTATAGAAAGAGATGCTTTGAAAGAAACAAATGAAGAATTAAAATGTACGCAATTACAAGCAGCAGAAAATGTTGCTAAGCCTGTATCGGATGATGCGGTAGGAAGTACGGAAATGATTCCACTTGAGATCAAAGAGAAGTTGTTATTTTTACAATATGAAAATAAAATATTAAAATTAAAACAAAAGGGTAATGAAGATAAATTACCTACCGTACAAGCGCTACTTGAACATTCTGAAGAACAATTAAATACTCTCAGAGGACAAAATCGTGAAGCTAATCAGAGGATAATTGAATTAGAAAATAAATTGGAAGAGGCAATAGGGAATCTATCAAGTACCGATGCTAAAAATGACAACATTACTCTACAACAAAAAATAACACAATTACAGGATGAATTAAGAAGAGCACAGGTAGAACGAGATCGTTTGGTATTACAAATTGAGGATCGAGATAATGCATTACAGAGTCAGAAACAGAAAGCCTTTACATTGCAAGAAAAATTAACACGACGTGAATATGATAACGCGGCGCTCGAAGAACGCTATAAGAAATACATTGAGAAGGCAAAAAGCGTTATAAAAAGTTTAGATCCTAAGCAAAATAATTCTTCCCCTTCCGAAATTGTTGTCTTACGTAATCAAATTTTAGAACAACGTAAAATAATTGAAGATATGGAAAGGTCTTTGAAAGAATCTAAAATGGTCAGAGAAATGGAAGAAAAGTTAATGATATCTGCATTTTATCGTTTAGGATTATCTTCTCATAGGGAAGCATTAGATCAGCATCTGGTAGCACTTAGCTCGGGACAAGGGCAATCCTTTCTTGCCAGGCAAAGACAACCCTCGGCACGACGTTATCCCCAATTTAACTCTAAGTGAAAATGACAAAGTATATCTTATTGAAAAGTTTTTAGTATAATACTAGATTTAATATATAATTTTATTTGATGTGATTTATACATTATACTAATGTATTTATATATTTATTTACAGATTACACATAGATGTAATTTATTTTATTATAAATATTACATTCATATGTATATACATGTACAGACATAACATAATATGTAAAATTATTTATTGTAAATATTGTAAAATTTGATAATAAGCTATTACCAATTTGTGCTAAAAATTAAATATACCATCTATATAGTACAAGTATCACAATTTGCATATTTACTACAAATGTATCAGCTTTCAATTTTGAATTTTAATCAAAGTGTACGCTTCTTAAGATTTCTGTAATTATACATAAATAATTGTGTTTTATTTGAAAAATAATTATTATTCTGCGTAACCATATACTATCCAAAGAAAGTAAAATATTAAAGAATTTATGGAATATAAGAAATTAATCGAAACCATCGAGGAATGTAATTTTATCAAAGGTAAACAAATATAGCGTATTAAAAGTTATATAAAAATACAATTTCCATAAACTATTATTATATATAATACTGAAGAAATAAGATACCATGTTAAAAAGTGAAATTTGTTTTTAATATCTAATATAATAAAAATATCGCTTTGTGTTATGCGTAATATTTTACATTAATACATCCCTGAGTGTTTAGATTTACGTAGTTGTGTACGTACGACAATATGTTAAAAGTTAGTTACGATTATATTAACATTCATTTATAGACACGACTAACCAGTAATTTTCAATTTTTTGCCTGGTTATAATTTCTTGTAGTTCTCTATTAATGTCATTTCCCATTATACAGATATATTTGATCATAACATCGCAAATAAATATATCGCGCGAGTAATGATTTTTGATAAAAAAGACCGAATAAAAATAAATACAAATATCAACAAAACAGTATAAGGAAAATAAATAAGATGAAAAACATATTCTTATTTGTTCCGTATAATTATATTTTTGGTAGATAATTGTATATATTCTACTTTTGGATCATTTATTTCCATTGTACGCTAGAATTTCTGAAGCACATATATTTTGCAGCATAGTCTGCCGTTCGTGATATAATTTATTAAGATAATTAGTAACTCTGCTATTATAATTAGTTATGTTTTGTGCTTTTGCGATAGTTTGTAAATTTGTATAACATCTTTGATAATAAAAGATTGCACCAAGTAAATCCCAAGCACTGAATTCAGGCCATAATACATCAACAAAATAGATGCAACTGTTACTAACCTGCAAACATTTGTATATCATGCGATACTTAATAAATAAAATAAAATGAAAATGCGACGTTTATAGAGTTTACCTGCCATATAAGAAAATCACTAAGACGAATTTCTCCAGAAGTACGAATAAGTAAATCAGGATTTGGGGAATTATAAGTGTACAGACACTTGGAAATAAGGTCTTCGTTTATATCTTCTGGTAGAAGATCTGCGTCATTAATACCTTTTAATATATCTTTAATCGCATGTGTCATTTCATCTCTTGCTAAACAAATTATAAGTAATGCCGTTGAAACAAATTGCCAAATTACTTATTCCTAATAAGTAACATATACTTACACGTATAAGCAAAAGCAATATTAAGGAATGCTTTATTATTATTTTTGGTAATGATTATAGCTTCGGCCACTAATTTACGTAGATCCTCTGGAAGTAATTCTAAATTTCCTATAATACGCACGCATATGCCATGTTCCATCAACTTTTCTCTAAAGATAAAAAAAAAAAAAAAAAAAAAAAAAAAAAAAGAAAACATTTCTAAATTACTCTTCATAATAATTTCGATGGAATAATCGTCAATCCTAACGGTATTAGAAATATTACATAAAAAAATATAATTACTTCTCGTCTAACAAACTCTGAAATTTTTGCCTAGCAAGTTCCATAAGCCCACTGACTTCTTCCTTGGACCTTTTAAAATTTTCTATACTAAATGCATAAACGGTTACTTCAGGAATACCAAGGTCTAAACACCACTGTAGAGTTTCTGTTAATTTGTGAAACCTAATCGTTCATAAAGATTAGATTAATTATTTCATTGATACAATATATAATTTAACGTTTTTACTTATTAAAATATGCATACCCTTGCGTGTGTCCGCTTATCTTCTCAAGATGATTTTTGTTGGCGTACCTTCTATTTCCATCCATAATAAATGCTACATGTTTAGGAATTTGACCACTTTTTAAAATCTTTACAGCCAAGTACTGAAGACAATTTAACGTACTTTCTCTTATCCAAGACATGGTATGTTTTTGAGTCTTAAACCACAAATATTATTGTTTAGTCAAATAAATAAATTAATAATTTGGCACATACGATAGAAGCTAAACGTTTAATTTCTTAAACAACATTATTTTTTATATGCAAGTACCTGAGTAATTTTTGTAAGACACTAAAATTGTCGACACTGTTGGAAGAAGCTTTTAAAGGTTACACTATTATCTAAAGCCTCATACAGAGGCAGCTAATTACGTTTATTATCGATAAGTTAGTCCAATTTTTATTTAAAAGCCCGTTGTCATAAACAATTTTACACTAATTGTTTCAACGTCGAATAGAAAAAATTAACGACATTCATGTGATCACTCGTGCAAAATTTAACTCGTAAATAATGAAATTTTATCAAATGATATTATTACACATTGATTAGCAGAAATTTTTACACAAAATTTTACCCTATCGACACATCTTCGATCAGCCTATTCGTAAGTTCATTAAATACTTGCATCATCTTGGAATATAAAAACATTTTGATTATACAAAACGTTCGACTATAAATCGCCTTTGATATTTCGTATTAAATTGCATCGATTCGTTATTAATTTCATTGAAACATTTTCGGAATAGAAAAGAGCTCCGCAAATGATCACGCGCAACCTGTACGATTTCGAGTTTGTTTCAAGTTTCGCAGCGACCATCTTGAATATCTACCTCATAACGATTTTTTTTTCTTCCTCTTTTACCTTCTACGACTCTTAATCGTGCAAAGATGATCGATGTGTCTAAACGGATTAGTATCGAATTGCGATCAAATTATAATTCTTATTGAGACGAACTCATTACGTGATAACGAACAAGGTTAAATACTTATTTCTTATAAATGACAATGATACAGTACAATGCCAATCATCTAATCATTTTTCCACGTTTACAGAGTAAAAGGATTACGTCATTAATGACACAACAATTTTCAGCAAAAATGTTTCTAACGAGGTATAAGAACATAACGATCGTATACTTTGTCCAAATTCTTATAATTTAGATCGGGGTATAACTTATTGCTTCTTTATTTACTTCGTCCGTTACCAAACGGTAACATGTACACGTAACAATATTAATCCCCGTCCACGCTTATGATTTACATTAGGAGAGAAACATATAAGTAATTACTAAAGTTTCTCATTCTTCGATTATCGACATTTTCGTTTTTCTTTCTTACCGACAAAGTACAAGTTTTAAAAATACATATATGCGTACGTTCGTACTTATAAATCTAACCTAAATTAATAATTCCCCCATGTAATAAATTTTCCGATACGTATCGAGCACGGACCCGATCATATTAATGTCATTTTTCTGAAATTATTAATTTTTTTTTCTTATTTATATATATATACATTATATATATATATATACATATATAATATAATATAATTATTTCGATCTCGATATTTATTTTCGAGCTTTCGTTTTATCAATGACCAAACACAGTCAACGATATCGTTAAATGTGTCACTTAATTTTTATAGACGCGCACGTATCATTGGATCCGGTGTTACGGATTCGCCTACTTTAGAATTAAAATTAATGTTCTTATCTTTTAGATCTCATATACCGTGAGCGGTATGTTATGATTCAATATAAATATCTTTCGAAAGTTTTCGTTTTTCGAATAATGGCGTCGATCGAGGAACCTCAGTCGTAGAAGTTGGCATTGTACGACAAATTGGACGTTAGAGACAAAGCAGGGTAATTTAGTGAACAGAAAAATATTTTTTTCTTCTTCGTTTATTTCCTCATAATTATCGGCTTTGATAAAAGGGACGTGAAAAATCGTATAAATCTATAGAAAGCACATATGAATGATGTTATTTGTAAAATCGTTTGGAAACGAGTGCACGCTAATGTATCAAAACATTACCCATATCGCGAGAGATGTTTAGCCCAATAATCTATCTTGCAACCGTTTACACTACTCTACGTGTAAATATCATGAGCACATCCACACAAAAATCACTGCGTACGTGTGTACGAGTATATGTATCCTTCGTCCGTAATTGTTTACTACAAACGGGAGGAAAAATGTTAAAAATATGGTATAAGAGTCGCACGACGTGCGAGTGAGTAGCGAAAAAAGCAGGATCGCGAAGGTGAAAGAAATATCTGATCGTAAATGAATAAGGAAAAGAAATAAGAAAAAAAAAAAAAAGAAAGAAAGAAAGAAAGAAAGAAAGAAAGAAAGAAAGGAAGAAAGAAAGAAAGAAAGAAAGAAAGAAAGAAAGAAAGAAAGAAAGGAAGAAAGAAAGAAAGAAAGAAAGGAAGAAAGAAAGAAAGAAAAAGGCAATAAGGAAGGCGAGGGTGTCGAAGAATAAGAAATACATCCCTGGATAGCTGCTTTGCGATTCGTCGGTTGGAGTGGAAGGGGCGAGGGGCATGGAGGGGAAGTCAAGGAGGCGGGGGTACTACTTTCCGTTGAGGAGGTGAGCGTGCGTGTGCGTCTCGCGGTCGAGATCTCGCGAGAGAAAATGAAATCCGAAATGGTTATCGCCACGCTATGACCCGAAAAAAATAAATCTTTCTTAACGTCCGTGAGTGAATAACGATGGATTCGCCGTACGAAATGGATGCCAGTGTATCGAGAAACGAGTCTGCCATAGCACCAGGTAACGATTGAGATGCGATAAGCGAGCATAACCGTCGGCAAAGCCGCCTAACCGTGGCCGTGCGTGTGCGCTTCGTTCCCCTTCTAATCGCCGTTCGGTCGTTCTTTTCAGAGCTCTACTTCTTGATAGCAAAATTTCTCGCGGCAGGGCCATGTCACGAGGCTGCTACGGTGAGTATTCGATCGGATTTAACGTCGAGACAATGTCGACGCGCGACTAACGTAACGAAAGAACGTGTACGTTTGTTTCAGACGCTGAAGCGCGATTTGGAGCGAGCGAAGGTAAGACGAGATTGGTCCGGAGTTGACGTTTTGCCGGACTGACACTATACATAGCGATCGTCTCCCACATGGTTTGCACGTGGTTTCTGCTTGTCAAAACATTAGAATTGCAGGGTCGATGATCTTGATTTTTCTTCATAAATTAGTCACTTCGTGCGACCTTATATCGATCCGACGATCGATCGATCCTCGTCATATTTTCTTTTTCTCTTTGCAGGTATTACCAGAAAGGCTCGATTGGGAGGGAAACGTGCATAGCCAAAGTTTCCAAGAATTGGTAAGTGCATCGATATATTGAGGGGGAGCATCGGTGTTTTACGCGGCTGCTTCGATTTCCTATTCGGAATTCGGATCGGTCTCTCCGATCGCGCGCGATCGAAGGGCCTAGATTTAAGGTTACCGCGTCACGTCGGTATACGACGTGTGGCCTAGCTCTATCTTCAAATCGTTGGCCGAAATAATATCGAAGTACGTGCATCCCTTTCCGTGGGGCGCTACACCCCCTTTTCCATCCCACTCCTCGTCCATTCTTCTAGAGTTGGCGTCGCCATTGCGGAAGATTCTCCCCACCACTTTGTTCTCTGTGCCAATGGTCGCTTGCTTTGAGCCATCTTGCGTGAGCTGATCAATGAATATACGTGCCTACGGCTTATTTATAGAACTTGATCTCGTGCACGAGTGCTACGCCAAGATTGGATGTCTTCCTTCTTTCGAGCGCTCATTGGTTCATAACGGGCACTACTTTACCATTCGTTTTAAATATTGGCGGGAACTATCGAGGTCGCATTTTTCCATCTCCATTTATCCATTTTCGAAACGACGAGCACGTAATTCCTTCCATCGAATTTTATTCCTTAATGTCGCCTTTATATTTGCGAATTATTATTACGAAAAGTTTTTCTATTTAAAAGAGAATTATAATTTTATTCGATTTTATACGAATTTAATTCTTTAGATAATTAACGAATATTTTATAAACTCTTAAGAGAGAAATTTCCCGTATGCGGACAAATTTTTTTAAATACGATATTTAATTCGATTATTATCAACAGGAAAAGAAATATCCCCACATAGGACCGCAATACTTGTTGCAAATATGTGCAAGAATAGGTCCGGTTTTAGAAAAAGAGGTACCGCCATGTATTCCAGGAGTTGTATCGTTACTCGGAGCTGGCAGACAATCTTTATTACGTATGCACGAAGGTATACATTAATTTTAATATACGATACATTAAGCGGAGCGTTCCAACAACGACGATACGACCGAACTGAGAGCGATTCCTCGTGAAACGAGAATTGTAGGGTACGATTTTCTCGTAATAGATTTTAAAAGTCGTGATTTTTTTTTCTTTCTTTCTTTTTTTTTTTGTTCTTTTTTTTGGGAATGGCGCCTCGTACGCAAAAACTTGTACTCTTCTACAATTTTCTACTTATTCTTATACGTGGGATCAGTCCCAGTTCGGCAATACCGCTGTCTATGGAACGCCCTCTACATATTAGAAAAATATGAAATACAATATTTTATTAAATAAATATTCTCATTTGGCAGATCTATCCCGTCGAACACGCGGCATCGTTGCTTGCTCTGGAAGATTAGGGGGGAAGCCTTTTATGGATCTTCCTTATAGTTTATCGGTGACTAATATAGGTAAGCAATGGGGTTTATCATATTTTGTATATTCGTTACCATTTAAGATTTAGATTTATCCTTTTATCTCGATAATATTTTATAACGCGTATCTTACTTTTCTACCAGTGCGTGTTCTTCAAGGAAGAGAAAACTCAGGTCCTATGAGTCGTCAAGAAGCAATACCAACCAAATTTTATAGTAAAATGCAACTTTATCGACATACGTTAGGACATTTATCAGCAGTTTATTGCGTTTTGTACGATCGAACGGGAAAATACATAGTAACCGGTGCGGATGATTTGCTAGTTAAAGTTTGGAGTTCCATAGATGGTCGGCTATTAGCTACATTTCGAGGTGCATCAGCCGAGATTATGGATATAGCAATAAACTTCGATAACACGTTACTCGCAGCTGGCAGTTTAGATCGGATACTTAGAGTCTGGTGTTTTCAAACTATGTCTCCTGTATGTAATACGTAATAGAGTTACTTACTAGAATACTTTTATTTGTAATATTAATTTCATCTTATTTGCGTTATAAGCAATATGTCTTTGATTTGAATTTATATTAATGTTTTAAGGTGGCTGTTTTGTCTGGACACTCTGGTATGATAACATCTATTAACTTCTGTCCTATTTCTTGTAATGGTGTTTATTATATGGTATCCACCAGTACAGATGGTTCAGTTGCATTCTGGTCTCATACAAAAAAGCCAAAAGAAAGAGCGGTATTTCAGTGAGTTGGCAATAATATATGATATATTAATTATCGATCGACAAATATTATTCGATTAATGTAATTCTAGACCTAAGCCGATTCAGTATCATGAAAAAATGAGACCCGGACAAGCTCAAATGATATGCGCATCGTTTAGTCCCGGTGGAGCTTTCATGGCAGCCGGCTCTGCCGATCACCACGTGAGAGTTTACGCGATGTTAGGAGACGAAGGACCACGTAGAGTTCTGGAAGTAGAGGCACATTCTGATACCGTTGATAGCATACAATGGGCTCACAGCGGTTTAAGATTTATTTCTGGATCTAAAGACGGTACTGCAAACGTATGGAATTTTGAACAACAGCAGTGGGTGCATAAACGCCTTCTTATGACCACGAGACTCCCCGGGTACATAAACCATAAGATAGATATATATTTTCGATGGAGCTCGTAAATTATATACGTATATATGTTTATCACGAATATTTCATTTCTTAGAGAGCCAGAAACGGACGACGACACAAATAAGAAGGCTAAAGTTACTATGGTTTGTTGGGACGTAAGTGACGAATGGGTAATTACCGCTGTAAATGATAGTTCGTTGAAAGTGTGGAACTCCAAATCGGGAGAATTAATAAAAGTCCTTCGCCGTCATAAAGACGAGGTGTTTGTACTGGAATCTCATCCGATAGATCCTCGTGTTATATTAAGCGCCGGTCACGATGGACAGCTCATTATATGGGATGTTCTAAATACAGAACCAGTGGCTTGTTTTCAAAATTTTATCGAGGGACAAGGAAATGGTGCAGTTTTTGACGCCAAATGGTCTCCCGATGGGACAATGATAGCTGCAACCGACTCTCACGGTCACCTTTTGATGTACGGATTTGGATCTGGCGTGGAAAAATTGAAAATAGTAAGTTTCCCCATTTGTAATACGTATTTTGTACATAACGCATTTTTACAATGATGAACGATCGAAATACACTCTGCGATAGATATCGATTATATCAGTGCAAGAAAAAATATAATTACAGGTACCGAAAGAACTCTTCTTTCATACCGACTACAGGCCATTGCTTAGAGATATTAATAATTATGTTTTGGACGAACAAACGCAAACGGCTCCCCATTTAATGCCACCGCCGTTCCTCGTTGACGTGGACGGAAATCCGTACCCTCCCGCGTTACAAAGATTAGTCCCTGGCAGAGAGAATTGTCGCGGCGAACAATTGGTACCTAACATAGCGGTAGGCGCTGGAGGTAAAATAATTGCAATTTCAATCGTAATGTTTTTCCTTTTTTTTCTTTCTTTCTCCATTTGGTTGCGTGAAAAAAAAAATGAATTTCACATATTCTGACGTGCAACAGGAATGCAAGAAGTTATAGAAGGTCTTCCTGTGCAAGAACCAAGGTCCAATATCGATAGATTGATTGAAGCTCTTGCACAGAGACAAAATATTGACGCAGATGGTGATTTAGGTGCAAACGATAGAGAAGATAACGCAGGGGAACAACCAATTCGTCAAATTGCTAGTCCTCGCGGTAGTAGGCCAGGTTTAAGGAGAGCAGGCGACGTCGAAGGTGTTAGGCAAAGTAGTGGTAATTGGCAAAGAGATAATACCACACCTTGGAATAAGCCAATTCTTGCTCGACCCATGAATCAAGCTACTAGGGAAACGCAATTTAATTCGCTGTACGTTTAAACCTTAATCATTTTTTATGAGGTACAAAGAGCACGCTTCTACGCGACTACTTTATATTCACACGTATCTTTTTTCTATTTCTAGTCGCGCAATGGCAGATATGGAATTGGACAATTGGAGGCGAGAAATGCGAAGCAGACCTCAACCTGCTTTGAACGCTGCAGCTGTTCAAGACAGTATAGGAAATAAAGTAGCGAATCGAAAACGTAATAGAGGCGCTAGACACGGATACAGAACTAGGGCGGCACGAGACGAGGAACGGGACGACGAAGAATTTGAGGTATCCGAAGTGGTATTATTTAATCTGACCTTATCTCATATTATTTTAAAACTCTACCGTTGTTATCTGTATCTAGAATCCTGAAAACGGAGGAACCTCGGGAAGTTCAGCTAGTAGTAATAGTAACGATTCTACTGCAAATGAAGAAGATTTGTGTTCAGATAGTTCTACTTCCGAATGTAGTACCCAATATTCCGATTGGATCGCGGATCATGGTTTAAATCTTGAACCTCCCAAACGCAGTAAACGTAAGCCCGTTAAAAAAAGGTCTCTTACTCCGCCAAGCGATAACGATAGAAGACGCAATAAAGGTCGTACAGCAAAGGTGAAGTTTTGTTTGTCATTCGATATATAATATTTACGTATAGATCAGATTTTTGTTAATCCATGTATCAATTTCTTTTATCAGAAAGCATATATTTATAGTGAAGATATTACCGAAGTTCCTGAAGTTCTTCGACCTCCCGAGTGGCTTACCGAAGTAGTACCACGTAAAGCTCCATATTATCCACAAATGGGAGATGAGATCGTATATTTTCGTCAAGGTCACCAATTTTATTTAGATGCCGTTAGAAATAAGAAAGTTTATGAACTTGGCCCAAATAGTGAACCGTGGGCTAAAATGCGCATAAGGGTGAGATTTTTATTCGATCAGTTTTAATAAAATTCTATAAAGTCTCTTGTTTATATAACGCATTAATAAATATATGTGTATGTATGTATGTGTGTATATATATATATATATATGTATATATATTGTAGGCGCAAGAGTTCGTGAAAGTAGTAGGTATAAAGTATATAATTCGTCCGCCTCGACTTTGTTGTTTAAAGCTTGCATTAATGGATGAGGAAGGCCGATTTACCGGAGAAAATTTTACAATAAAATATCACGATATGCCAGATGTGTTGGACTTTTTAGTTCTGCGTCAAACATTTGACATAGCGTTGGCTCGGAGTTGGTCGGAAGGTGATAGGTTTCGATGTATGATCGATGATGGATGGTGGATGGGACAAATTCAATCCATGGAACCATTGGACGAAGATTTTCCCGAATCTTTTTTTATGTGTTTCCGTGTACGTTGGGATAACGGGGAATATGAACGAATGAGTCCGTGGGATCTCGAACCAATCGACGGGGATAGTAAGTTTATTACCTGAACACACACTCACACGCATATATATATTTAATTATATTAAATTAATTATTGTTTCTATGCTGAGCTTAATACGATTAATAAGAGAGAGATAACGCGTCCTTTAGAATTTCCACAAATGAATGCTATGAAATTAAAAAGAAATTATATTTAAGGATTGCCTGCCGAAATTGGAGGAGCAGTTCCTGTACTTCCAGAGGAGATACAAGCTATATTGTATCAACCGACTCCAGAAGAATGGCCGATGGGCGACAGAGTAGCGACGTGCCGTAGAATCATACGAGGTCTTGACCAAGTAATGAGCCTCGCGATAGCGGAACCTTTCGTGGCACCAGTCGATCTCAATGCTTATCCCGGTTACGCATTTGTTGTACAATATCCCATCGATTTATCTACTATAAAAGCTCGTTTCGAAAATCATTTTTATCGAAGAATAACATCCGCTCAATTTGATATTAGATATTTGGCAACGAATGCCGAGATATTTAATAAACCCCATAGTGGGATAGTGAAATGTGCAAGGATAATCACAGATTTATGTTTGCGTATAATAAAGTAAGTTATGCATTTATTATTGTTAACTATGTCAAACAATGCACCATCGATAATTTATGAAATAATTATTTATGACTTCTTTTTTTTTTTTCTTTTTTTTTTTTTTTCTATTCGCAGAGAAACTACGGAGTTAGACGTACCTGCGGTATATCATCAATTGGTTGATACGTATTGCTCTTCGGAATCCGATACGGATATGGCTGCAAAAGATAAACCTTCGACAAGTACGCAAAGATCAACCTCTAGTAGAAATCTTCGATCGCAGGAAATATCGCAAGATTGGAGATTGGCATGTCGACAATTATTGGATACTTTGTGGCAGTGCGAGGATTCGATCCCTTTCAGGTACGATTTCATATATCGATAATGACGATAATGGCCTCGAACGTTTTTAAAAGTTTCTTCGTTTTAATGCCGTTCGTATCTCTCTTTTAGAGAACCGGTCGACAGGCTGGAACATCCAGATTATCATCAAATAATAGATACGCCAATGGATTTACGCACGGTGAAAGAAGACTTGTTAGGGGGCAACTACGAAACGCCTTTGGAATTTGCAAAAGATATGAAATTAATATTTACAAATAGTAGAAATTATAATACCAACAAACGTTCGAGAGTAAGTCGAGATAGAGATTATCGAAGAAGTTCTTACTATTTCTAGGGAGGCTTTCTTTCATCTTTTTATTATTTGTAGATATACTCTATGACGATAAGATTATCAGCCATGTTCGAAGAACATATGCGTAAAATTGTTTCTAATTGGAAGTCGGCGAGGAGACGTAATAATAATGCAAAAGTAAATGCGAAAACGAAAGTACAGAAACGAAAGCAACGTTTAACGAATGGCACTGGTAATTTCTCTTCACCAAAGAGTTTAGATCATAAATTATTTAATATTGCATGCGCCGATATATTTTTTAAGACGATATGTTTTTGTCCATTAACCAACGATTGTACTAAATATTTACTAACGACTAATAGGACCATCCAAAGGAAAGTTTGTGTGTACCGAAGACGAAGATATAAATACGGAAGATGAAGGAACAGTCGTGCAACAGAAAAGAAAGCCTACCAATCTCCATGAACCGGGTAATATATCTACTTTAAGAAATGTTATATTACTCTTAATCGGTCAATCTAAGTTTATCTTAATTTCTTCTTCTTTTTTTCTTTTTTTTTTTCTTTCCTTTTTTTTTTTTTTTTTTTTTATTGAAGGTCCATCCCGAATGACCAATGGCGTTCAGAAACAGTCTGGTAGTTCAACGCGTTCGATGATAAAGTTAAGGATTCCTAGATCTTTGGTGCAAAGGAAAGTTAAAAAAAGTGACAGTGAATTAAGTGAATCCGAAGCGTCCTTGGAAAGTGATAGCAGTCACGGTCCTCCTGTTCGACGAACTAGAGCAAGGAAAGCAGTAAGCAGTGAGAGTACGGATAATGATTCCGGAGAGGTTTATACTCCTAGTGGTCGTGGAAAACAGACACGTAAAAACCGAAGTAAAAATAGTAAAAATAATAGACAAGTGAAATCAAATTCTAAACAGTTCGTTATTCCGGACGACGATGCAGAGGACCAAGATCAATTTATCTCCGAGTCTTCCGATGAAGAGAGCGAAGAGGAAGTAATTCATAGAAGTAATACGAGATCGCGAAAGTTGCCACACGCAGCGGTATCAAAGCATACAGCCAACAATAAAAGAAATAATGTCTCCGAAAGTCATTCCGATGATGAAGAGGAGGAGGAGGAGGAGGAGGAGGAAGAGGAGGAGGAGGAGGAGGAGGAACAGTTGCATCGTGGTACTAACAATGAAGATTCGGATAGTGATGATACGGATGAACTTGTAGAACCTTCAACGTCACAGAGAAAATCGCGAACATGTAGGGAATCCGATCATCGAGATGTATTATCAAATTCTAGGAGAAGTGGAAAGCGTGCACGTTATAATGAAGAAAGTGATGAGAGTAGTACAGTACCAGTGAGAAATAGACGTAAAATAAAACGACGTTATTATGCCGAAGAAAGTGATGAAAGTATACCAGAACCCGGAATTAGCATAAGTAGTAGGGGTCGAGTGAGGAAAATGACAGCTCGTGCACGTGCTTTTCTTTTAGAATGACCTTAACAGCATCTTCTATGTTAGTAATGTAAGATATCCATCGGATTTCTAATCAATTTGGAATTGTACATAAAGAAAAACATGATAATTTAATATGCAATTTAAAAATTTACATTTTGAAGATAGTGTATCTATGTAGATAGATAACACTTCATGAAAAATATCTAGATGAAATGCCAGATGTATAGCCTGAGAATTACAGGAAATTCATATGCAAAAAAGTGTATACTTGAAACTATTAACAGCAATATGAGTTTAATACTCCTGCAACAATGTACTTCCACTGTTACGAGACAGAGAAATAAAGGTATTTTTTAACGTTTAAGTGCAAGTGTAAAAAGACTACGAGAAAGAAATGGAAGCAAAAATGAAAGCACTGTAATCCGCCCTATAATACTCTTATCGCGTCTATATTATTTAATGACATTTGAATCAATTGAAAAAAGACAGTTAAAGATTTTAGAAGTGTGGGTGATCATATTTTCGTATATGTTAATTGCTGATCTTCGAAACGAATGAAATGAAAAAATAATTTCAATTTATTCAGAGTTTAAAGGAACCCGTTTTATGTTTGCTATTTACTGCACTGCGCCGTAACTTCTCTTTGTAATTGACTCAATGTTAATTATGCGGATTAATTTCAAGCATCTGTGTTTTTACATTTTTTTACTCAGATCTGATTATGTTAACTATATTGATTGTACCTTCCAAAAAATAATTGCACGGTAAAACAAAAAGCAGCAAAGAGAAAAAATTCCAAATTATTATTTTTTATAAATATATATTATTTATCTCGTCAATCAAAAATATCATTCTGTTATAAAAATAATAGAGCCTTGACAAAAATTACTTTCATTTTTACGAATTATTCAGAAAATTTACAATTTACCTTTTAATATGCACAGAAGTACCTTTGTGAAATCATTAATGATTGTACTTGTGTCAATATGAATTTAATTTTCGAATATATGCATATAATATCACTTAATTTAATACTTAGATTGTGTAGTTGTGATTAAATATATATATGTGTGTGTGGTGTGTGTGTATATATATATATATATGCACACACCACACACACACGCGCATACACACATACGCGCGCGCGCGCGTGCGCGCACACACACACACACACACACCTATGATGTTTTACGCAAACAGTAACATTGTTGTTACTCGAACCGAATTAAATGTAAATTTGAATGTAACATTTTGTAAATGACAATGTTACAGGCTTTTTTGAATATTTTGTAGAAACATCGTTAAAATTAGAAGAGATAGAAGATTTTTATGGTAGTCTTACTACATAGATTTCTAAGATACATTACATGTATATCGAGGAATCCTAAAAATTTTTTAAAAAATGTACACTACGATTACAAAAATATTAATCCGAGTAATGTATTTACTAAGATTTCCTTTATAGACAGAAATATTTAATTAATAATCTTCTTAAAGAAGTTTGAGAGCAGAAGACATAAATAGACTATATTGACATTTATTTACCAAATAAGTTGTGTAAAAAGGAATAAGTAGAATAAGAAAATGTTAATCGGTTGACAGTTATGTCTTCTGTACTCAAATTCTTGGAGGCACTAAGTAAATCTAATTTAGTTTACTGAATTATTCAATCATTCACACTAATTCTAATTACGATAAAAAGATTCTTATTCGTAGAATTCTCTGTAAATTATATTAAATGAGGCAGTGCCTTTACAACAAACCCTAACACTTACTTTGAAGAGATACCTGTGCTACTTATTATAAGATGGATATCAATTAGAATGAATGTGTAAGCAATCATTTAGTTAGGATTATTTCATTACCGGCAGTGATAATATTTAAAATACAAATACTATGTAAAATTGTACAAAAATTTTCTCAACTAGAACTAATTTTTTAAAAATTACCTTAAGATATAATTATATACTCTGTTATGAAAGTGTTACCTTTACATGCAGTTTATGTATTTCTTACTGCATTATAAGTCACTGATTGTGCATTTTTTATTCATGCAACTAAATATGCTTTGAATTTAAACAATACAAAATTCAGAAATATTAAATAATTACGTAATAGATTACCAAGGCAGTTGCGTAGATTAAGCATAGATTAAGATCACGTGCACAAATACTGGAAATCTTGACTGTCTCGAGCAATTGTGATATTAGCATAAGATTATCGAATACATAATATTATAAATATTCGTAATTAGGATAATGAATATTTTTTTAATAAAGTCTTAACTTAAGAAAAATATCATATAAGCTCAGTGAATTACTAAATCTTTGCCATCAAATATGTTATTTCACACAACTATATCTTTTGTTATTTCCTTGATTATATCGATTAATATGCTTCATCATATCTTAACGTTCAGAATTATTATAATTCAATGTATATGCTTTTTTGCGTTGGGTGATAGGATTTCATAAATAATGCAACAGTAATAGTTTGTTTTTGTATAATATAAAATATTCTATTGTAAAATCATATATTGTTGCATACGGTATCATTTTCTTGGACTCCCACCGCGATTAATAAAAATTACATCGAATTGTTTAATATTTATATCTTATTTATTCTCCGAGACCATATCTGACCTATACAATTAACCTGAAAGTAAATATTTCTTTTTAATATCGTTTCTTTTAAATAAATTCTGATTATTACGCAATATGAAAGAGTGCGACCAGTAAAATGAACGGAGTGCACAAGACGAGGATAAATGAACGAACGATATACAGCCTTCGTTTTTAAATATACGTTCGGAAAATGAGTCATTTTAGAATAAAACATTGTATAAAAAGCTATATTATTTTATCATGTTTTACATTAAGCAGCCATTAGCTAGATATTATTTGCGGTGTAATGTATATTATGTAAGTTTTAATGTACATTGCATCGACAAAAATATCAATTGCCCAGGTCTCACCACTTGGAGGTTGCCGCTTCTGGAGACCCACGGATCAACGATGATTATTTTTATGTTGTATTGTTCTATTTCAATCTATTATAGATACATATGTATCTCTCATACGTCAAAGAAAAAGGATAAAAGAAATTCGCCAAGGTGGTTGAATGATTTTATTAATTAACTTATTATTCAAAGACGCCCTATAATATCTAGAAGTCTAAGAGTAGTAAGTATAAAAATTATGAGAAATTTTATTAATCGTAATCGTCAATCGCCATATATATCACGTAAATATTCCCTCGAGCTTGCTACATCGCGCCCGAAAAAATTATTTAATTAATGAATCAAATAGCCGCTTGTTTAAATATTTAAAAAAAAAAAAAAAAAAAAAAAAATATTTCGTAAAATTTTTCTTCTTTCATATATATTAATAATAATGAATGATTAATGCGTTAAATAAGATGTCACGATTCGATAGTAGTCGAGGATTATCAGAAATACTCGCGCGGTCTTTGGAAGAAGAAACGACATCGTACGTGAAAAAGTAACAAATAGAAATATACGAGAAATATATGAGAGAAACAAAAAAATAAAGAAACGTTTCGACCCATATATTTGGGTACTACCGACCTATACGAATACCGGGAAGAAAATTTGGCTCACTGACCTATGCGATTTCTTGGAAAATAACTATATTATCAATGCCAAGGTAGACGATAAAAAAAAACTCTCTCGATTGCTCTCACACACAGAGACACTGCTGCACACGTGCACCACACACTAATGGCGTTCTAGGCGACACACACGCAAGCGTTTATAAAGGACTTTATACGCATATAAATATTTACACATGATTTTCTCGTATATACATCTACATATACATATACAAATTCTTGGAAAAGTCTGGGCTTATTTATTTTAGCACAGGTTTGTAAGCGATATATTTTCTTCTCTACGAAAAGAAATAATAGCATAGATATGTAGTGAAGAATGCACAATTTTTTTTTTTTTCGATGGCTCTGTACTTTCATCACGAATTATTATCAACATTTATTAAGTATAACAATTCTCTCTTTTATCGTTGTTAAACGCAATTACATAATAAATGCGACGGAAATTATTTTATATTCAAGATACGTCAATAGCTACGTCATGTTTAAACGAATGCAGTATTTTTTATGTGTTAGTAAGTCATAGAAATTTAAGAAAAAAAGAAGAATTTTTTTTACAAATATTGACATTTTTACAGAGTCCACTGTTTATTTAATCGCATTTACATCGAACAATAGGTATCACGTAACTTAAAATATTTTCAACTAAAACAGAAATAATGGGTCTTGATAATTATTTATAAAATTCAGATATGATATCCTTATCTGCTCTTCATGAAAAAATTATTTTATCTTCGGGATAGAACATTTATCGAATTTTTTTTTTTTTTAACGAACATAGCACAGCACATATCTGAAACATACGATACTATTATTTTTTTAAATCATTGTTAAAAAAAAAAAAAAAAAAAAAAAATCAACGAACATTCACAAAATCATATGCGAGACCGCGGTGTTAGAAAAGATAAATTTTACACACTTTTTTTTTTTAAATAATGCATAATTGTATAGATCATTCACAGTCGTTATAATTCTCTCGATAGCGTTTCAGTACTTTGCGCGTACTTAAAGAAAACGACACCCTATTGCTTTAGTTTGCGTTACCATCCTTTCAATAATATTTCATCAGATTGTCTTTATCCGTTGTACAACGGATTCTAATAAGTTAATGATCACATGTCCATTTTTCTTTCGATTCAAGAATAAAATTTGTACAAGTACGACGTATAACTAATCCTTTCGAGTAACCTACCTTCAGAGAAATATAATCTCCACGTGTTCCTTGCTTGCTCTCGTTTAATGTGCTACCATTTTCCTGTGTATCAATAATGTAAGAGAGCGATGTTATTCTTTATTCGACGATGATATATCGACATCCGATGTATATGAAGATTTGATATTTTCGATTAATTAATTTCTTTCTTACGCACGCACACGCACGCACGCACACACACGCACACACACGTATGCATTATGTATATGTATACGTACATACACATAACATCTTTGTATCGAATATCATTTTGTGGTATTAATAACATAATAAAAAACATTTGCGGCAAGCGTTTATTGGATGAAATAAGATATCATAATAAAAATTGGAACGACTATTTTGTTCTAATCTAATCGATTCTTTGCTTTATAAGTATTTAAATAAATATGTATTCAAACATGCGACTATAATCGCTTTTAACAACAATATTACGCAATTGACATTGCAAAAATGACAAAAGAAATATGTGGTAAAATACAATAAATTAGAGACGATAAAAATAAATATAAGCACGTACGTATGTAAGCATACAATTGAAACTTTTATCAATTGTTTAGAAGATAAATTAGAGATATACAAGCCTTTATTACAACTAATAGTACTATGAAAATAAATAACAGTAAGGCCATATCTATGTACATAGATTACATCAACAAGCACAAATAAAAAGGTTATGTCGAAATTGAAAAAAAGAAAGCGTCAAATTTCAATAGTTTTTCTTAGATAAATAATTTTACATGACCGCATTCGCAATTTTGATTGATATTTTTGTTTACAACGGTCAAAACAGATCGTGCGATTTTACATGTTACTTCGATACAATAAATCGCATGAGCGTTAATTATATTAACTAGTAATAAAATTGCAATTTGTATGATTGTACTTTCATTTAAAAGTAACCCGTTTGATTCCGTTGTCGAAGATGCGATCGTTTCACAATGCAGCATTGTACTTTGTACGAGATTTATACAAAGAAAAAATATAGTTTGTTTGTACATAAAATTTAATGGCATACTTTGACGTTTTGTCATATGCGCATATATTCGCTAAATTATAGAAAAGCCTATAGTTCACTTTTTGCTTCATTTATTCGGACTTTAATTGAATTTTCAAATACATTATTACTCAATTTACTACATTCTCGATTTTCCTCGTTATAAGATGAAATCAGTCGATTTTGAAACGATGTTATATAGTAAACATGGAATGTTCGTTAAGCTCGCCAGTAATCTCGGTTTGAAATTTTAGAGCGCGTGTGATAATTTCAATGCAATAATCTTGTATCCTTTTTAGCACTTTACGAAAATTCTAATCAAGACACGAACTCTTATTACGAATCGTGACAGAAGACGAATTCCTTTATAGTTTTACGTCCGGTTATTTTTTTTTTCTTTTTTTTTTTCCTTTTTTTCTTTTTTCTTCCTTAATAACAGCAAATTTTTAACACAAAATATTTATATCGATAAACTCCCCACGGTTTATCAATACCTCCCAATATAATCCATTAACTAAAAAAATAATAATGCCTCGATAGCAACGACCATTTGTAAAAGAAGAAAAAAAAAATCTACATTACGATACCCTTTTCTAAAGAGCCGATCGATGTTAATTATGTTTTTCATTTCTTTTATTTTATTTTATTTTATTTTATTTTTTTTTTTCGTAAGCCATTTGGCCGTATAAACTTTCGCAACGAGTTAACCATACGACGGAGAAAAGAAGCCCAAATCTATTTGACTATATTTTCTGTGCACTTTTCAAGTCATATATAAAAATTCGTCGAGAGATAACAACGTAATTACTTATTTAGTTTCAACAGTAAAATCTTATACGACTTTTATAACTAAGTGCGACCAAGCGAGACGTCCTAAGTCAGATTTGAGATGGTGAGATGGTCTCGCTTAGCCTCGATCGTTAAACTCGAAGATGTATTTGCGTCGACAAAAGTATAATAAACTTGTTTCAAGTTTATAAACGACTTAATGCGATCAATGGTCGTTAAACTTATCGAAACATAGAACAACCACCAAATCAGATTTGGCCATCTACGTCGACTTGATATCGAAGCGTAAGATATTGGGCAACGTCCGTCATCCTGTTGATACTACGATGAAGTCCCCGTAAATGATGTCTGAAATTGTTGGCAATAGAATTAGCTAGATCGATGCACTCCTCGTTTTCTAGACTGGAATCATTTTCGACACCGATTTCCGACTCCGAATCGGATGATAGAGAAGACGCGATCGAGGATGCGCTCTGTATGCTTTGCATCGAGGTAGTGCTTGGACAACGAGCGTGTCCCAATCTGTTGGCGGTTTCCGTACTCGTTTGATAAGGAAGAACCGTCTTATCGGAATCTTCCTCCTCTCGAGATTGGATACGATCCTCCTTCGACCAGAGCAACTCGACTTTCATCTGATTGACGATGTGATACAAACGATACAGGTCCGCGTTGGCTAACGTTTCTTTCACGTTATTGCCGGCTTTCAAACGAATCGTATCACCAGCATCGCCAACGGCCAGATCCAACAGTCTTCTCGGTATCAAGATCGTTTCTTCCATCTCGCTGACGGTCTTGACGAATCTTTCCATGCTGTTCAGAATGCTCGCGCAACTGAACTCTGGCTCGTCATGCCGCGCGATTCTACGGAGACTCGTCCTACAACACATAATATTATTATCCCATTACTTTCATCTGTGCTTCAAAGGGAGCAACGTTTAGCGCGATTAAACGCGCTGGAAAGTGAATGATCTACCGCCATCAATAAAGATAATTCTTTTGGTTGAGGGGAGGGAGAGAGAGAGAGAGAGAGAGAGAGAGAGAGAGAGAGAGAGAGAGAGAGAGATGATGATAGAAGGAAAACATTAGACGTACCCCATACGCAACATTTCAACTTGCTTTTAGACGCACGCACACCGCAACTATTTCTACGTTATAACACTAGAGGAGGACCGCGAACATCGACTAGAGTTTCGACTAATGCCGAGTATCGCGTTCCATCGAACGTTATAAGCGAACAACTCTGTTGCAAAGAGCATTACCTTTTCAGGTATAAACATGTACATACATACGTACATAATTACGTACTACGTTCACATGGAAATTAAAATCTACCTTCCCCTATCTCTCCTACACCTTCCATATTCATTTTTAATCATTCATATTCATCGTTATATTTATTAAATCATTAACTTTTCCGTTGGACTTGGGATCGAGTAGAGCAAAATAACGGATATCGTATGATAATGAAATTGGCAAAACATTCTTCCATATTTCAGTGCGGATTGCGTCTTCGATAGAAAGGGGGAGCAGGTATGCACGATATAGCACGACGGGTTGCGTGTTCCGGAGACACCTTTGACCGGCGCGCCGTCCCTCGAATAGGTGCGAACGTCATCGGTCGAAGCCTCCGTACTTATGATATACTTGTTTATCTTACATAATGAATCGATACCGACGAGTCTCCTATACCCCTCTTCCATACAAATATGTACGATACATATGCAGATGGATGCTCGAATTACGCTCTCCCACGATGTGCCCTTCTTCGCACTTGTTCGACTTTGACCTTGCTCTTTCTCCCTCTAAATATTAAATGTAACTTTCACTTGTTATCCATTACAAAACTTTTTCTTCATCATCGTCATGTCCGATGACTTGCCATCCTTCGTATATTTATGCGTCCTCCATCGTCGCATTCGTCGTCGAGAATTTGCTCGATCATAAATTTAAAGTAATAATTCGGCCCGTATGAATGGCGCTCTAAATTTTCGAATCTATCGAAGGAAGTGTGTGTATATATGTACGTAAGAGACGGCGTTAGTTGCGATCGTACAACACATGACTCCCGTACGAGTACACGAGCACTCGCGCTATCGCTCTATGCTAAACGAATAATCGTGCCTATCGCACGATTTATTCAAACGCTCTATGTTTACTCAATGTCGTTGAATTATCTTTAATTTATAAACTTTTTCGTTCATCATTAACATGCAATTCGTTATCTCTCATTTTTTGATCCCACGATAATATTTCCCTCGTTCGAAGGAACATCTCATGAATACTTATATATACATACATATATATATATATATATATATATATATATATATATATATATGCCTTTATCGAAATGAGATAACAATCGTTCAGTGATAGTAAAACTAATGAAATTCATTGATTTTACGAAGAGAGTTATTTATTTATTTATTTCACACGCATCGACGCCACTAGAATACGATTATCTCTTAATATACATATATTAATGAGTATCACGCCCCAGTCCCGTTTCCGCGGCATGTGTACTAACATTGCTTCGTGTTTTATTTATCTTAGATATATAAAATCGTTCTATTATCTACAACTATTTTTATATTTCTTTAATCTAATATTTTTAATTCGCAGTTACGATATCGTAACTACGCGTCATAGATAAAGTTTTAAGAGATTTGAACTCGTTCAATTATCCCGAGAACGTTGCACGCAGAGATCTGCATCGACCCAACGCGCGTCTACCTAATATAGATTTAATAAGGCGTCATTAGTTTTCATAATAAGGGCTTCGGGTAGCTCATTCCCTACAGCGAATATTACATACATCCGTCGTTCCGATCATTGAAAAAAAGAAAGAAAGAAAAAAAGAAAAAAAAAAAAAAGAAACCAATAGCATCCTTAAGAATTGCACTTTCGTTACCGTGAATTTCGACGAAGTAAAAGAGTATTTACACTTCCATTGACTCACGATACATCTTTTTCACGCTTTACATTTGTATAACATGTAAACATTATTCTAAGTTATATCTCTCATTGATCTTTCTTTTTTCCTAACCTATGATTTAATCTCGAAACTGTTATCGGCGTTATCGTTAACATTTTTGTTCGGATACAAATCAAATCAGAATAGAATATTTTTGCGTCGTAGATCTCGAGAAATAGATCGTATCGGAACGTATTTATTTATTTACGATACGAAACTATCTTTAGCACGATTCATCACATTGTTAACATTCGACCATTTCTTTAATTGTTATACGAGCCTGGGAATACCAGAAACTTTATTTTCGACTCGTTACACAACCAACAAATGGAAGATGAGTTCGCTTAAAAAGGTAACGGTTTATAATGGTGCCCGACGAACTTTGGATTTCGAATCGAAAGAGCTTCCTAGTTTAGGCAATATGCCCCCGGCTACGTTTTGTAATGTTTACTGTGAATCACACATTGAATTTTTCATTTCTCCGAAATTTCAAAAGCAATCCAAACTGGATATATTCAATGTCGAATAATATAAAACTATTCTAATGTTTTCTTAAAACGATACAACGTTGAGGCTTTAAAAAAAAGCATTGTAAATTCAAAATCATCTTGTGCGTACGCGTGTGCGTGTGTGTGTGTGTATATATATATATATATATATATATATATCCGAAAGGTAAAGGAATTCACGTGGCATAGCCTCGTTTCAAAGAAGCCACATCATTGGATATCTCTTGGTTCTCTCTTGCGTGATACAGACAATGTAACGACGTATCTTTTTCATCCCTCGTAGCTCGTCAAACTTGAAATTGAATTTAACCGCGTAAGAAATGCGATACAATATCCTCGATGACGTTTCGTCCTCGTCATACGCTATGACTAATTCGGACGCACTCGACATAGATGAACGACGATTCTTCTTCGAAATAGGTACTCCTACGAAATAGGATTACACGTTTGACCATGAATCGGCCTAATTTATTATTTGTTAACACCTTTGCGGTTTCTTAGGAGTTGTATTAGAATAATGCGTGTCACGCGTTTTCAAAACTACGACGACGACGACGACGACGACGACGACGACGACGACGACGACAACGACCTTATTCGAAGGGACTTGAAGGAGAAAAGAAAGACGAAGAAGAAGATAAAAATAAGAGAAATGAGAGAACGATAGAAAGAGAAAGCGAGAAAATAACAGTTATTCGTACCTGCTGCTGTCTACGTTCGACGTGATGTCGGAATAATTCATCGTTGAGGGTTATGCTCGATCTCGTGGATTTAGAAGGATGCGTCGTCGTCTAAGAAGAAGCGACGGGCCAGCTGATTTTTTCGGAGTCTCACACTACACTGTCACAACGCGTTGCTTCACGCGAGGTAAGAAAAACGTGCGTGATTCGACTTCCTAATATCTCTCTTCCCCTCTTAGTGCCTTTCGCAAAAAAAAAAAACAATCGTTCGATCAGATTATTGGGTAAGAGTCACGGTTATGGGGAGGACGAGTTAGAGTGGAAAATCGTTGACGTTGATTAGCAGCGCCGTTCTCGTACGATAATATAAGCTTCGCTGTATAGATGAAAGGTCACGTGACGTTGCGAGCGTCATCTCTCGCCAGATCTATGACGTAAAATCAGTCCTTTCGCCGATGTCGTCAAGAATTATTTCGAAAACGCAATTAAATTACCGCACGCGCGTGCTCTTTCCTTTATAGTAACCGCGCATAACGTAGATACACTCGTAAAATTTTATTTTCGAGCACGTATCGTGCGCCCGATAAGTGCTAAGATCACTTTTAATCATTAATACTACTTGTCGCTTTTCCAATTTTTCATAGAAAATAATCTTACGCGGTACGTAGCATTTCGAATATTTCGATCTATGTATGCTTCGACCGGTTTTAACTTTAGTTCCAAGAATCCTCATCGATTCCGATTCAACGGGTTGTATGGCCTTGCTCTTTGGAATCCTACGACGTACGTCCAATTCTTTTCCATTATCTTAAACAATCGAACGAGTTCGGTTATTTTCCGAATTTAGTTTCGGTTCTTACGCTTTAGACACTTTTTCCATGAAATTTTGATAAATATGTCGTTTTTGTATGCGCACGGTGTATATAAGTTATTAACAAGTTGGAGAGACCTTGGTCGCTAATAACAAACGTTTTTTCTTTTTTCTTTCTTTTTCTTTTTCTTTTTTTTTTTTTTTTTTTATTCGCTCATCGATGTATCTACCTTTTGTGAATACAAAAACGTATACATACGTACATCATCCATTTCTATATTACGTAGATTGTTAAGGATGAATATGAAAAGGATATAATAAATGGAATAACAAGTGACATTGACTTTTTACTTTTTATCACGACTTGCGTATAAGAGCGGTGAAAATGAATGGTAATAATTCAATGGAAGAGAGAATGGCGCGAAGTTGCTAAATTATTTTCTTTCGTATCACCTCGATCGACGTTTCTTTATCCATTAATCGTGGCCTCGATCTGTAAGATTATCGGCCAAGTAACGTTACCCATTGGTATATTATCGAATGAAATGACGTATCGACGATTGTACCTTAGGAGTACATAGCGTTTACGTCACGTAATATATGCGCGAATTCGATACAACGCTCGATGTGCCCTGTACAAAATAATGTCGAATATATTGTTCGCAATGTGTGTACAAAGAAACTCGTTTTACTGCGCACAATTCTTACACACGCACGAGCACACACACACACACACACACACACACACACACACACACACACACACACACACACACACATAGTATATCAGTCTATCTACTTTATTACATGTACATGGTTTGGAACCGAAGAAATATATATTCGTACATATACGTATTTACAATACAATGTGAAAGTTCAAACTTTCTTTGATAGTTACCAAGGCAACCAATTTTGTTCGCACTTATTACTAGCTTCGTTATCAATTTTTATCGACGCCTTAAATAATAGATGCTGCACTTTAAAAGAGCAAGATATATCAGGTATGTAAATTTAATTACATATGTACTTTTGTTCGCGATATAAACTCGTTAAATCTTGTTTCATGTGACGTAGGAATACTCGACAAATTGTCTGCCCAACGTCGCAATTCCGATCTTGTTAAGAAAATAGCGAAAGATTAATTTCGATTAAATGATGATGTGCCGAGTATCGTCATCTTCGGCGCTATACCTCCGATTCTATCCGTTTTTTACGAATGGTAATATATGCCGTGGAATTACTAAATTTCCGATATCGTCGAATGTGGAAAATCAAAGGTGTATAGATATAAATAGCAATGAAGTTATACGTAAGTTAACGCCATTTTTTATTAACATCACTTTTTATAGTACGACAATTGGCTTTGCAATAATTTGTTATTTGTCGTTTGATACCGGTAAACATAATTAATAATGATACTTTAGCGACGCGCATGGCACAATCTCACGCAGCGTCGGCCGTTAGCGAAACTTTAAATCGCGATGACGCGCTACCCTTGATGGAATCAACGAGTGCGGAAGTAATGTCGGAAACATTTGAAATAGCGAGTAAATTTTTGCGACCCAGCATCGAGGATAGAGCTCCGTTATCCTTCGATCAGATACCAGGTCCCATGATAATGAAGCTCTGGGAAAAATATTGGAAATACGTGCCGATTTTTGGTACGCAACTGTTTTCCAGTCTGCTAATCAACAGATTCAGCCAGGGTATGATCCGTTGAAAGTTCGAGGCCTGGAGGCTCGATCGAAAGACACCTTTCTTTTTACGATACATATATAATATTATCAGTTACATCTCTCGCATTAAATTTGCGATCGTTCGACCAAAGAAAGTCAGATTTTAATAAGCGGCTATCGTATATTTACTATTACTTTTAGGACGATTAAGTTGGAATCGCAACATTACGCCGGTTAAATATCTTTTCAATAGATACGGCTGTATCGTAAGACTCAGTGGTCCATTGTCCGGCGATATCGTCATGATTCATAGGTAATAAAACAGTTTATTCGAATAGCCGAAGAATATTGAAAAACGTTGTGTTGTGTTGTGTTGTGTTGACTTTACTATCGGATTGATCCGTCAGGCCAGAACATATAGAAGAAGTTTTCAAACAAGAAGGCGCTGCGCCTATTCGCAGCGGTATCGACGTTCTCGAGCACTACCGTCTTCACTATCGGAAATATCGTCTCGCAGGTGCTTTTTCAATGTTAGTATCCTGCATATATTTCTACATCGTCAAATGCATACGTGTAATATTTCTATGACTAAAGAGATGAGGTCCCAAACGATTCTATATTATTATAGGCAATGTTCGGAATGGTTAGAATTGAAAGAAAAAGTGCAGAAATCGTTCAACAAGATAGACTCGAAGTTTTTCAGAAAGCTCGAAATAGTTACCGAAGATTTCATAGGTCAAATACGAAAAATACGTAATAGGCAGGACGAAGTACGTATGTAGTTTTCAAACGAGTTCGAAATCCAACTGCTAGAACGAACATATTTACGAACGATCAGGTTCCTAATAATTTTAACGAAGAGATCGCTCGCTGGGGTTCGGAATGTTTCTTCGCCCTTATATTCGATAAGAAGCTTGGATTTCTCGATTCGACAGGGCAAAATCCTACTTCGGAGCCAGCGATATTCATCGATGCGCTCACAATAGCCCACAAGTATTTGAGTCGTTGCGAAACTGGTTTTCAAGTATGGAGATTCTTTGATACTCCCTTTTCCAAACGGCTTTTTTCGGCGTGCGATGTTATCGATGGGTAAGAGCCCGCTCGTTGTTCGATACATCGCTCCGTGACATTGAATTAATCGATTTTATTACAGTATCATAGGTAAATACATTCGCCAAGCGCAAAATATGTTTCGAACCCGATCGCCGTTGTCTTGTTCCGACGAAACTTCGCCCATTCTAGAAAAATTGTTATTAGCTCAACGTCTTCATCCCGATGACGTTTCCACCTTACTGATGGACATGGCGATTTTGGGAGTTCAAGCGGTAAAGGTGATACGTTAAAAATAATCAAATCGGCCCCCTATTAGTCTTATTCTTTTAGATGACTAGTTGCGAAGCGTTTCTTTTATACTTCTTGGCGAAGAGTCCCAGAGTTCAAAAAAAATTATACGAAGAGATCGTTTCCGTTATTCCTAACGCGGAATCTTCGATAACCGAAACCAATTTGCAAGACATGCCGTATTTAAAAGCTTGCTTGAGAGAAAGTCTAAGGTATCGTAACATTCTCGTATCGATCGAAATACGTTTAATATCGATGATGATCGTACGACGCGGCTATATTTTTATTCAAGATTGCGACCAGCTTTTCCGTACATCACCAGACTATTACCAAATGCTATATGTCTCCACGGATATACAGTACCAAAAGGGGTAAACGCATACACCGCATTTCTTTCCGCGTTTCTATATACACTTTTTCACTCCAAAATATTTACAATATTTAGACTTTCGTGATAATGGCCAGTCAAATAACGTCGCAACGCGAAGAGAATTTCGAAGATCCGGAAAAATTTCGACCGGAAAGATGGTTAACGAATCGAATGGACGATGATTTTCAAGAGTATAGTTATTTACCATTTGGACATGGCGCACGATCTTGTCTGGGAAGACATATGGCGGAAATAAAAATGGCATTGCTTACGGCAAAGGTAAATATGAAAATGCTCCAACAAAATACATTATATGTTGTCACTTTGGATATATATATATATATATGTTATTAGTTGGTACGGGAGTTCAAAATCGAATATAATTACGCCGATATTGGAACCAGTTTTTATATGATGAATCTTCCTGATAAACCTCTTCGTTTTCGATTTATCGATAGAGATTGAAGTAGTAACGATTGTTACATGCATGGGTATGACAACAAAATTTTCTTATAAAAAGTTCTTTTTCTACGGGTTAAAGAATATGATTATACAATATATATATTCTATCGAGTGTTGTATTTATATTCGGAAACTGCTACGTTCTCTCAGTTATAAGTGTGTTCAGTAATTACTATTACTATTTATCTTTTAATAAAAGTATGTTATATATTAACTTTTACTTTTTTTAACATTCCAATTTATTTGAAAGAAAGCGCTATTTAGGAGGTACTCATTTCGCTACACCTACCGCCGGAAACGATAATACTCACTCAATAGTTTTATATACGTGTTTCACAACGTTTACAGTGGATGATTTGAGGAATCGTTCAATTGTTGAATAATGATGATGCAATCCATTATAAACAGAAAATACTGAAAAAGTTTGTTTTAAATAAATTATTTATTAACGATTGATATAAGCCAAAACAAGATTGTTGTTTAAGATTACTGACCTTGTAAACGAAGTGATGGCCAAAATCAAATAGACCCAGCCCGGAAAACATTAGTAAGTTTTGTGTAATTTGAAGGATAAATTGGAAAATCTGTAGAACGCAAAGTTTTATAGACGGTTATAATATCATCGACATTTATCACGTTCGTTTATATAATTTGATTTGACGAAGATACCTTACCTCTTCTTGTCTCTCTGGATCGTAGGTGAAATCTCTCAAAATATGAAGCGCGTGTTCCGTATGCTTTGCCTAAATTACATCATAGTCATTTATATATTTTAAAAAGTATTTATTACTTAAGTAAACGAGCAAAATACATTTATTTGTCAATGTTATTACCTTTGTGCGACATTTTTCGATGGTGTTGTTTATAAATATCACTTTAAGCAATGATGTAGCCGCCGACAATACTACGGGCGTAAAATCAAACATATACGATAACGTAAATGAAAAATATGTATACTGTGCCTGTACAAATCCCATTATGTATATAAATTGAATCACTATTTCAATGGTCAGTTGTATTTGGAAAGTTTTGTGGAATTCATAACATGTTTTTGAAAGTTCCAGGTGTACGTGCCTTTTGGAAATATATTTTCGATAGATCAAGCAGGGATATTTTTTGTAAAGTTATGAATAAACAATAATTATTACATATTTACATTATTGTTAATAGACTTTGTTTATGGTGAGGAGTATCAATGAGACGTTGGTAATTCGATCTTTTAAAAGCTGCGCTAGTCCGCGTTGTTTCCGAATCGTTATTTATGTTCGTGGATAGATGTAAAATATATTTGTTAATTTTTTCAAAAATCGACGCCGTATACCTATATATACAAAAAATATATGCGTGTGCGTGTGCGTGTGTAGTAAATTATTGATTTTTATTTTCATTCGTTAAACTCATTCCGTTAAGATAACATTTTTTTTTTGTTTCTTAACGACTTTCTACGATGATCGATGATCGAAATTTTATTTTATACAAAATATCAATTGTGACCCATTGAGAAAGAGTAATTGTTTCTCTAAAATATCACTTTTTTACAAAAGTATTGAGAGATATCTTATAAAAACGCGTACCAAATAACAGATTCATATTTCATGTGCATCAGGTTACAAGCGATTGAAGGATGATTTATTACAAATATAATCAAATATGGTTTGATCTCTTTTAAGCTATCCTTGAACCATGATAATTCCGATAAATTTACACCGATAGAAATTAATATCCATATGAGAATATTACGCCTTATTCTATTATGTAAACTTTGATATTTGTTTGGAATATTAAGTCTTTCCAATGTATCGTTTATCATAGTTATTTTGTCCAAGCATCGTTTCCATGTCTGACATATAACAAAAGAATAGATTAATTTTTAGCTATAACTACTCGATAAGATGTTCATTAATCGTTACAGAAAATATGTGGAATTATAATGAAACGTCTAGTTGGTAGTATATTAAAGCATACATCTCTGATATAAGTATTTGGAATAGTTCGATAGTTTGGACTAACAAATAACATACTTGCTTATAATACTGGAAACTCATCACCGTTGACATCACTGCAAGTAATTTGGAATTGAACATTATAAAACCTACGATATCTTGACAAATGAACTTTTGATATTCCAAATAAATGGCAAAGCTGAAGTAAACAAACCAGACGATTATTATATACGAGTTACTGAAATATACGCCTAGTTGTCCGGGAAGGCATTCGAAATTTCCGAGTGCAAACAATTTCAAAATTAATTCTAGAGGGAAAAAAGCGTCGGCTAAATATCTCGACATAGTTGCCTTTATATGATTCTACACTCACTGTGCTGTATTGAAATATTACGCACTATTATATTACAAACGTGCTTACAATATCCTACATGTATGCTCTTTCTAATAGATTGATCAATCAAGAAGTATTAATGTAATGAGATCATCCATTAGCACGTTTGTTTACATTTCGTTATGTTTATAACACTTCGACATTCGCCGTTATGAAGATTCCATTAATATCGATCAAAAGAAAATAGCAATTTAATACTGTGAAAGCGATCGTCGTATGTGCATATGTTTTACGCAATATACAATAATTTGTTTAACTTTCATTCCTCTATTTCGACGAAACTAGTTTGTGTCACTAGTGTTTAATGGATATGTGATATATATATATATCAAAAAAAAAAAAAAAAAAAAAAAAAAAAAACAAACTTGTAAGTTGACTTTATAAATAAGATTTTTTTAAAGTAAATAATGCTATAATCCTTTTTTTTTTGGAAATAGTTACAAATTAGGGTTTTTCTACAATTACACCATACTATATACAAATACACATTTTTTTTTTCCCTATATAGTCGCATTCATTATGCCATGTCTTGTATACGAACAATTATCTAATCACAATTAATGTTCTTCGTAATAAGAATAAAATGTGACGGATAATCATTTTAATTATACAATCTGTATGCTTAAAAAAGAAGTATATAGATTATGAATTATATATAAAATGTATTACGATTCAATGAAGTGTGTATTGTGTACATCATGAGCAATAAATTTACAACTCGCCTTTTTTTTTTATATTACATCGAGTTTGTAGATAATTAAACCGAACTGTTAGAAAAACTCAAAGTGTCAAGATTGTTTTGCGGTAGCATATTAAGTTGATTCAGTAAGTTCTCTCTTTCGCGCAAACACATCCAAGCCTTTTCTTGTTCCTTTTTCGTCAGTGGCATTTTTCTTTGTTTAGAAAGGATTAATTTTTTATAATTTTCTATCACTTCGTTATCCGCCGCGGTAATTCTTCTTTTAAGTGCCTGTCGTTTACTCTCCTCCTGTGCAAGGTTTAGCAATCTCTTTAATTGAGTGACATTGTGATTGGACAAAGCTGACAGTTCTTGCTGACATCTTTTGATTTCAGTAAGTATTTCGTCGTCGTCTTGATTTTTTTTCTGCCCATCTGAATCTAGTATACCTTGTTCTATTAATTCTTTGTGCATTCTTATTTCCAAATTCATTGAATTTTGTATCGTTAAATCTCTAAGAACCGGAGGATCATTATTTCTAAATAATTTGTTATCCGTATTATTATTTGCAACATATACATTTTCCTCTAGTAAGGCAGAAACTAGTCTTTGGGTCAAAGGGCCGGCAATGCCATTCATTTTCTTATCTCCTTTAGGGACCAAAAGAGATACATCCGTACGACCTTTTTTTTTCTCTCTGTTTGGATTAGCTGCATCCTCCTCTTGCAATAAATCATTATGCGCCCAAAGTAAACTATAGTGACGACCTAACGGCGGGATCTTCTTATATTCGCTCAGATCGCTGTGCATCACGATTAATTCTTCCAATAACTTAATATCGTCTGGCATAATGTCGGTGCAATATGGATCTACAGAAGCCCAAAATTTATTAGGTGTATCATTCTTTGGCAACAATAATTTTGGAGCATCGGACTTAGATCCTTCGATCTTTCCTATATCGTGTATATTTGGAATCGCTTGGTTTCCTAAATTTCCAGATGTCTTTTGTTTTACAAGTTTGGTAGATACGGAAGTTTGAGTTTTAGTGCTTATTTCCTTAGGCTTAAATTTTTCTTCTCGAACTTTTCTATCCAAAAGCGACAAACCTTTCCCACTTTTAGATCTTTTATCTCTACGCTCTTCTGCAGAAGATAAACTTGCTATTTCATCCTGAAGCATTCTATGTCTTACTACGACGGATGAAAGTAAGGTTTCCAATTCTAATTGTAAAGCATCCAAATCTTCCATACCCACGCTATCCTCCGTTGTACGCTGCAAGACACTGGCGTATCTTGGAAGAAGTCGACTATTGTCGGCTATCTTTAAAATAGGTATAGACATTATAGATTCTGTTCCGCTTGGACTCATGTCGGCATTAAGTACAGATGTTTCTGCAGTTTTTCCACACTCGCGTACCTTGCCAACAGCTTTCTTTGAACTTTGTTTACCTTTTCCTGACATACTCTTCAATGTAATACAATATAGGTGTCAGTATTAAAGTTGAAACGTTTCGCGGTGACTAATATTTCCTGTCTGTCGCTTCCAAAAATACCATATTTTATAGGAAATTGTTCGTCGCGTTTAAAATAGATTCATATAAATACGGGCATATTCATTTGCCCGTCGAATGTACTTTTTGTGAAATTATTTTTGTAATGCTTTGTGTACGATTATCAATAAGGAAACTCAACAGTTCGTAAAACTGTAAGCATGCACGAAACAAAGGTTAGAATCATTCGGAATACACTTGGTGCACCTTAGTATTATTATAGAACGCTTGTTATTCTATAGGGATTTTTGATATCGTCGATACATTTGGATACTTCACTGTAATTGTAAATGTAAATGACTGAAAATAAAAATCATCATAATCGGATAGTTTGAATGATACGAGTAGACAGATTATACGTATAGAGAAAGAGAGAGATTATAATAAAATATATTTTATATATAATATGTTTCAGTCGAAAATATTTCATATCGAAAGATGCTAAATCACTATGTCGTCGATATCGACATGCGCGATATTATCGACGGAAATTGTGACAACTTTGAAAATGTGGCGCGAAGTGGCGTATCGTTCCAAGTTAACTTTTGTCAGTTAAAAGGATCATCGTACGAGAAAGTAAATTCATGGTTTAGCTTACTGCGACTTTTAAGGTACTTAAAAATCGTCGTTCGCGTTGACAAAGCTGTTGGCTCTTTGTGGAAAGCGACGAAACTGACGGGAAATTGTAATGATTGAAAGCAAGCTTGTGAAACAATCAAGTGTTCGTAGAAATGAATTGCAATGGAGAATCGTCTTTGGATGGTAAACGTAGGGTCAATTCTTGCATGGATAGCAAACCTATCGTCACCTGTAAGTTAGTTTTTATGAATGTTTACACTTAACCTCTTTACGATGACGATCATCGATGATTATAGTTATCAACGCCCCCTTTTCGATACGAGCTCGATCTCTTAGCCCTTTTATATATATATATATATATATATATAAATAAATAATTTAAAACTTTTCATCATGAATTTAACCATTTATCATACCCGAATAATGATTTCTATTAAGATTTATTTTCCTTTCCTCTCAATAATCGCGAAGTTAAAAAACATATGCCGATTAATGTGTAGCAACTTTTTGATAAAAGCATTTGACACGAGTTGTCAGAAATGAACGAAAACTTTACAAATATTCTGTAGCCATTCTTTCTTGTTTTTCTAATTATAATCTTCGTTCCTTATGATTCTTGTACACGAATTATTATAAAGCACTTTTAATTACTATAGATGCCGGAGATGAAGAATTATTTGCTACTTTGGAAACTAGTTTGCTACAGGCTATTCCTGAGAGCACGGTCGAGTGGCGTAGGTCATTTGGCAGACCTATTAAACAGGTCAAACTCGGAGCATCTTTTCTATCATTTTCCAGAGATATCTTGCCTAACGAAAAAGATTGGCGTCTCATAAATCAGCCTGTATTGCACATTTATTGGAGCGAATGTACTGTAAGTGAAATTGAAATATTTTGTGCGTGCGTGCGTATACAAGTATGTATATATGTATGTATTATTTTCTATTAGTTTTTAACATCCTTAACATAACAAATACATGGAAAATATAATTTTAGGATATTGACGCTTATAAAACAAGCGTGAGAGATGACATAGATGCTTGGTTGAAGATATTATCTTCTTATCACATTCAAGACTGGATGATAGTAATAGTGGAAACGTATGATCCAAAAAAAAGTACCAAATTATTACCTAGAACTACTGTTTTAGATAAGATTAGGAGTGACTTTGCTTCAAAAGCTGGTGATAGGTAATATAAATTGTATTAAATGAATTAGAAATATAATTTATCTTTTATTAGATAATTATATCTGTTATTTGCTGCGCCATATAGATGCTTTGCCGTAATAAATCCTATTAAGTATAAATCTCGTTCAACGGAAACTTGGAGAGGATTAATTGGACGTATTCGTCATTTGATGCTTACCGCGTATGATAAAAATCTTTCTCGATTCGAAGATATTATAAGAGAACAGAGAGAAAGCCGGAATCTTCCTGGTTGGAACTTTTGCCATTATTTCCTTTTACAGGTAACATTTAATGTTCTAATGTATCCTACTTTTTATACGTGGATTAATTACATTAATTATTCTATCAATGACGAGTAAATATATGTATTCAAAATAACATGGTTATATGAAATTAATTTATTTTATATTAACGTTTCAGGAAGAACTTGCATTTGTGCTGCAAATGTTGGGTTTATACGACGAAGCATTGGTACAATACGATGAATTGGATGCTCTCTTTACACAATTCGTATTAAATTCTAATGTAGGAGGTACAGTTGAAATGTCCCTCTAAGTTATAGAATGTAATTTAATTTATCTTCATACTTAAAAGCTTCATTTATTTCTTTTCTGTTACTACCATCTTTATCGCGTACCAGCCATATTAAATTTATTATTAATAATCGAATTTCATCGATATCGATCGGTATTCATTCGTGAGCACTATTATTTATATTTTTTTACAGACACACCAGCTTGGCTGAATTTATTCCAAACACCTCTTAATAATTGGGCTGGTGTAAATTTAAGTAACGGCGTTAATCATCATTTAAGATTTCTCTTAGCCGAATGCAAAGCATCACTGCTGGATTTTAGAAGTTATTTATTTAGCAGGCAATGTTCAATGCTTCTGTTCCTTAAAAAGCCATGGGAGGTTAGTGCGATCAAATTTCTTTAACATTATTTTCTTTCAAATCTAACGAAATATTTAAATCCGATGATTGATATTTCCTGCAGGTTGCACAACGATGCTTATCTTTCATTCACAATACGCTGAGTGAATTACAAATTCTAGAAATTCAACGACCAGAAGGATCTGTCGAGTGTTGGGCCTTTTTGTGCGCATTAGAAGTGTTGCAAGCATGTCAATTGTCAGCTTTTAACATAGATAATAATCAACAGTTGGACCTTTGCTCCTTACATACTGCAAGTTTGTGGGCCCTTGCGCGGGATAAGGTAAACTTTGTAAAGTTAAAATACTTTACATTTCGTTTCAATTGTTAAGTGTAATCGTATTTTTTTGTTTAGTTAGGGGCATTAGGAAAATTATGTGGTCTCATGCCTGGTAGCGAACCAACCAGCGAACAACTCCACACAGTTGTTTACCTTATAGCAGGTATGGGAGATTCGGAACCGCAAAAAGAAGGAAAAGCAACTCCGATAGATAAATTGAAGGAGGCGTTGTCATCTAAAGAAGTTTTTAAAAAACAATACTTGGAGCATGCAGAATTAGCTATGGGTACTTATAAACACGTCGGGCGTATAAGATCGGCTAGATTAATAGGCAAAGAATTAGCGAGATTCTATGGCGAATTAGGAGAAAATCAGAAAGCTGTAGCATTTTTATCAGACGCTTTGAAAACGTATACGGACGAAGGATGGTATCGCTTAGCGGCACAAACACAATTAGAATTAGCGCAATGTTATAAAAGAATGGACGACGTAGAGAAATATATAGAAATTTGTGCTGCAATTTCTTGTACCAATATACTTCATGTTACTGTACGTAATACATATTTTGAAGAAATGTTAGGATATATGAAGATGTTAACTTTGCCACAGCCATTACTCACAGAACTTGGACACTCTTTTATAATACTCAGTATGGAAGTTAACGTAATGGACAAAGTAGTGCAAGATTGTGTAGTTAATATTGTGATTAGTGTACAAAGTTTGTTTCCTAGAGAAATAAAATGTACAGGTGCATATATTTCTGTTGAAGAAGTTCAAAAACCTTTGGCTCCAAATAAAAAAAAGGGCTCTAAAGTGGCAACAGAGCCACCGATACAATTGTGAGTATTTACATTTACTTATTAGTAATCGAAAGAGTTATAAGCGATATGAGAGATTAAAAATTTTTGAATTTTCTCGAATTTTATAATTAGGTTGTCGAGTTGTACTATAGAAGATATGAAGCCGCTTGATCCAAGTCTAGCTTTATTACAAGTATATTCTTACTTGAACTGTAAAGAAGACAAAAGTATAGGTTCTGCTAGCGTTATGCATAAAAATATTAAACCCGTGGTACGACGTTCAGATAGTGCTAAGCATAGAAAAGCTTCGATAAATATGAAAGGTGACTTTAGCAAATCGTTATCGTGTGCTGAATTTGTTATGAAACCGGGTATAAATATATTTACATTGACCAGGCGGGTTGATTGTCCTGGATTTTACAAAGTTGGTCAATTGTCGCTTGTTATCGAAGAGAAGTTAGAATTTCTATCTCCAATTTTAAATCCACGATTATGCTATGAAGTTGCAAAAACCCAACCAGTAATTTCTTTGAAATGCGGAAGGGATCTATTGGCTGGGCTTGTTCAAGATATAGAATTAGTTATATCGACTGGAAGTATGAGGATAACGCAAGAAATGAAATTAAAATTGCGTGCATCTAGAGGATTGATGATACAATTAAACGACGGGGAAACAGTAATGGTTAAAGAATTGGAAGCGCCGTTGCCATCGTGCGAACCATTTCAAACGATAAAATTGGGATTAAAAGTTTTAGCCGAGCTCCCACCGAAAAAAGATCCTTCTTCTATGGAGCATAAAGTAACTTCTCGTATCAATTACTAGGTTTAATAGATTAAGACCTTCCTATTATGAAATGTACGCATTACAAGTGCTATTATTTTTTCAGCTTAGCGTGCAATGTCCATGGGGTACGGAAGAGAGTATCCTTTTGCACTTTGGTCCGCCTTTAATGACGAATATGAAACTGCATACCGCTAAGCAGAGAAAATTCGTTCAAATAATCGTTACAGGATTGACAAGTCGACTTTTGCAATTATCCGACCCTCATTTGGCATCGAATACGTCGATGGATTTAAATTTTAAAAGTTTAAATCCAACTGCTGGCCAACGCTTAGTGGTAGGTAGTGGAATGAACGTATCGTTTATGTGGGAAGTCGAGGTTGGGAAAGATGAAAAAGCTACAGTACCCATTAAGACTGATTTTCGTGTTAAATATGTACCAATTAACGACACCGAGGAAACAAGTAATACTTATCTGAATGACGATCCTTTACATATACATAATTTGCAAAAAATAGAGAAAGCTTCTAGTGTATATAGATGTAATTTCGATGTCACAGATTACGTGGTAAGTAGAAAAAATGATACAACTCCGTTATTAAATAACTCGACGATACGTATCACCACTCTAGTCCTTTAATTTACGAATATAACGTTTTTCAGACATTATTTACAGTCTCCTCGAGGGTTGAAGCAGGCGGAGGTGGAGGAGAATTTTGCCGTGCCGGTAGTATGTGTCATCTTTATCTTACAGTGACACGTATGTTGTATACTCCTAATCCTAATCCTCCGCCTCAACTAATGTACGAGGTATTAGCAGATCAGACTATGTGGGCCGTTTGCGGCCGAACTGCAGGAATCGTATCATTAGAAACTGTAGAAAAACAAAGCGTTACGTTAGATGTTATGCCTCTAACCAGCGGTTATTTACCTTTACCCGTTGTTAGATTGTCTCGATATATTCCTGCGGTAGAAAGTAAGTCAGGTAAGTACTCTAACAAAATGTCTGCATGTCTGAACTCTATGCATCCTAATATTGTTATAACGTGTGGACAATTACTTACATCATATTTCGTAATAGTATTATATACGATGCTAATTTCATTTTTTTTGTTTTTTCTTTTTCTTTCTTTTTTAAAGATGTCACGCGTAAAGGTGACGTAACTTCAGGTCCGAGACTGGAGCCATTCAGTCCAGGGCAAGTCTATAACGCTAGTAAAGCTCAACAAGTACATGTTTTACCTGCAGCACCTTCAGAATCTAATTAAGTTTCGAAGCTATTCTTAAATAGCCATACTATATACAATTTGGTTTCAAAGAATACATTATCGCTAGTGTGATCGGCGGTATAGCTAATTTAAAAGTTCATTCGAAAGGCGATTTACTAGTCTTTATTGTTTTCTCATGCAAGCTTTTCTTGGTATAAAGGATCAATACTTTCACTCGTGAATGAGACTTGATTACGACTAAATTAATGATAGACGCAACTTCCTCTCTCTCTCTCTCTCTCTCTCTCTCTCTCTCTCTCTAGACTGTACCATAATGATTGATCTTCATTCTATATTCTCTTTTTTGCTTTACTTATAAAGTCCTATCACAAAACAGAGTAATAATGCGACAATAGAACAAACGCAAACGTAAGAAGAAAAAGTTCTTTATTTGTACCGTGATAATGAAATAGAATTAATATTAGATTGATAGATTCGTACAATAAAAATTGTAAACAAAATTGAATATCCTTACATTATAATAAGATATATTTAATGTCTTATAAAAAAAAATCTTTTTCTTTTTTATTTGTATACGTTCAATGCTAATTTTTGTTTTCTTTCAATTACATTTATAATATTTGTTTTCCGAGAGAATTACTCTGTTGAGCTATGTATTATAATATGATGCCATACTTATTACATAGCGTAAGAAAGTAAAGAATTTATATAACTCATCAAGAGGAGAACAATCGGTATGAAATTTATTTTTATTAGGCAATTGTGAAATAACGTCGGAAAATGAAAATCTATGGTTTGATTTTAATTTGTATTTGGGGAAAAAAAAAAAAACTTTTGCATATAAAAAATTTTGTAGTATTTTCATATTTTTAACTTTTATCGTACTATTACTGCAAAGAAGTGAATTTAATATCGATTGTCCACTTTGATGTTGATATGGAAAAAGATTAGAGTATAATTCTGAATGAAATGTTTACCATTTAGATATATGGTACCTGTGCTCTAAAATATAAAACTGTTTTATAGTTTTTTATTAAATAATGTATATTATCTGCATCAATCATGATAGTTACATTATTAATCCAATAAGTGCTTCTTCGCAATTTGCCCTAAATATTGATCTAAAAACTCATTAAATCTAATCTGTACACATGACATCGAATATTTTCGAGGATCGTTAAAAGAGTTGTGTATACGCGCGTATATGTGTGACAAAAATATGATAAAAATTAACGTTGAAGAAGGTAGAAGTATCTGTATATTCTTACTTTCGTGCCAATATAGGAATTTTTCACTTTAATTACATATAGATTTTCTATCACATTGTTTAATTATATTTCTTTTTGTTTATTTTTACAAATGTTTCAAACTTTGTGATATTTATAATGATCTTTTTTTATTTACTAGCAATTCAAATTTTAGAAGAATAGAGTATTGAAATATAATGAATTATATTATTATATTTATCTTTACAAGCAATTAATTGTATCTTTGCTTTATATCGAAAATTTAAATTACAAAGAAAAGTAATAGAGCAGGTAGTGCCTATTAGAAAATGTTATAGAAGTGATGATGTATTACTAATAGCGCTAAAATATTAATTTTCCTAAATTATCTAGTTATTGGCCAGTGATAAAAAAGTAAAAACACATCTATATAACTATAATATTCTAATTTTAGACAACAAATTGTTTACTCAATTCGGATATGGCCTTAATACGTTAAGTTCACACAAATACATGGAATCATTTTTGGAATATTCTGAATTTGTTCGAACGATATTAATTTACATAGTAATTAAAATCAGATTATCTATTGAAAATTAATATTATTTTAATAACTGTATTAAAAAGCATGAATTATATGTATATTTCTGCAAATGCAACTCAAACTGTGCGTGCGTGCGTGCGTGTGTTGTGGTGTATATATATATATGAGTTATAGAAATAGTTAATATTAATAAATTGAGATATAAATTTTGTATTAGTTTAAATTAAACTAGCAATTTTTGTAATGACAGAATAAGATTATATGTCTGTAAGCTCAGATATTTAATCAGAAATCAGTAACTTGGTATCTTTCGCTGCACTCATAGTTACTATAAATATGTAAAAAGCGGAACATGTTTACATTTACAAGTACTTGCATCGAAAATTTACGTCTTGGTATAATATCGTACAGAATTACATATTGTTCTATTAAAATGTATTTATGTTGCCATGTTATTATTCTGCATATAGATTAGTTTTGATCGAATATACTTTTTTCATTCAACGTGTAAATATGATAAATGTTATAATATTCTATATACGTGATAATTATATATTTTATACGTTGTCAGAGCTCTAAAAATTATTTAGTATTTATAGTAGTATAAAATATACATTTGTAAAATGTGGGAAGATATTTTTATTTGGTATTATATCAAAATAATTAACTCATTTTTTTATTGCATAATATATAAACATTATCTATAATCATCGTTTATTACTTAAGAATGTTTCATAATTTTGTTTTTTATGTGCTAAAGTAAAAGTATCTACATATATAAACAAATTGATAATGTTTTGAAATACCAAAAGGGTACTGTCGTCGTATCAAAAGAAATTATAATTTCTTTAATATTTGTATAATGAGTTATAAAATAGAAAAAGAAATATTGTAATTATATTATTTTAGTATTGTATCATAGAATTGTTAAACAAATGTGACTGTTTTAAAAAAGGAAAAAATATTATATGTACATGGTACGCAGGTGCATAAAATGTAAATTAATAAGATGCAAAAGCAATGTGTCATGTTTTTTTTTTTTTTTTTAAGATTTTTCACAAAATATTATACGAAATTATTTTTTTTTCATTATCATTGAATAATTCTCGAGTCGAAGATACTGGCAAAAAATGTTAATAAGTCTGAAATTTCTTGTTATTCAATTTATACTCTCCATATGATTTTTATTATTTTTTTTCATTGTTTTGTTAGTATACTTTTCTGATATATATATATATATATATATATGTGCATACTATTGTGTATATATCCAAAGTACCAAATAAAATACATAAAGCTCTCGTTGCATTATTCTTGGTGCGGTTGCATAGAATTATATTGTAAATATGAAGGTTTTAAATATAATATTATAACAAATATGTTTCGATACTACAACGATTATTTCTAATTTATTTCAATTATCTTATTACACGATATCGTTTTGGTTATCTATATTTTCTTAGAAAGTTTTCCGATTTAACGTACACTTTTTCATCGGCACAGTTTTCTAGCAAAGCCTTATTATATTTTTGATTGAAACTGCTGTACGATAAAGTAAGTTTATTTTTTATATATAATACCATACTATATATCAAATGTAAGACGATCAAGACACGTGCAATATTTACTTCTATCGACATAAATTTTAAAAGAAATCTTCATTCCACGTGTGCCAAAGGCAGGATGAAACGCGCAATCGACATACTTTTAATAATGTAATAAATTCGTTAATATATATCTGTCTTATTTAAATTGAAATAATGCATTAGTAAACTGGCATCGGAGCCTGAGTTAGAAGTAAACCATATCTTCTCTTTAACGTAATTCGTTCTCTGGAGTATTTGTCTTCCGGGGAGAACCTAGCTGGAAATTTAAGACATTACGTAGATAGAATGGAAATCTATAGAAAAATATTAATTTAAATGTTACCAGGATGCGCAGACACAGTCGGTTTTCCATTTGGATCAAGTTTCTGCGAAACAAACGTATATAGAAGGTTTGAACGATCTAATTATTACTATAATATAATTTAGTTCATATGGTATATTATCATGAAATGTTTGTTCTTACTTTTAACGTATATACACGATCCCCATTTTCATTTAAGTAATACATTAGATACATTTTTCTGTTGGATCGATGAAGTTCTCTAACAAATTCAAAAACTAACCTCAACTTGTATTCTCGACACGTGCTTCGATACGTATGGTATGGTATAGTCGATCATTCGGTACGCAGAGAAATTGACGCATGCGCGCAATTGCATTTCTTTGAACTCGATAAAAGGAAATAGTTATAAATGATAAAATAATACATTTTTAATTTTTCGTAAATGTGTGCGATTCGCCGATGTCAAACATTATTAATAAGAGATTTATGTAAGAAAATTAGGATAAAAAATATTCTCTACATACTTTATCGATACTTATAGACAATCAATAATTGTTTTTTGATAATCATTTGATATTGCCAGTCGATCGTGATCAATTAAGAAATATTTCATTTTTTCAACGAAAAATCTAAGAGTAATATGATATATTAAATTATAATTAATTAAATAACTCTTTAACGACGACTTGTGCGTTAACCCACACTTATATCCGTATCTAAAATGTATTAGGAATGTTTAAATATTATTACACGATAAGATAGAATATTTGTATTGTGCTATGACGTAATAAAATGACGCATGTCTTACATATTCCTTTTCCATATAGATCTACGTCATTGTAAGCCCCATTTGGGCCTGTGCCTACCTGTATATGGTTAGCCTTTGCTCCGTCACATTTCTGTAACCCTGGTTACCTTCGATACATGGGGCCTTAGAACCTATACGATAGGACCTCGCGAACCCTCTTGTCAATTACCAATTCGACATATTAAACGTTTGGAGATTGAATTTTTCAATGGTAAATGGACTACGTTATCGTAAGGTTAAACGTATAAATATATATGCCTATATTCGGTCGTATCGATCGAAGTTACTTTTGTAAATCGATTGACTCGTATAATCCATTGCTTTACATGCGCATTATTTCTTTCATAAATGTTATTTAATTGTTTTATAAAAATTCGTATTATGTTAACATTTAGATAATGCTTTGCGATAGGTTTATAAATTCCCGCTGCGAAGGTGCGACTGGTCCCACCAATCGCATCGAGAGAAAAGGCCCAATGCTATTGGCTGAAAAGAAGAAGATTAATACTTCCAACGAATCACATTCTAGTAAACGAGTGGTACTACGTGACGAAGCAAAGAAATGATTGCGTACGTGGAGAAGCGAGATGGAGAGAAAAGTGGAGGGGGAAGTTGGGCCTTACTTATTGCTGTAGTTGCCAGTTCGCTGGTGGCTCTCGTGGCGTGTGTTATCGTTGGTAAGAGCCTAACGACGTTCGCTCGCGTTTTTTTCTTTTTCTAAACGGCAAGGACGTACGTTTTCTTCTTCGACGATTTTTGAATAGCCTATCTGCCTCTTTGGAACACTTTTGCTTTGTTTCTCGAAGATTGTCGTTCTCTCCACCGAAAGGAAGTATCGCGATGTCGAGAGGCGTCGCGTTCGACAAATTTCGGCCACGACGTTGGTCCTGAGCAAAAGGAGAAAGCAAAGAGGAGGAGGAGGAGGAGGAGGAGTAGGAGGAAGAGAAGGAGGAGAAGGAGGAGAAGGAGGAGCAGGAGGAGCAGGAGCAGCAGCAGCAGCAGCAGCAGCAGTAGTAGAAGAAGAAGAAGAAGAAGAAGAAGAAGAAGAAGCGGAACGCAAAGGGGGAATAGCGGTCGGAGAAGAAAGAACGACGATAGTGACAAAGCAAGAAAGAGAAGGAGAGAGAGAGAGAGAGAGAGAGAGAGGAAAGAAAGTCGTGTGTACTGTGCGTGTGCGCACGTGTGCGGTGTATCGCGCGTGTGTAGTGCACGCGTGCGCAAGTCCGAACACGAGAGCGGCGAGTGCGGATGCAGTGTTACCGCGCGCGTATTGTACTTAGCTAGACGGACGTGTGCACCGTCGACCGTATCCCCGCGTGTACTTGACAGTGCGGAATCAACAAGTGTCGTCGAAGTATTCGTCGCGCGTCAACCGACTTTCGATTTTTACGTTCGCCTTTTCAGGACGATCTTCGGACGATTATTTTCTCGCACTCGTACTCGTTACTACGAAAAAAAGGCTTTTCGTCGCGGAAACGCTCCCCGATCGACGCTGACACCGGATAGGCCCGTTACACGTCGTCGATCGTACCGAGTGGCCGTGGATGGCCACTTTCGTCCGCATCTCAAGATGGAAGTCGTCTATATAGGTACGTTGCTTCTCCATCCCACACTCTTTAATTTTTTCTTGGAATTAATGTATGCGACTGGAGATCTCGTGGCGTGATCGCGACCACCACCACCACCACCACAACGTGGTGCCTTCCTCGACGACGATTTCGAACACGATTCGTCGTCGTTGAACGAGAAACACGACTCTTATATCTAACGGAATAGGAAAAGCGTCCTATGCGTTTGTTATTCGATTTGTCCTCTACTCGAAAATGTCGAGAACGTCGGATGAGTAAGAGTTACGTTCGTTAGTTAGTGTGTTTACCTATACATCGTCAAGAACTCGCTCGTTTTCGTCTTCTATTCCGATAACGGCATAATCTATATTCGCGTAGGAAGTTATCGCGCGTTTTCATATTTAGCGCCATTTCTTTTTCCGAAAATTCGAACGCGATTTTCTTCGCGCCGATTCGCCGAGAGTATTTTTCAAGATGGAGTTTTGCCGTTTACGTTAAAATTTGTCTACGTTCGCAAAGAGAGGAAGTTTTACTTTAAACCGACGGTCCGGGGTTTATCTTATCTACAAACCTTTTGTTCTCGTGACACGTGAAATGCATATGTCAAGGAGAACGGTCAATGTACGAGCGTTACACAAACGCTACGATAATTCACGTAATAAGGGACACGGAGACAAACGTAAGATTTATCGCTGGCGTAAGTTTTTTTTTTTTTTTTCTTTTTTTACCCGTCGTTCGTTCGGACAGATTTATGAATATTATTTACGATTTTCTCGATAATTACGATCGTTCAACGTTTTCTACAATTATCGTTGAAATAATTCGGAAAGAGTTCGATTCTCGTCCCCGTTATTATTACTACGTTACTTGTAATAACCTCTGTAGAACTACCGCGATAGAGCACAACGAGTATAATTAATAACGTATCGGAATCGAAAGGTAATACTCGATCGAGGAAATATTACGTAAGGGAAGCTAAGAAATGATATTATTTGTCTTTTGAATTCCTCGTGTCTGTTATGCTTTCCGTAACTCGAGGAAAGAATTCCTGTAATCTTCTAGCGTGAAGGTTTTATCGAGTAAATTGTTTATTTACTTTAAATCACTTTTATACGTTGGACGATATCTCTTCGAGAAAAGTGATAAAACGTTTGCTGTGCTCTCGTGCGAAAAGAAGAACGCGGTAATTTGCCGAAAAGATTGTATTCGAAATGATATAAAATATGCTCATACACTTTTCGTAGGTCGATCACTATTAACGATACGATCGATAAAAGGAGAAGTTCGATGAAAGGAAATATCGATTGGATTTTGCGACGAAGCGTAAAAATAAGCATCGCGTCCGTAAGGAGCGTGCATGTCACATGCTGGATTTACGATCGATGATGTAACGCGAGATACTGACATCATACCCATCTCACTTTTTGTATTTTAATCGGAGTCATGGAAAGGATAAAGCAACACGTAGGTCGTCGTCGGATCGAAATAGCTCGAGTTTAGACGGCTGCAGGATCGATAGGTGTGGCATGTGATTCTTTGTCGGATCGATCCAATTCCATTAGGTATATATACGTACGAGCAACATACCCCTCGTTCCCTCCGATTCTGCCGACTTGGACTATAAATCGCGAAGTTATCAAAACGAATAGAGTTTCTCGAAACTCGTTTAAACACCTACCGATAGCTGCTTTTACACGATCGTTAGTATTCGTGCCCGATAAAGATGTTCTCCGCTATCGCTACAAGAGAGTTAATTTCAATTATTCGGCGATCATACGTAAGGTAGAAAATGTTTATAGAGTTTTATCATGATCGTCTAATGAAACGCGATACTTTGTATGTTCACCGTCGCAATACCCCGTAGGATCGCCGAAGGAACTTACGCTGTATACCGCCTAAGTTCAAAGTCTTTGCTTATGTATGGGGTAGTACTACCTGCATTCTATTTACCGCGGTGCACTTCTCTCCCGTGCAATAACGTGAATGAATGCGATATAATACTAATGCGGTAGCATACAGTAAACGATACAGTCGCTGATGTAACGCGAACCGATCAAACGAACAGAATCGTTCTGCGAAGAGAGAAGGAAGGGAAGAATACGCGCTCGGGGAACACTACCGGTTGGTTCGTCGGCGACGCGTACATATTTCGTCGCATAATCGAATTGCTTGAAAAAGCAGATAATTGTTATCGTATAACCGCATGCGACATTCTCGATACCTTTTTCCAACGGCCATATACGGTATCTTTCGTCTCGAGCTCATCTAATTTCATCGTCTTACGATAAAGCGAGCCTTACGACCAAATTACTTATCCTCCTTACGTATTTTCTTGGAGAAAAATGTATAAGATCGAAAGGGAAAGTTTCCTTTTCTTTTCTTTCTCTCTCTCTCTCTCGGGAGAAGCATCTCGTTCGCGATGATCGCGTAGAGTTAAGAAAGTCGGTCCACGGAGAGTTCGCGCGGTTCAACCTTAATCCGAATGCGGAAGTATATCTGCGCTTTGCACCTGCGCGCTTTTCTTTCAACGAATATAATCCGAGATCGTTACATCGTACGAGAATCCTTTCATCGTATCGTTGACGATCGGCCGTGGATAATTGCCCGTTGAAAATTCTTTTCCTGCGTTGGGATGAGAATACGGTAGTCGTTTTACGTGAGGACGTAGATCGTTCGAGGCACGTTATTCTATTTGCGAACGCGTTTACATTTACATATTTAACGAGGCGTTGGTATCCCGTGCATAGCGATTCACCGCGAGATCTTGGCGACATCGAACCCCCTTCTTCGTGTCCTATCAATAAGAACGATAATCTATCGGCCTGAATCGTCCGATCCTGTACGCGCAGGTGGCCGGCGTGTTTTTCGCCTCTACTATATTCGAATATCGTACGGATTTAAACCGATCGGTGAGTATATTGCCGCGAGCCGCAGGGTCAACGAGTGTCAATTCGAAGATGACGAATCGAGCCTGTTGGCGTTGGTTATAACAATTCCGCGATAAAATGAACATTTTAATGAATTTCGACGTTTTTCGCATCGACGATAATGGCTCCAGTCTCAGTTTGATATTCGTTTTATCCGAGTTCGACGAACGTTACTTTAATAAGACGAGTACCCTCGAAATACGATCGTAATTATCTCGATAAGTCGTCGCGGCGGCTCGTACATACTCATATATACGTATACCTATATATGTCGGTATCTATGTAGAACGATGCTCGGCGTGCTCTCGTTGCAGCTAGAACCTCTTGACAAATGGTTGCCGAGATACCAAGTTTACAATCAACTCGACGCGTGTTAGGGTTTAACTTTCGTTCCGGATGATTAAAACTTTCCCCATTATTGACAACAACTGCGCATACGTCGGCGTTGGTTTAAGAAAAAGCAACATTTTTCACCACCACCGGGGAGAAAACGTTTCCTCGTCGGTCTCGTTAATTCGACATCTTTTTTTTTTTTTTTTATTATTTAATGTTATCCAAAGCGAACATTCACGATGACACGTCGAATATTTCTTTCAGATGAACGTGAGGACGTCCAGAAGAAAACCTTTACGAAATGGATCAACTCGCAGCTGCTGAAGGTTGGTTTCTTTTCGAAACTTAAATTTTCGATCGGACGAAAACATAAGAAACGATTCGAGTGGATTGGTCGGTGAAAAAATCCAAGATTTACATAATTCCGTCCAAAAAGCATCTTCCAGAATTAATTTTTTTTCTTCATTAACATTGTGCACGCGGTAACTAGCGACTGGTTGTTGTGGCCTCGTTTATCAAGGCCGTTAACGCCATTGCCGTAGTCTCAAAAGATTGGAAATCAAATATTACCGGAGCTACGGACCGCGTCGCGATTGCTTCTGAAAGTCACGCGATGATCTTATTATCGCGAATTAAGAATCACATATCACTGGTTAGATCGATCGATAAGAAGATAGATAGATAGATAGATAGAACGGTTACTTTTACAATTCGTGATCATAACGCCAAAGAAAAGGCGCAATTTTACTTCTTTTCCAAATATTTTTCCGTACGTAGGCGATACTCGAACAATTTTCTCTGATCGATCATCGACAAATGCGCCTCGTCGATACGTACTTGACTCGGTGAAAACAAGAGACCTTGAATTACATATTTCTCTTTATTTTTCAGAATCACCACGAACCGATATCCGACCTGTTCGTCGATTTAAGAGACGGAAACCGGCTTCTGTCCCTCCTGGAGGTACTCACGTCGAAAGTTTACGTAAGTACATCGATTGTATTACCTGTCCGTGAAAGAATCGTTTCACCTTTCGTGCCAAGACGACGTTCGGTTCGATGCACGTACCACCGACTGAAATACCTACGTACGTACCTTTTTTCTCATGATCAATCATCCTCTTTTTCTTCACGTCTTTTCTTTATTTGCTTTTGCCTCGTTTCTCTTATCGTAAATGACTATCCGTGCTTCGACGATTATTATCCCCCCGACGTTCGCTGGCACGTTTAATTACGTTCATGTAGAGTTACAAGGGAGATGAGTTCCGTCCATCAAAGACACTTGTTTATTAATGATTATGCGTACCCGTAAGAGACCTTTCGTGCCAAGAAGAGAGAAAAAAAAACAAAGAAGAGAAAAGAACGATACGTGCCGTCCTGTCTCTTTTTCTAGTTCACGCAGGTGTTTACTACTACTCAGCAGGTGTAGTACGCACGTGGATCCAGACCAAAGGCCAGTAGTAATTTCAAGTTAAACCTGAAATCGTTCGTTCGTGGAGAATAATCTACGTCTTCGTATAGATATTATTTAGAGCGCGCGCGCGCGCGCTCTGTATTTGTTAGCACAGCCGTAATAACTGGCGATTCTCCATATGTACCGATAGACGTCAACAAATCGTCTTATTAATTAGAATAGGAAAATTTTCCTGACCGACTGTACGCGCTAGTCGTTTCTCCCCATCCAATTGCGTGAGTAAACATAAGACGCGCGGCATAGCTGATCTTATTGTCGTGGTAGGATGCGCTCTAACGGTTAGCGCGCATAGTCTTTTAGAAAAGGATCAAGGAATGTATTCGAGTCTTATCTTTATGCGAATCCTTAACAAAAAGAAAACAAGAAAATAGAAGATAAGACTAAACGACGACGTTTCGCCTTTGGAACGATATGACGCAATACATAAATTTTTATCATTAATTTATGCGCACAATTGTTTTCAGAAAAGAGAACGCGGTCGTATGCGGGTTCACCATCTTAATAACGTTAATAAAGCATTGCAAATCCTCGAACAGAACAATGTAAGTCAATTGACACGAACTTTGGGAGAATTCGACAAGTTGATAATTAATTGCCGTCGTTGCGATTGTGTTTTAGGTGAAGCTTGTAAATATTAGTAGCAACGATATCGTAGACGGTAATCCAAAGTTGTCGCTTGGTTTAGTATGGAGTATTATTTTACACTGGCAGGTATGTCGTTACCGTTAACAAATTTTGCGATTCTAGCCGAATTTTGTCTCGTTTAACTGAAATGTTTACGTAGGTACATTATCATCTAAAAGACTTGATGACGGAATTGCAACAAACCAATTTAGAAAAAACGCTTCTCGCTTGGTGCCGACAAAACTCTCAGGTAAAAACATGATCGTGCACGTACGGATCGTGGTACTTCGATCGATATATATATATATATATATATATATATATATATATATATATATATAATATGTATACACGTTGTCTCGCATTTAGAGTTATCCTGGCGTCGACATAAAGAATTTTACAACTTCTTGGTCCGATGGGCTAGCGTTCAATGCACTTTTACATCGGTGCAAACCGCATTTGTTCGATTTCAACTCTATATCCCGAAAGCATCCCAACGCCAGGTTAGACCACGCTTTCCGTTTCGCCGAAGAACACCTTAGAATAGAACGACTTTTGGACCCAGAAGGTACCTCTACGTTTCTACGAGTTTTCCTCGCTTACGAGGAAATATATATATATATATATATATATATATATATATATGTATATAAATACATACATATATATATCTATGTATGTATGTATGTATGTATGTATGTATGTTTGTATGTATGTATGTATGTACCTTTCTCTTCTTTTTAATCGTAAATTATAGATGTCAATACGTCGGTACCGGACAAGAAATCGATAATGATGTACGTTATGTGCCTGTTCCAATGTTTAACTCAATCCGGGGACGATGCCGGTGATTTGGATCTATCGATCGCGAGTGATAACAGTCCTGTCACGACACCGGGCGCGGAGGTACGGCTAATAAAATGCGATTTGCGCTATCCTGTTCAGGAGAAACGATTAGTTTGAATTTATTTCCATTGTAGAACACGTTGTCTTTGTCGACTTTTGGAATGCCAACGTCACGTCCGATGAGTCTAGCGACGAACGTTTCCGTCGAACTCGGCGGTTATCAGGTAGCGCTCGAAGAAGTTTTAACGTGGCTGTTAGAGGCCGAGGATAAGTTGAATCACGCGCCAGAACTCGGAACGAATTTGGAAACGTTGAAGCAACAGTTTCACGATCACGAAGCCTTTTTGATAGAATTGACGGGGCATCAGGATGGCGTCGGTGCCGTTTTGGAGGAAGGCGCGAGATTGTTAGCGGAGGGTGGTTTGCACAAGGACGAAGAGCACGAGGTACGCGTTCAAATGTCGCTCCTCAATTCGCGATGGGAGGGACTTCGAATGAGGGCGATGGACACGCAGACCAGAATCCACGAGGTTTGCATTCCCTTTAACGTTGATCACGTCGAAAGAGATTTACTTGTTTTTTTTTTTTCCTTTTTCATCTGACACACGATCTTTCGATCTTCCGACATAGGTCTTGATGCAAATGCAGCAGGCGCAGATCGATGCGCTGAGACAATGGTTGACGAAAACCGAGGATAGAATTTCTTTAATGGCTGCGATCGAATTGAATCAATCTAGTCTAGATGAACAGATTAAGCGATTAAATGAATTAGAACAGGATATAAAGGCGCAACAGGACGTCGTAGATAGTATGAGAAATATCGTGGTTGTCGTGGACGAAGAAAACTCCGAGGCAGTTTATACGGAAATGGAGGATCAATTATCGGCTCTAGGAGAACGATGGGCTCACATTTGTCAGTGGAAAGAGGAGAGACGTCAACGACTTCAGTCACTCTCTTTGCTCTGGCAAACTATTATCGATGATCATAAAAAGTTAGTTGCTTGGTTAAACGAAACGGAGATTACACTCAAGCAAATGGAAGCTAATCCAGCCAGTGAGATCGGCGAAGTACTAGAGAGAATAAGAAAATTGCAAATCTTAAAGATGGAGATGGATCTAAATCAAAAGAAAGTAATATCCTTGCAAGAGTCCATGCAAGAGTTGGATAATCAAGGATCTTCTCCCGATAGCGTCAATATGTTGGAAAAAATTGAAAATTTGCAGGATCGATGGGACGCTGTTGGACAAATTATGGAAGTTCAGAGCCAAAGGGTAAAGAATACATCTGCAGACTATCATAATGTTACGATTAAACAGGCGATTTGATTCGTTCTTTTTTTCATCATTATTATTATCATTACTATTATTTTATTATTATTATCATTATCATTATTATTATTATTATTATATGGTCCGAACTTTGCGATATTTATTTCATCTTAGAAAGTATACGCGAACGATCTTTTCTGCCTCATTTTAACTCATTGATATTAATATTTTTTATTGTATTGTTATACCGCGGAGCCATTTAGGACGATCTACGCGATGCACACTGTGATCAAAATGATACATTTTGTTTCTTCGCGATGGTCGAACGCTAAAATGTAACTTGCTCGTTTGTTATTTTGCGTAGAAGAAAATATTTGTGAATGATGTAATCAATATCTCGTATAACCGGCACTTTTGCGCACGAGCAAAGTGAGAATTTCACGAAACCGTTGATCTAGGAAATATAAAACGGATTTTTGTATTGCATTTATAATAAAATTATTGCGGTTTAGAGGCTGTTTTTTTTTACTTTTTTTTTTGTTTTTTTTTTTTTTTGTTTTTGTTTTGGTGTGTCGTGTACTCGTAGTAATCGTATATTCATGGAAGCTTAATTATTGCGATAAGAGTATTCCGAGCAGATATCATTTAATTTTAATTAAAGGACGTAGCTACGTTTGTCGGAAAAATCGTTCTACGTCGCTCTCGAATTTCAATGGAATGACGTAAATACTTGTTGTTTTTCTTTTCTTTTTTTTGTAACGCGTTTAGATCACTAGTTCTGGTTTTGAATTCGATTTAAAGTCCGAGAGGGACACGACCGTTATCGGTAGTAACGAATGGATGTCGGAGACGGTAACGAGTATCGCTTATAAAGAAGAGATCGCCGCAACGGTACGTCTTAGAGAAAAGCTAATCTTTCATCGTTCTGTCGCGTTATTATAAGATCGTACTTATATATTAGCTTTGTTACTTTAGTCGACACCTCAGAGCGATATGAAAAAGCGACGTTTAGATAACGCAACGAAGCACGAATTCGAATCTGCGCTTCTTGGTCTTTACAAATGGCTCGATTACGTCGATTTGGAAATTGGCCGATCCGAGGGCGTTTTCGACGAATTGAGCGTCGACGAGAAGAAAGTCGTTTACGAGGATACATTGGCAGACCTAGAGGTACACAGAAGCGAATACGATAAGGTACTCGAGTTGGGGAAAAGGCTCGTCGAAGAACTCGAAAGTACGAACGAATCGAGCGAGGACGCGAGAAAGAAATTGGAGGATATACAACATTGTTGGTCGGCGACGAGTAATCGTTTACAAGAAATAAGGAATCGCATAGCTCACTTGGAGGAAATAAAGAAATTTCGTAACGAGTTGGATAGCTTAAATATGATGTTAGATAGTTATACCAAATGGTTCGAGACGAATAAAGCGAATAATCAAATAGATATTTTCAGGGTAAGCGGCGAGCGTACTTTACGTTCTCTAACGTTTCCATCTATTAGTTTACAAACGTTTACAATCTATACGTTTTTTCACGTGTTTCTGTCAATTTACTCAGGTAAAAATGAAGTCGATGAAATCTCACGACGAGCGCGTTAAGAAATTAGTTGACAAAGCCAAAGAACTCTCAGAGAAGAATCAATCGGTGGTAGGTGAAAGTAACAAACTAGACGCCGACACGAAAACGTTGTTCTCTGATTGGGAAAAAATGCAGAAATTGTGAGTATACGTTTTCTTTTACTATTGGGATATCTTTTTATTCGTTCGTGCAAGTGTATTATCATTAAACGTTGCGCCGTTAGACTGTCCGATCGTCTTAACGAAATAACTGACAAGATTGAAAAAATACCACCAAAGAAATATACCGAATCTATAACGAATCTCATAACGTTCGTCAACGATGTCGAGGGTGTATTATTATCCGAACATACGGTTATATCCGACAAAAGGACTATGGAAGAACAAGTTAAGAAGTTTCAAGATCTTGTTAATACGTTGAAAAATTATCAAGATAGATTTGATTACGTTAATTCGACGGGCCATGAGTTAATAACGAAAACGAACGACGATTCTCAAGCGCAAAGATTGAGAAACGAGTTGCAAGATCTTAATACAAAATGGAGCGATATTCCTATAATATTGGAAGAAAGGCAACAAAATCTTTTAAGAGGTAGCCAAACGATAAGTACCGATGTCCATTAATGAAATTAATGGATCTCTCGCTCGACCTATATTATAACGTGTGTTGTAAAATGTTTCGTAGATATTAAATTGTTAGAGACGTTCGACAAGGAACTCGGTACGCTCGAAAGCTGGCTCGACAAGTCGATGGGGCATCTAGGAGAGATATCGAAAAACACCGATTTGAACGACATCAAAATGACGGAATATAAATTGGAACAGTTACGAGCGTTCTCTCGAGAAATAGACGAAACGAAACCGAAAGTAGAGGCTCTTCAGATATCCACGAATAAGTTGCTCGAAAACTCGGAGCCTAAATTTGCCAGTGTATTGAATGACAAAGTTGAAGATATTTCGTGCAAGTGGAACGCGGTTACGGACGACGTCAAAAGTTTGATTGATAAATACGAAGCCGCTTTGAAGAAGAACGACGAGGTGAGTCGCGATCCCTTAGCTTTCCTTCGCTCCTAGATAACGTCAACTTTACCGATAGATTAATCATACCATTGATGCCATTTTAAACGATCAGATTGTAAACGGTATCGACGACTTTACTAAGTGGCTATCGGACTTGGAGAAAGATATACCGGCTGACATTAAAATAACTTCGTCGGTTGAACTTTTTCAAGTTCGTGGCCGATATCAGACGTTAAAAGACAAGATCGATAAGCGGGTAGAAGAATTTAGAAATTTAAACGAAATGGGAAACGATCAACTTTTAAGCTCGGAAGGTACCTTCGTGAAAGAGCTAGGAAGGCGGTTCACTTTCTTAAATGCTCGTTGGACGGACGTCACGGATCGTATTTATGAGCGCTATAGACACCTGCAGAATGCTACGCACGAGTACGGAGAATTTCGTGCCTTGGTTGCTCAGGAGAGCGACTGGTTGGATAAGTTGGAAAAAAGATTGAAAAAATCGACCAAGTGCGCCGCCGACGCCGAGGAAATCTCGGAGGAGCTTGACGTGAGTTTCAATGAATTTAACGATTACCTACTACTCTTTATCCTTTCCTTTATATCTTATTCGAGCGTTAATATTTATAAACGTTTCTTAAAAGGATTTGGAAAATTATATAAGAAATCATCCGGAGTCTAGGCAAGAAAAAATTCAAGAAATTGGTAAGCAACTCGTCGATAGTAACATCATGACACAGTCTATACAAACGGACGTAGAGGCTTTAACGAATCGTTGGGAAAATCTAAACGGACAGGTATGTCCTTTTTTCTTTTCTTTTCTTTTCTTTCTTTTCCTATTTTTTGTTTGTTCGTTTAATCTTTTTGTTCTCTATCTTTTACTGTACACACACGTGTCCGACCGACGTCGGAGGTTCGCGGTAACTTAACGAATTGTATATGTTAAAAAAGCTTGGAATGTCGAAGAAAAAATATGTGCAAGGAAATAATTGTGTCGTAAACAAAATTTACCTCGTACTTGTATCGAGTATGAGATACGTGCAATCGCATGGGATATATGTATGTGCGAATGAGAGATCGATCGTTGTTTTGTGTTATGAAATGAATTGACCAGTGCTCGTGATAACGGAAAAAAAAGAAAAAAAAAAAAAACAACTTGAAAATATTAGATCAGCTTCCTCGAAGTTATGCAGGAAGATAGAGTTTTCTTTTGAGTAGGCAGGTCAGCGAGCCAAGCTGTTGGAAGGATCGGTGAAGCAAGCGCAACAATCGGAAGGGCGAATTCTTGCTCTTCAGCAATCCCTAACGCAAGTAGACTCTGTACTAACTGCACGCCTTGACTGCGATCTCACTGCCGATGACTTGCCACACGATTATCAGGTCTGTTAGTTCTATCTTGTTTCTTCTTTATATGTTTTATGCGATATTACTGACGTTTCGTATCGTCTAAATCAAATTTGACTAGTTTCATTACCTCCTACGCTAATAAAACAAAAAGGTGTGTTTTAACAAAGATATCATCATCTCCTTTAATGCTTCCAAATTTAATACATACATGTTACGCGATACGTACGTAAGTACGTCCGTCAAGTTGGACAATTTTACTCGTCGATAGGACGACGTTACGTTATTATTTTCAGCCAAAGTTATGCCTCGTTATCGTTAAGATAGGTTCATTAGTTTAATGTACAATACCAAGGAAGAACGTTCACGCGTTACAAAGAGAATCGCAAAGTATCGATCATCAATTTTATACGTCTACTCGTAACGTTCTCGTAGAAATTGATGCAAGAAATGGAACATCAAAGTGCTACGCTTAAGGAAATGGCGGTGCAAATTGAAACGTATAAATCGTCCGGCAAAGAGGAGGCCGCGCACAGACTCGAAGAACAAATGACCCTGATCGAGCAAAAATTCTCCGAAGTTCAGAAAAAGTTTCAACGTTTTCGTTGTTCCACCAACTTGGAACCTAGACTTTCTCGAGCTTTGAGAGAATTACGGGGTATAGAGGAGGCAACGTGCCTCTTGGAATTATCGTCGGAAGACCCGGAAGTTATCGAAGGACAGCTCAAACATTGCCTGGTAAACACGATCATTACCCACGTTCATGGTTTAAATTCTTTTCTTCTAGAGTAGTTGGTTTAGGAATTGGCAAAGTCATTTCGTCTTGCAGAGATTCTATCAAACCTTGAGCGAAATTAAAAGCGAGATCGAGAATATTATAGTCGCTGGTAGAAAATTAGTCGAGGAAAGAAGCGTCAGTGAGCCGGAGAAGTTTTCGAGAAAAATCGATACTTTAAAAGAATTATATAACAAGGTGCGTGCGTGCCTGCGTGCGCGTGTTTACACATATATAATCAATTATTCATAGATTTATAGAACAATCGAAGACCGAATACTTACTTTTCTCACTGTTATAGCTTGGACTACAGATAACCGAGTCAAAGTCGATATTAGAAACAGCGTTAGATTTGTCTCGTGATATATATAAAAGTCTGTCCTACATGAACATATCACTGGATAGTATCGGCAAGGAATTGGACGCACAAAAGAATATGCCTGATCTGCCTGTTAATGCGATATACGTGCGGGTATGGAATTGAAAATATACGGAATATAACTCTATAAAGCCTGTCATTCGGATAATTTAATACGGTTCTTTAGGAAACTCTGACGGAAGTTGTACCAAAATTGAACGTCGTGAAAGATAAACTTTTAAGATCGCAGGACGAGTTCACAAAGCTCTGCGATTCTTCGTACCTCGAGCAACTGAAGGAAAAATTGTCGGACGTTTTGATTAAATTAGCGAATACGGAGAGAAGATTGCGCCTTTGCAATAGTTCAGAGGTATATGCTTTTTTTTTATAACATCAATGTTGTACCCTAATCTTAGTCTGATTATTTGTTTCGCGTAAGGAGGAACCAAACGTCGACGAGATAAAGGCGTGGTTGTTACAAGCCGAAGAGAAATTAAATAGATTAGACGCGATCCCGATGGAACAATTGACGGAATACCACTTCGAACAATGCAAGGTAAATCACGTGTAATACTTGTTCGGTACGATTGGTATTATACGATTCTCTTGTATTCCATTAGGCCATACAAAGCGAAATAATAGAAGCCAAGCCTAAAGTCAGTCAACTTCAACGTTACGCCTTTTACCCGAAAATAGCTGAAGTATGCGATAAGTGGGAAGAAATTTCTAATAAAATCCAAGTATGTGACATATTATATTACAATTATGATACGTTGCGACGATATAATCTCTTATCTAGAATTTTGGATTTGAACGTTTATCATGCACTGCTTCATTCACTCATGGCTTGTGTACCTTGCTTTACACTTTTTAACGTTTGGTATATGTAATGCTTGTGCTTCATAGTACCATTACGTATATCTTTTTCAAAGGATATTTCCGATTAATACCCATAAATCTCTAATTTAATCGCCAGTAGTAGAACCATACGTACGTAGGATGAAAGAAAGGATCACTTGGATTGCGTATTATCGTTCGATAAATTTTTTATAACGGACGAACGTGTATCGTGCCATAGGTTACAACTTTATGCGTATCTTCCGTTTCATTTCTTCGATCCCGTATTCGTATTTCGACCTTTCCGTACATTGTATATAAGATCTTTAATCGACATTGTAATATTTTCGTTTGCTCGTATGCAAATACGTACACATGTATCGAGTCGCTTGATGTCGTACCGTCCAAGAGGTGGCTCTGCCTATGTAAATAATGTATCACGCGATTTGTACAATCCTTGTACAATTCTTTGGTGAATGGACAATATTACACGTATTTTCCATCATTATTTTCTCTCTCTCTCTCTCTCTCTCTCTCTCTCTTTCTCTCTCTCTCTCTCTCTCTATATATATATATATATACATGTGTGTGTGTGTGCGTGTGTGTGTGTGTGCGTGCGCGTGCGCGCGCGCGTCTGTGTGTATATATATATTGTCTCTCCCCTTCTATCAGGACTCTTATGTTTCACGAGGAGGCTTCAAGAAAGAGGCTACGATAAAAGCGATTATGAAAACGAACACGTATAGAATGTTGCATCGGTGATGGATAAACGCAAGGATTTCGGCTTTACACTTGTGCACAACGAAACGCATTGTCGCTTCCCTACACTTGGTCATGCTTGATATTATCACTTCATTAACATGCCTACTACATTTAACCGTCATCTCTCGATGAAACCATTTTACGTATCATATTTTCGCAGGAACGGATCTACAAAATGAAAGAGAATTTATTAATGAAAACTAAGAAGAATAATAATAAGGGGAGAGACAATTACGGGAATGAAAAGTTATCTAGGAAATCGGAACAGACTTCGGTGTATTTAGTTAAAAAGGAAACAAGTTTATTGGATGAGAACAACGAAGTGTACGGAATCGGTTACCTTAATCCGGCATTCGATGACAATAAATGTGCGATCATTAGAACGCCCGAAAGTTCGCCCATCGAGATCCCACATCGAAGTAGAAAATCTTCCGCCAAGTCGGACAAGGTGAAAACTAGAATCGTAGACGTTAACAAAGCTGTTAGACGTAAATTGGACATGAGCTCAATACCCGACGTCGTCCAAACTTCTCAACCTCAGAGCGTCCACATAGACGATATACGCGATACTCGTTTCTTGTCCTGCGACATGGCGCAGACCTGTACGCCGGACGAGGAAGAATTTTTCTTGTCGAAGAATAGTACCTTGTTCTTCAAAGTGTCCACCAATACGTTAACCGCGACGGAATCGAAACCGTTTCATCCGTCTAACGTACAATCGAATCCTTTTCGTATCGTAGAAGTTAAAGAGATGGAAATAATCAAATCGGTCGCTTCTCCCGAGGATCACGTCATTTTACCGAGCGCCAATGTAACCGTAGGTCTCATACCATTGGCCGTCGAAAGGGTTGAGATCGTCGAAGATACCGAGACGGAGCCCGAGTCAATAGACACCGATACGGAAGACAGAGAGTGCAGGGATAAGGTATCGACGGCGATCGGTATGACTAACAGCGGGATAGTTGCTAGGAAGAAGGAACTGATACCGATTTTGAAGAAGAAGAAATCGGGTAACACCGAGCCGTGCTGCAACCTTTGGAACGTTAAGAAGCTTACCCTTAAATTGGATACGAGTAACGAGAATAATAATTTGGCTACGTCGAACCTTCGCAATAATCCTTTGGAATCTAGAATGAACGATCGTTTGGAAGGTACGAGGCACGTATCGGATAAATCATACGAGGTGGTGGAAACGGCAGCGGCGGCGAGTCGTTCCTTGAAGGACAAGGAAAGCGTCGCGGAATATTTGATACTCGAAGACAATAAAACGTCCACCGATTCTTCGACTTTGAGAAAAAATGAAAACGACAAGACGCTCGATTTTTACGAGGATACGATGAAAAGGAGGAAGGAGGAAACGGAGACGACGACGACGACGACGACGACGACGACGACGACGACGAGAACGCCGGCTTACGACCTAGAGAGGCTATACAAAAAGTCTCCGTTGTTAAAACGCGTTAAGAGTTTCTCGAAAGACGATACGCTGGAGGATTGCGAAAGCTTCTACGGCAGCGACAAGGAGACGGACGATGCACTTATATTTTCCGACGATACGGAAATCGATGTAGCTAGTTCTAGTTCCGAAGGAGAAGATCCTAATTTGGGAGAGCACGTTGAGCGCCTCTTGGACAAGGTAATTTTAATGGTCGGCCAATGCGTGTTGGAAAGAATATGCGACGCGTTTATCGTTAGGCCAGAAATAATATCGTCGTATAACAATGCCGTCGTTACCTCTTGCCTTACCCCGTGTATCCGTCGATCACATTTTCTAGGTTTACTCGTACGGTGTTTGCAACTCGCAAAGACGCTTTTCTTTTCTTTTTGTTACTCGATGACATTCTCATTTCATATAATCGACATTTTCTTTCGATAGATGAAGCTCGAAAGCTCGCAACAGGTATTGCAACAGAAAACGGAACAGAGAGCGGCGTACGGCGAGAAAAGGCAGTACGGTAATTTTTCGAATTCGTCTAGAGCCAATTTAGAGAAAAGAATTTTGGAATTCGAACGATCGGCTCACTTGATGTTGAACAGGATGGACGTCATTTTGATGACCATTACCAGTATCAGCAACGAAAAGGATCCTACGAAACGTCTCGAGGTTTGTTTTCTCATTAAAACTTTGATGATCAAAGGAAAATTTGATCGTATTTAAGTTTACTCGTCGAACGAATTGCAGACGCTTAAGGGAGAAATTAGTATGCTTGCTCCCGACGCCGCGGCATTGATCAGCAAGGGTGACGGTTTAATTATGACCGTCCACACGCTGGATCCTGTACGCGCTGAGAAAATAAATAACGAACTTCAAGATAAATTAAGGAGCAAGTGGCATCAGGTGATGACGGAAACCGAATCGCGGCGTAACCAAGCTCAAAGAGCCGAGGAAGTATTGAGACAGTACAACAGGATACTCCTAGAGTTCGAGGAGTGGTTCAGAGACGTACCGCAAAAATTAGAAGAGGCTAACAATTACGAGGGACAACTCGAATCGTTCACCGTAGAGTTCGATGCGAAACAAGAATTGATCCACAAGTTTAACGAGCTCGGCGTAGAATTGAAGCGATTCAACGTTGCCTTTTCCGAGACTACTCGTTATAACATCAATAGCAAGTGGCAAGAGATCAGTTCGCAATTCAAAAGATACAGTGGTAGCAAGGATAAGGACAAGCACGTGACCGACAAGAAGGTGGAATTGGTAGGTATACGAAAATCAAGTGCTCGTAATATCATGTATATATATATATATATATATATATATATATATATATATATATATATATATATATATATATATACACGCGCGCAGGAGCATATAAATGGCTATATAAACGCACGTACATCGTCGTCTTCCTTTTCTTTTCCCAGGACGTAGGAGGACCCAATCCTCAAAACATTATAGCCAGAGCCAACAAGATAAAAGATGCGACGTCGACCGTGTCGAGATCCTTAAACTCTGCTCCGTTGAATGGCAAGGATTACGAACTATTCGGCAATCAAGAGGAGTGCCTGAAAAAGATAAGTAACGCTATAAATATACTCAAAACGAATTTGGACGAATTGAGTTCTGTATCGGAAAACATTGCTCGCCAATCGAAAAAGGAACAGGTGGAGCAGGTTAAGTGTTTGATCGAAAAATTGCACGGCGATTGGAGCGGCATCAACGAACGTTATATCGAGAGATATAATCGTTGGAGTAAATGCTTGGAAACGTGGAACGAATTTCAAAATATGTGTCGCGCCTTTTCCGAGTGGTTGGAAAAAAGCGAGGACGCGTTGAAAAAATTACTCTCGCTCCCCTATTCGAAGGTATCGAAAACTAAAATGTTCGAACTAGAGCAAGAAGTTTCTCGCATGCAAAGAACGAAGAACAACATCAATGCCTCGTACGCGGATATATCGAGTCGAGCCTCTACCGAAGACGTTGCGGAGTTGCATAATACGATCGAGAATATCAAACATAAATGGCATCGCTTATTGGCCGAAATCAATGGATACAAGGAAAGGTACGCAACAGGTTTTTTTTTTTTTTTACGTTCGAACCGTGTTTTTATCGTTCGCCCATCGAACTCGCGCGGGAATAAGAAATAAAGAATTTTTCGTCTATATCGCACGAATATTTTCACATTTTCGCACGATCCGCGCGCATACATCGACGTAATTTATATACGAACGCTTTTAACCATTATTTGATCGTTTTTGTTTAACCTCTGCCGTTCTGACGGTTCGGATTCGATCGACGATCTTCTTATCGATCGTACCCTGATCAATTTTATTTATTTCGAAGAAACTTGGCGATGGAGAGAAAGGTCTCGAGCGAGAGTAGGATTACGAAGGCTACTTATCACATAATAGAGCAAGTCAATTCGTTGCTACTATCCATGGCCAATCCATCGGACGAGACGTCCCTTTCGATAAGATTGTCCTTGATCAAGGTAAGTAACGAAGATTATTATTTTTCACCGACGACGACGACGACGACTCGTCTCTCATCTCGTAATCGTTAAATCGTTAAATCTTTATATACGAATACGGGTAAATGAAATGGACAAGTCGTCGCTGTTTCGTAACGAAACGTTTGACGCTTACACCGGCAGCGATGCGTTTTCATGTCGTACTACGATTAAAAGAACTACGATGCGTCCTAATAATATCGCCAAATTTCATGACTTGACTCTCTGCGCAGGCGAAAGTGTGCCAAGATATAAATAGCATTAAACTCTCTCACTCCTGTTTATCTTACGCATGCACGTTCCGATGCGCCGTAGTTTCTTCATATTTGTCTCCTTTATTAATTATAACGTCTATATCAAATAACGATCGTTGTACGCGTGAAAATTATTTTTAAGGCGAGAGAAGAAGAACTTTCTTCGCGGAAAAGGGATACGCAGATACTTATGAATCAGCAAAGTAATCATCGAGGGGAAGATGCGTATAGCAAACTTTTAGCCGATATGGATAAGGTATATACAGTCGATTCTAATCGTTCGATGGTTTCGCATCAATTTGTCCATGCTCTTATTCATCATTTTCTTCCTCAACAGGCAAAGTCGAATCTATCGAGTCATCGCGAATATGTCGAAAGTAAGCTTACTTCTTTAAAGAAATATATCGGCTGTTTGGACACCGTAATGACATGGATTATGGAGGTCCGTACGAGATTAAATATCGCGCAGGAGTTGCCACAGAACGAGCGGACCGAAGTAGTCGATAATATTAGGGTAAGTTTATATTAATCGCCTGTCCTTATCCTAACCCTGGAGAAAAAAAACTATAATTCCTTTTGATGGCGCTATAGATCAATGTAATAGATCGCGAGATGGAAGTGAAAGACGTTTTGGAGAATTATACCAATTTGGAAAAGGAGTGCGAAGCGGCCAAACAACCGATATCTATCGAACTTCAAGTGAGTTGTTTATTAACGTCTAGTACCGATAACGCCGAGATTAATCATCGTTGTTAACGTTACTATTTACATTGTAGGAAAAGTTAAAGAAATTGAGAGAAGATTGGCAATTCGTGAAGAACTTTAGCGACGATCAAAATCGAGAAATTGTAACTACTTTGTCGGATTCAACTGCGGTAGAACCTAAACGTAAGTGATTGAAAGATTTTGTTGTATCTATCCGGACGATTACATTGGAAGCGAGTGATTATTTTATATTTCGGAAAAAGACGATATATATATTTTTTGAATTTGTCAAAACGTGCCTTATTCCGATCAACGGCGGCGGCGGCGGCGGCGGCGGTGGCGTCATTGTTTTTCTTGTGGTTTTTATCGTCCTCCTTATCGCTTCTCATCCCTCGCTCCATTTCACAGGCTCACAGCCGTGAAATTTCATCGGTACCGCAAGAAAGCCTCCATCGAGAGTCGGTGGGTGGCATGTTTCGTTGTCGTGCCATACATTAGCGACGCGTCGTACGCGCCGTTTCCTTTTGCACGTCGCACGTCGCACGTCGCACGTCTACGCCTTTACCTAATTTGTTACGGTGGGTTTCGGGCGTTGATGGAAGAAAAGGGGGCCGAAAGAGAAAGGGTCTGTGGATGCATACCCGAAATAATGTTTTTGAGTGTGCGTTTGCGTGACCCTTTCAACGAAACTTTTCTCACTTTTAGCTCGTGCCGAGCTTACGAGATATATTATACATTCTTTTCTTTTCTTTTTTTTTTTTTTTCTTTTTCTTTCTCTTTTCGCTTCACGAACTCGTTTCACAATAACGATACTTTTTTGCAAACTAATTTATAATTCGATCGTACGAGTATCCGCGCCCTTTGGAACAGCCCGACATTAATAGTAATTTTTTACGTCGTCACGAGTAACGGCGATTCTTTAATGCCCTAACGATGTCTTTTTTTTTGCATGCGCGCGTGGCTCGGAATACGATGGGGGAAACGATGGAGAACGACGAAGAACGAGATCTAAGAGGATCGTACGTGCGAATGCTTAATGTTTCTTAATAATCTCGCTTTATCCCTTTTTTTCTATCCATTCTACTACATTTGATCTTCCTTCTTCGGCTATATTCTCAAAGTAAAAGGAAAAAAGGAAAAATATCCTACTTGTTTCTCTTCTTTGGTGTCATCCAAATTTTTTTTTTTTTTTTTTTTTTTTTTTTTCTAATCGTTCACCATATAAATGTCAGATTTTGCTCCCGAAAGCTGATCTTACCCCCATACTTCGTCGATAACGTTGCCGGCGAGCGCCATCTGTCGGCAAGAAACTTTTTCCTCGAGGTGCTTTATTAAAACATACGTGCGAAGGGGTTGCCTATCAACGGGGGCAACATTAACGACGCGGTAGAACGTGTTGCATACCGTCAGGATAATTATAACAGTAATCGTAAAGTTGGATATATTTTCGATGTAAAACGTATTACGTCGTTGAAAGCACTGCGGAGTCCTTCGCGTTCGTGCTTTAAAAGTATTATGATAAAGTGCACGATACCGGAGAAGGAAGGAGAATAGACAAAGTTGAAAGGCGACGTAGAAAGTACAGCAAAACTCGATGTTTCCAACTCACCGAGTCGATTTAATTTCCCGGTTATTTCTCTCACCGAGAGAATTCATTACCCCATCGCAATTAGCTGAACCGTTTCGAACTCATCCAAGAAGTTGCGCGTATTATTAAATTTCAATCGAATGAAATTTCTACGGCCAATTCTGCTACGTTTAATGAGTATTTTACTGATACATTGTATTTATTAATCGTATTTATCGACCTTAAGTCTCGGAGTCTCTTTATCATATTTTACGGTCTCTTCCTCTTTCATTCCTCCCTCTCTCTCTCTCTCTCTCTCTCTCTACCCCTTTTGTATGGTGTTATTGTGGCTGATAATGAGGCATTCGAGACCGAGGATGCGACGGAAAGAAATTTATTCACCTAAATCCACTCGGCGACAGACGCAACTCTCTTTCTTTTCCCTCCTCTCTTTCCACCGATTCATCGTAGAATCGCCGAGAGCTCGATAAACAATGGACTTTTCTCATTAAATGCGATTTCAATGATAATAACGTTTTCACTGATAATCACGTTTTTATAGTCTCGTTCGCTCTGCCTAATAGGAACGACGATAGAAGAGAGCTTTGCGAGGAGGAAAAGTGAGCGTGAAAAAATCGATAAATCATTTCTATTCAGGGCCGATAAAACGATAAAATTATATTTCAATTGATCGTCGACATAAAAAATTTGAAAATCGATTGGTACAATAGGTAGGAGCCATCGTATCGATGATTTTTTCCGATCGCTTTGGAAAATCTACGAACGAGAGAGAGAGAGAGAGAGAGAGAGAGAGAGAGAGAGAGAGAGAGAGAGAGAGAGAGAGAGAGAGAAACAAACAAACAAGTTACTTTCGTACGTCGACTTAATGAAAAGTCAGAAAATTAAAGTTACGTTCAACGTGCCATACGACGAATTAAATTTCTTCCTCTCTTTCTCTTATACGTAGATTGTTCCCTTTGGTTTATGACTCGGTTAGCGAGCGAACGAGTTTTATCGACCGATCGAAAGGGTCATCGTCGAAAGCGGACTGCGTTACACGACTTCGACGTCGACTTCGATGTCCCAATCCGCCCGGCGTGGAATTCGTTCTCGATCGGATATCGAATTTGGTGTCGATATTTAAAAGGGGGAGCAAAGAGATTCGAGAATCTACGCGTTGGTGTTATTATACCGGAGGATTTGCATTTGCGGTTCTTGTTTTTATCGGATTTCCGAGAAAATCGATCCGCAATTCGCCGATAGAAAGAGAACCTCACTTTATATCATTTCCTCGAAGACTTATCTCGCGCTCGATTATACGGCGGATCTTTTTTCCGTCGACGGCGAAATCTACGAGCTTTCTAAACCACTTGGAACGTATATCCTTCCCATTGACGCTGCCTGGCGCATATGGTACGTTTCATTGCAAACGTTGTACGCACGTAGGCCCTCGTAGAACTTTTGAGATAAATCGATGCTATTACTAGGTGTACTAGTAGGTGGTTGCGTTACCATTGTGGGAGGAAATTATTTGAACGTAAAACAAAGAGATCACCGTGCGACTACAGTGGACCGTAAACATCGTAGATCAATACGGTTACGAGCAATTGCGGGCTCGTAGAGTCGCGAACATCATTCCTACCAATTACGAGCATGGCAAGAGGCAAAGGATAGAAAGGGATTGTTACGTTAGAGACTCTAATGACAAGAAAAGGCGAGCGAGGGAGAAGACGGAGAGTGTGTGTGTGCGTGTGTGCGCGCCGCTTCTTGATTTGGTAGTTGGCGTTTAAGCCACGTTCATTACTGTACCGACAATCAAGCCGGACTTCGCCTAGAGTAGAAGAAGGAAGAAAGAGAAGGAGAGATAGGGGATTTGGTAGCGGAGGTAAAAGTTGGTTCAACGCAGGCACGGGTACGGGTACGGGGCGGCCGAGCTTGTAATCCGACGGTGGTGGTGGTGGTCGGTCGTCTGGTCGGTCAGAGTAAAACGGTCCATTAAGACGGGGTAGCAGTTAGTGGCCACGCTATAGGAACCAACCGGCTTGCTAATGCGCTCCGAGGAACCCCCGCAAGAGCCGTTTAGGGAAGTCACTATCGGGGATGACTTTGCGTTTGCCAAACAACCTTGGATCGTTCCGCGCGTCGCGTTTGCTTCGACTTTGTTTCGTTGCTCGTCTCCATCGTTCATCGGTCAACTTATTATCTATCTCTCTCTCTCTCTCCCCCTCCCCCTCCCCCCCTCTCTCTCTAGATTCGCCTTTTTTTCTTACGAAAGTATTCGTTCTCTACGTCGCCGAGTCTTTTCCTCTTCCGTTTTTTCTTCCTTTCTTTCTACGTTCCGAGCGGCGTAATTAACTCGAGACGCTCGTGTCCCCAGGGGAAAACTTGTTGGGCCAAGTTCCGGGGTGAAAAAGGATATTTCCCGAAGAGGTACAACCACCTTCCTCTTCCCTCGGTTCTCGCACATACATATTATACATTTTTCTACGCTCACCGATATACACACCTTAGTTGCTCGGGAAACTTTGATTCTGCGCTTACGCGAATACTTTTGCGGAAGGAGACTACGCCTTTCGTCTCTCGCCGAGAGGAACATTCTTCGAAGAATATCTCATTGGTAGAGGGGTTTGGTTTAACCAGGCTCCGTTTAAACTCGTGCATTGTCCGCTTCTCCGAGGACTTTGTCCCTTTAAATTCGTCCCCTCCCTATACGCTCTCTCTTTTGTACCATTCAAACTTGGACGTACTTTGGCGTACTTTGCCGATTTACCTTTCTTGTCAAGCCAAGTTCTTCATTGATTCTACTCTACGTCGGTCTTTACTTAACGATTCGTACGATAAACGAGACTCGAATCGTTCCCTTTTACATCCGCATTCTATTTGCTATCTTTTACGAGAGAAAAGAGAGTGGTTCTCAAAGCACTGGATCGGTTATTAGATTTAGAAAGTTTCCTTCGAAAATTTAGACACGGACATCGGGTCGACGCGGAATCTCGTACGGTATGTTCTGTGAATGAAAATACGATCCTTGGTATTAATAGACGAGATCCCAGGAATCTCTCTCTCATACACGCACGCATACTCTCTCTCTCTCTCTCTCTCTCTCTCTCTGTCGCTAGAAACTTTGGGACGAGGCACCCTCGTAATAGCCGAAGCCAAGAAGAAGGGTGCGCGAGAAGGGAGAGAACGGTACGAAGCAGTTTCAGAATCCGGGCTTTCCACCTAAAGAGGGGAACAATGAACAAGATTAATGGTAAATGACGCATGCGCTGATCGAGAGACAAAGAGGAAGAGAAGGTCTTGGTACGAATTCTTGACGAACGATTAAAAATATGTTATATTTACAAACGCTACGACCGAGTATCTCTAATCTTTCGTTTCCTCGTTTATGGAGTCGTCAGCCATTGTTCCCGTCGTGTCTAAGCACGTTTGCTACGAGACAAAAGTCGGATGGCCGTTTCGTTCGCGTGCCGAGATTTAATTCATTTTCATCGTTATTATACTTGCGTGCTTTATGATCGTCTAATGGCGGGACCGTCTCTTTCTCTCCATCCATCCATCCATCCATCCATCCATCTATCTTTTCAAAGCGAATAACGAGATATACAGGTACGATAGCAGGAGGCGATGATAAAGCATCGTCGTGAAATACTTTGTAAATTGTTATTACTGTTTACCCGTTAGGAATAGGAAAAGAATATTGTGAGATAAAGTTTCGATAGCAGTTAGTCAAATATATCGATAATCCTATCTCGATCTTTTTTAAAGACGAATTCCGTAGTTTCCCAGACGTGTGCATAGTTTGAACGCGTGCACTCGGCACCACGTTTGTCCCATAGCTGTATGGCTCCCTTGCACTCTCATGGCGGTACGAAGAATAGGATATTGAAAAATCCCTGGCTTTCGTTGACATTCTCTCTCTCTCTCTCTCTCTCTCTCTCTCTCTCTCTCTCTCTTTTTCCCTTTCCGACGCGTCTTCTTTCTTTACTCTTTCACCGTTCGTCCCCTCGTCGGCGTTGGTGGAAGTTACCTCAGGACGAATATGCGAGGGTTCCACGGATGGTAGCAGGTGCGCCACGTAAATTTATCGCGACGAAGTGCTCGACTCGTCGGCGTCGCTTCCGATTTGAATCGGTTAAAAAAATAAAATAAAACAAGAGGAGAAAAAATAAATAAAGGAAAGAAAACAAGGAAAAAGAGGATCGATCGTTATTCCAAAGGATTATGTAATTATCGATCGAGAAGGGAATACTTAGGACGGAATAGAGGAAGATATCAAAGTCCCGATAGAGTACAAGACGGAAAGATGCGATGGGAAATAGATATATATATATATATATATATAGGCACTGCGACTAGGTAGGCATGTAGGAGGAAGCTCATAACCGGAGGCTGACGAATCCTTCGAACGAGTAGTTTTCTCGACCAGATATCGTCGAAGGTGTGTATAACGGAGAAAGGGGAATATACGAGGAGAAAGATGGAAGAGAAAGATGCGAAAGAAAAGACGCCGGGAAACATTTGAAATCAGTGCGCTCCTCGGGGACAGGTCGTAAATCCTCCAATTCCATTCGAGACCTAGCGTTTTCTTCTCTCTCACGGGCATACGCGAAATCCAAGGAAATCCTAGAAAAATCGTGTTATCGCTAAACCATGAAATAAAAGTCGTAGTAGAGAAAATAGTAGTACCGACGACAGTCCACATATTTTTATTTTTGACGATCGTACGAACGCCACTGCCGCCTCCAATTATATTCAAACGAATCATATTTCATTTATAGAACGTTGTGAAAAGCGTCGAAAGGAATATCTCTCTCGTACCTTCCTCGTTCCTCGTTGAAATGAAACAAAGCGTGTTCGAATAAGGAGGGAAACATAAGGAGGAAAATAATAACGATAATTCTCTCCCTTCGTTAATATTACCTTTCTCATCGATTTTCTTTTCTAACCGAGAAAAGTCGCAGTCCGTTCTCCTTCATCCTTTTCTCTCTTTCTCTCGTGTTCGATGGCGACGGTAGAAGGAAACGTACGTCCCAAAGGCCGGAACGGACCGAAAGTGGCTGTATCTCCGTGTCAGGAACCCGAGTCAGGGATGTTGGGTGACATTGACCGCGGGAGAGCACCCCCGCGATGATGCCGGCTACGAGGTGGCCGTGATACGGTGGTGTTGGTGGTGGCTCTACTCGCGAAGGTTTTCGCTGGCGCGTGGAAACGGCGCGTGGAAACGGCGCTTGCGCTTCTCGAAGAGCACTCTCTCGTATAGCCGGGGGTTGCTCGAGGAAGGGGCGACGGGGTAAAACACAGTACGACCCCGGACGATCAAGGGGTAACGACGGTTCACCGACGGTTCTCTTCCGTACGACCGCTCGACGTTTTCGAGTAACTCCTACGTATCCACGTCTTCTTTTTTTTTTTTTCTTTGATTTCCATCGAGTCGTGATTTTTTCGTGTTTTTCGAACGAGAAGAGAGGTATATCGAGGAGAGAGAGAGAGAGAGAGAGAGAGAGAGAGAGAGAGAGAGGAGGGAAAAGAATTTCTTCGAAAGGGACGCGCGCCACAAGATGCGAACCGATCGTTATATTATCTCTTATTGCTTTTGAAACGCAAGTGTCGACCGTAACGACGTTTCTCCTCCTCGTATTTATTACCTATTTAGTGGGTGACAGTGTGATATAACTGCGTGCCAGAAATTCCGATATATCTCGCGTTGAGTTTTACATGGATTCGATGATATGAAATATCTCGCGTAAGTATAGAGAAAATAACATTTCTTTGCGGGCCCGTCACTCTGTGGGTGTGCGCGCGCGTCCACGTTTTAGGCTTTAAGTCGTGGAAGATCCGTAAAGGCTCTTGGTCACGAGGGTTTGACCCGGAGTGCATTAAGCTGTTGGCGGCCTAAGCGAAAGCTCCTGTTTCATTAAAGATTTACGGCATTCCCTCGTTAATATTAAGTGTCACGAGCAAAGGTGCTTTACTTCGTCAACGTTTTAAAGCCTACCCATTTTCCTCTAGTTTCGCCGTTAAGCTCGCCGTCCGATCAATTCGTACATTTTCCAACGTCTCCTGTCATTTTCGTTAATTAAACGCTCTTTCGTTAACCAAACGTTTACTTATTTATAGTTTCCTCATCCGATATTACGGCAAACACGCGACCATAATCGTTAATTCTCCCGCTACGAATTCGTTCTATCGATCGTTCGATTAGTAGTCTTCCCTCGATCGATAAGTACGAGCCTCGATCCGATCGCCCGCGAATCTGTTTTTTTTTTGTCGTAACAAATGCGTTTTGTTAATCAATTTTCTTTGTTATCGTTCGAACGAATTACCTACATCGTGCGTCTGATTAACGTCTACTCTGTGATCGTTAGACGTACGCGTACATAGTTCGTTACTACTCGATCGAAAAATCAATGGAGGATTAGGTCGAGTAGCCGGTACATCCGCCTTCAACGGAATATTCCGAATATGCCCACCTTCCTGATCGATTTCGAGAACCGATTGCGAATGGCCTCGTTTCCTAGAAATCAACGTCAGCATTTTCGGGATTGCTGTACGTTTTGGCAATGTTTCTCTAAGCGAAACGGAATGGCCATCAAAAGTTCTTCCAAAAAGGAACAACGACGCGACGTCGTTCGCATTTTCGAGTAGACCGTTCTGGGAATTCACGCGGAAGGTAATAGTTTTCGCGATGGATCCAAACTATAGCATCTGTTGAGCATCGTTCCATTATCGTGCCCGTTTCCTTTTTTTTTTTTCTTTCTTTTTTCTTTTTCTTTTATTAACGTCGTCGCAAACACGTCTACGTGGCTCTCGTAATTCAACAACGTAGAATTCATTTAATCGACGATTCGGATCGTATCGAACGAGCGGCATATCGATTAAATCGTTAATTATCGAGTCAATATAGATACTGCGAATTTGCGCCCTATCCGTTTTCCTGTTTTCTTTTCTCGGTATCGGTGGAAAGAGAGTGGGAGAGCCGCTCGAAATGTCTACCCATTACGCGTATCTAATTAATTTAACACTTAACGCTCTGATCGTATTAACCGTGGCATTAATTAGGATTCGACCAAGTCTCATAGCGATCGCTGATCGTTGCGTGGATTTAGTCGCAGTCAGCTTGTGCTTTGTATCGACCAGAAGAAGGCTTAATCTAAAAAAAAAAGAAAGCAACGAAAAACTTGTTCCACGAGTCGAGAGATTAATACGAACGACGTTATTAACTTGCAAATGGAACGTAGACCGTTGGTTCGTCCTATAATCCGATCCTCTTTTTCTTGCCTCCATTCTTCGCTATACGAAATTAATCGAACAAAAGGAGCCGGTGGTATAAGAATGATCCAAGTTTTGATTCCCCCATCGCGGACTTTTCTTCCGGTAGAATAATTTCCAGCCACGTCGAATTCTATTCTATCTCATAACATTTTTCTTCGTTTCTTTGGCGAAGGAACTTTTACAAAACTTGGTTGTTCATTTTTTATCCATAGATTCGAGTAGAAAAAGAAAAAAAATGGAACTTTCTTCTTCTTTACTTATCCGAGATACACGTAGTTTTGCAAGTTAGCGAAACGCAAATGCATTTATTTCGGAGTATATGACGTTCGAAAGGGAGAGAAAAATTTAAGACGAGAGCAACAACGAGGTCGTGAAAAAGCGGTAAGCTTCATTAAACGGTAGAAAAGATGAGAGTTTTTGATGAAAAGCTTTTGGGCAGAGTCTAGCCGTTAAAACGGTAGGCTCTGGCGATGCTGTCCTAGATACACCAGCAAAAGCATCTAAAAACCGAGCGGATCACGGTCGCCGTTATCCATACGCAACACATTCGCGATCTTGCATTTCTATATACGTATATTCTCGTATTCATGTAAGAGCGCTATACGCGTATACACGTACTCGCGCACTCTACGCGATACATCCTTTCCATTGAATTCCTGCTCTTCATCATCATCTCTCTCTCTCTCTCTCTCTCTCTCTCTCTCTCTCTCTCTCTCTTTTTATTTCGCAGAAAAAGGGGGAACGCCCTCGAAAAATAAGAGTTCGCCGGTCATCGCACTTGGCCAAATGTAATAAAACAAATTTAGAACGTTTTATTTGGAAGCGTCGTTCTGATCGTAATCGGTTTTTAAGCCTTAATAATTTATTGCAATTTTTAGATCAAAGCCCAACCGTAAGCGATTGCGTTTTCATTCAGCGATTTAGTGATAGACGAGAAAGGCGAAAAAATTTTTTATCTCTTTCGCGACGCAACGTAAATTTGTTTTCCGGGCGAAATTTAGATTGTTTTTTCCCGGCGGTAGCGAGAGTGCGGAGTGAATCCAGTGGTCGTTGATCGAAGTAGAAATGGAATTTCGTGGATTTTTAGTATACTATATCGACAGTCGAGAGCAATCTTGTCCTACCGGTTCGAAACTTTGGATCTCTTCGGTAAATATTGATTGTTCATCGATACGTGGGCGTATCGAGTAGGACGAATACGAGAGGAGGACGCAATCACGGACGGATTTTGTCGAGGATGAGTGGAATGCAGCGCGAGAAGAGAAGCACGTGTCTCGAAGTACAAGTTCGCTTGTTGTGTGTGGATCGGAGGGGAAAAAAGGTAGAGAGGGTAAAATTGCTCGCACGTGGCGTTCACGCCGCCTACGAATATTCCGACTGACTTTCTTCTCCTTTTCTCGGCTCTGCTTCGGAACGTTATTTACGTGACATCGTAGTTGCTCCCTTGCCTTCGAGACTCGCCTCTACCATAGGCAAGGTACATTGTCGTGCAATTTTATCTCAACGTTTTTCCATGGAACCTGACGATTTTATATCTTTCTTTCTTTCTTTCTTTCTTTCTTTTTCCTTTTTCTTTCTTCTTGTTTCTTTTTTCGTCTTCTTTTTTTTTTTTCGAGGGGAAGAAATGGATTCATAAATTCCGCGGTTAAATACTTCCTAGTGGAATGAAACGTGAACGCGATGCGGGAAAGTAATATCGCGTTATCTTTTTTATCTCGTTTTATTTTCTCGTTATTTTTTCTCTCGTTATTTTTTCAGGAAAAAGAATTCGGGGTTGAAAAATTTCTAAAGAGAAAAAACCTTATTGACATATCATCCCGTCTATCTTGTCTATTATCTCATCGCGTCGAGTATGGCCCGAAAGATTTTACGAATTGTTTCCCATTTAATTGCGATCGTTCGTAAGCGGGACTCTCGTAGAAGCTTTTAGATTTTGTAGGATAGCGTTTCATTACCGAATTACTTTGTGAGAAAATTCATTCGCCGATGGTAACCGCAGATACATCGTTAAACGAAGAGCGAGAAACAAAAGGCATCGATCCGGGCCATTGAATTACGCGTTTGTTAAACTTACACCAGCCTCGTTAATTCGACCTTTCCGTATTTTACTTCGATCGTGCGCAGAACCATCTGACCGTGGTTCGGTCACCTGCGCCCCGGTATTTAGCTTCGATTTATCCCAGAAATTCTCCCTCGTACGATACTGGTATCGTTCCTGGTATTGCCGCTCTACTCGGCTAACCAACGATCTTTCCCGATAATAAATTCCGGCGATATCGTTACGAGTATAATACTCGCGCCCTGTTCCTCTTCATTCGCAATTACGATTAGTCGTTTCTCGCCTTCTCCGCGTCCATTCGTTTATCATCTTTGGTCTTTTTCTTTTTTTTCTTTTTCTTTTTTCTTTTTTTATCCTTATCTCCTTCTACAAACAGGGTGTATATCCGTTAACACGTTGCTCGGGCGAGTCGAGATCGAAACCACGAGTTCGCGTTTCGCAAGTAGAGACAAATAATACGTGTGCTAGGGAATCGGAGAAATATCAAATACATTATCGATACGATGATATCGAGTGAGAAACTTTAGCCCGGTGAAATTAGCGAAACGAGTTACAAGCTTGTTAATTAAGTACTCGTATACGTAATTCGATTTGTATTTTAACGCTGGAAAAGTTTGTGGCGCGAATCGCTCCCACGTATAGAGGCCGGCTCCTCGTCCCCGTCCCCGTCCCCGTCCCCGTCCCCGTCGCGTCTAATGGAACTAAGCAATTTAGGTCGAAAACAGAAACGGTGTTCTACCGTGTCCACGGCTAATTCGGAGACAATGCACCGACAAATCCCTTCGCGTCTTCTCCACCTTCGGTCGAAACAATGAAATCGGATTCTTCCCTGAAATCGGCCATCCGAAACACGATGAAGAGAGAAGAACTAATCCTACTTTCCTCGAATACGCGCCGATATACGGTGTACGTAAAACGGAGAATACAATATTTCTCTCAATTTTCATAATTTTGTCGATCAACACGTTCAAGACGTATATAGGGTATATATCGGGTATATAACGATAAAACGAGCTCTACTCGTTCGATGATCTTCCGTTGAAATATCTCTTAATCACCGAACTGGATCCGCGTTACTCGCTTACCAGCCGCGCATCCGCGGTGTTGTACGTTTTTAGGGTTGGATTTGTTCCGGGGGAACACGGATTAATCGGTCGACGGAGCGTGTTCGTGTTCGTGTGCGTAGGCGCGTACGCTCGGAGGGTGGATTTTTGGAGGGTGAGTTCGGTCAGGCGTTATCTCTCCACGTTCGGCAGATAATGCATGTCGGGGATGCAACCACGGAGAACGCACGTCAAATGGAAGGAGGTGGAAGAGGAGATTCCTAGTGTCTATCTAACCGACGACGACCACCGACCGACGACCCCACCGTGCGAAACGCTCGCTCGGCCGTGTTTGCTTCTCGTAAACCAACCCAGGACGCGCGTGCTTTCTAATCCGATACGCGACCGTAGTACACGCATTGTCGCCTACACCTATCCCCTGCACGCTTCCATCCACTTCCTCTCACCCCCTTTTTTTGTTTTTGTTTTTTTCTTTTTTTGTTTTCGTCAACGTACAAATTCTTATCCTTTTCTCGCCTTTCTTTTTCCTTTCGTTTCCAACTCGTCCGTATTTCTTATCGTCGTCGTCGTCGTCGTCGTCGTCGTCGTCAACATCGATACATTCGCGATCGGACAAAGAGCGAATCGAGTTCGATTTCGGGCAAAGGCAAAACAAACTTACTTTCTCGTTCGTACGAGAATGATCGCGTTGCCCCGGACTCCGGGAATAGGGCGAATCTTCTAGTCGGCGCGTCGAATATCGATTTTTTCGAACGTTCGCCAGAGATAAAGAAAGCAAACGACGGTCATTTTTTCTCTCCATAGGATAGATAATATCATCTTACCCGATGCGACTCAACGAGCGTATCTTATATACGACGTATTACCGACTCGTTTGCATTTCTCTGGGAATAGACGACGGAGATACCGACCGCCCTTTACATGGCGCAGGTAGTCGCCGAATGTTATTTCGAAATAACGTCGATACGTCTACGTGATCCCACGCGAATATCGAAGGGTACTTTGCGCTTACTGTAACTCTTAGTATTATACGTTGTAATGATTTCTCCCGAGAGTACTCGAACCCGCGACCCGATGGAATTTCCGTTCTTACGAGAAACCCCGTGCACGATCTCCATTAGGATATTCCATAAAGTTCCGTATGTCTGTAATTTCTTCAAAGATAAATCGTACGTATGTATATAATGCCTACGCTCGTAGAAAGTTCGACCGTAGCACGCGTTTTATACGTCGGTAATGTGCTTGTAAAACGTCGTTGTTTTTTTTTCTTTTTTTTTTTTGTTTTCTTTACGATTACTCGAGAGTATATCTAACGACCGGTAGTATTTGTTCGTCCGTCGAGGGCCTGTTATTACTCTCTCCGTTTGTGCTTCGAGGCGTCCTTGAGTTCTGTTTACATCGATTTTTCCTTTACGCTTCTAGTTCCACGTATCCTTCAGTGATCTCTTAACCTTCGTCCGAGTAACAACGCGTCTTCAAGATTGCTCGCTCGAAGGCTATCGTATAACGCGTATGTACATGTTTTAACATTATTTTATATACGATTTTACGTTGTTTACAGGTACGCATCCTTCGTTGCGAGTCTTAACCTTAAGTATTTGGCTCTTTCCGAGCAATGAAAAAACTTGATAAGAAAGTTATTATATTTTATTCGATATAGGTCATCGAAAATCCAAGCGGACATTCGTCAAATTGTTTACACGACGCGTACTTGGTTTTTTAAGAAAGTATTCTTGTTCGTCCGAGCGCGATCGCCTCGATCGTATCTCGAGTACGGCGAGATGTCTTTTTTTTTTTTTTTTCTAGCGATCGATGTGACGGTCCATTAGCGATTCGGAAAATTTCTTCCTCTCTCTCCTTCGGGTCTATCGGTCGGAAGGAAGGAAGGAAGGAAGGAAGGAAGAAAGAAAGAAAGAAAGAAAGAAAGATTCGAGGACGAGGGAGAATGGGTTTGAAGCTCGAAGAGAACGATTTCGGTAATCCCGATCGTAGTACGTTGACGACGGCTTATGTACGACGCGAATCTTTATTTGCTTTTTCGCGTTCGTCGAACGGCCGAGACGACGAAGAAGATGGAGATTGAACGCGTGCGAGAAAAAGAAGAGATTTCTAATTGCGAAACAAAGAAAAGTCCGTAAATATTTACTCGCGCTACAATTTAATACGCAAGAATTTCTTTATATCGACGTTTTTTTACGTACATACGTACATACTTACGCGTTCGCGTTATCCTACCTCCTCATTATTTTTCTTAGAACCGTTCGTTTATTTTTTTTTTTTTTTTTCTTTTTTTTTTCACTTCAAACGTTTTCCTGCAACGAGTGACACGAAAAAGCGAACGAGCGTGCGGAGATGACGAATACTTTGGACGATGATGGAAAGAGGAAGCATTCTAGCATAGATTTTTCATATTGTTCTTATTTCCTCGACGGTTATTTTCTCTCTTCTCCTTCTCTCTCACCCGGACACACGCGCGCGCGCGCGCACACACACTCTTTACTCGTAGAAAGAACGAAGAGATTACAATGAGAACGGTAGGAACGATAGTTTTCTCGACTCGCTTCGTATGTGGGCCAACAGCTGGCACCCTGTTGCTTTTAGTTGATGAACCGCCCTTGTTTTCGGTCTTTGCCAGTAGTACGAGTCGCTTGTACTACTTTGTTTGTCCGCCTCTTCCCTTGTATTTCGACGAAAGGCATTGTAATTACAAAACCTTCCACGTTATTTGCATTTTTTTTTCTTTTCTTTCTTTTCTTTTTCTTTTTTTTCTTTTGATTCGAGAATGAAATATAAAAGAGTTTCTCTTTTGACACGATTCGCGCTGTAATCGGAGCTTTTTATTTCGTACGAGCGTTGAACATATCTCTCTAATCGATTTTTCATTCTTTTTACAGCCAAGAATCATGTATCTTTTTTTTTTTTTTTCCTCGAGTTTAATCGTTATCGTTAATCGACGATCGGCGAGCGTATTATCGTAGCCAGTAAATGCGTTAGACCCGGCTCGTTTCTTTCTTTTGGTCTCCCCCGACGACGTATCTAATTGAGATCGATACGAATACACGAGAGGCGCTAACTTTAACCGTTAAGTAAGGCGAGACGAAATACGAGCTGACCGTACTCAAACGATATCGATCGAGAATTTTGGTGGTCCCGCCGTTATCCTCCGTTGGATACACTTCTAATCTCGTACGCTTAACTTTGCGTACGTTATCCAGCTAGTTAAAAAGTGAGCCGTTAAAGAGGGAACAGGTTGAAATTCTTTTTTTTTTTCGCACGAAAATATTTTAACCGTCGCTTTATAATTATTCTCCGTGCGAAGCTGCTCTTGCTCGCGTTTAATTCACGCTCGATGTAATACGAATTATACGTCTTAACGTCGAAATATTTCCTCAAGGTTGGTCTTTTGAAGATTTGACGCGTCTCCCTTGTCGAATCTAAAATCCCTGCCTTTGGTGCGAAATCGAATGAGGGCTTCAATTAATCGGAGAGAAAGTTATCGAAAGTGATTTATTCGCGCGTATGGAAGGTTAATTCTAATCTACTTTACGCGTAGACGGGAGAAAAATAAAACTCGCTCGTAGAAATCAATTTGCAAATATTTTGCTTGAAGAAGTCGTTTGCGAGAGGTATACCGTGAAAAAAAAGAACTCGCTCGTCGTTCATTATTTGTTTCGTCTATGTGCTCGAACGATCATTTTCAGCGAATTTATTTTAAACGATTTTATGGAATCTATTTGAAAAGCAAACGGGCAATAATTAGAGCTTGGTCCATATTCGGTAGACCGATGAAAACTGCCTTTCTCATGATCCACCGGTTTTATCTGCCTTTCTTTGCATGCACGCTACATACTGCGTACGTAGGTAGCTCTACATATTCAGAGCCGATGTTTCATTCGACCCGTAATCCGGACGCTTGTATCTCGCAAAAAGCACCCAACGAACCCCTTTTCATTGTTTACCTTCGGTAAGCCAGACACGAATTTTCTCTCTTCTTTTTTTTTAATTCGTTGCAGGGGGCGATGGTAGTAGCGGTGGTAGTAGCGGTAGAGCCGGTCGAGATAAGTATTGTAGGAAAAAAAGTAAGCGTTAGTTCGAAGCGCTTTCCTCGGTATATACGATAAGGATACGGATATAAGGATATAAATCGTCGATAATCTGTCCTACCAGAAATAATCGTCTCTTTGAGGGCGTAAATACGAAAACGTTTTCTTTGTTGCCGCCTCCGCGAGAAAAGGAGATTTACGAGATGGAGGTATCGGTCAAGGTGTCATCTAAAATCCGCGCGGCGTGGACTTTTTGGCGGATACCTTGGCGTTGTTGGGTAAAAAACGATAGCTCGTTGTGGATGGCTTTCTTCTCGCGCGATAAAACTACGACGCCCGGTCGTTTTGCTCGGCAGCCGGGGGAAGGAGCTTAGAGACCGGAGTGCCAGGAACAAGACTTTTCTTCCGTAAGAACGATGTCAGAGACTAATAGCGCCAGATGCACCGCCTTCCGATCCCCTTCCCTTACCTCCCTTTTACTTTCCATAGAACCATAGAGCGCCGGTACTATACTGCACTCCTCCTCCTCCTCCTTCCCGAAGGGTGCATTAAAGCGTCGTTTTCAGGAATCGTCGAAGACAGCGCCAGTGTTTATCGGCTCCTAGCGTTCAAGAATAGAAAATGTCTTTCTCTTGTCTCCAAATCCGACCGAAATCTTTCTTAAACTCTTTCGAGCATGCATTTATTATTATTATTTTTTCTCTTTTTGTCATTTACATTATACCCTTTCGCGTTATCCTTTATCGCGCGTATTTTACGTCGGAAAATATCTATTCGGAGAAATTGGAACCGCGCATTTGCTTACGTACGTGCATCGAAATAGTCTCCTTCGTAAATAGATTCGAGGATAGTAGTACATAAAGTGACACGTATACGTTGCCTCCTACGAAATTGAACTTTTCGCCCTTAATTTATCGACGGCCTATATATACCCTCCTTTTCGTGTATCGCAAATTTATTTAGGACGCGCATTGATCGAGATGATGCGAAGGAGTGGAAGGCGGAAGAGAGAGAGAGGGAGAGAGACAGAGAGAGAGAGAGAGAAATAGGCAAACTTCCCGACGTCGACTCGATTTTAAACGAGCGTTATCCTCTTTGGAAAGGGTAGATAAACGAATACGCGAGCAAAAGTAACGGCGTATCTATACGGTTACTTCGAGTTATGCATTTGTATCTCTTGCGTAGAGCGAAAGTCTCATCTATCATACGTTTGTATATTAAATGTACTATATACATTATTCATGAATCTATCGGATCGCATACTCTTCCTCTCTCTGTCTCTCTCTCTCTCTCTCTCTCTCTCTTCTCTCGGTTTAACGCATTTCTTCGCTTTGTATCCATTATATTCACGTTTGTCTTTCGTTCGGCGTAAATTTGCATAAACACGTCGTGTACGAACGTTTCTCAACGTTCTAGCACCGACGGGAGAAAGAGAGTTAGCGCGAGCAGATGGTAGATTAGCGATACAAGATACTCTTTCCTCTCTCTCTCTCTCTCTCTCTCTCTCTCTCTCTCGAGAGAGAGAGAGAGACGAGAGACGAGAAGCCAAACGAGTCTTGTCAACGACGTTTCGATTCGATTCGACTCGACTCGATTCGATTCGATTCGATTAGAGTCGATTGGAGTCCACACGACACGGTCGTTCTCGTACTTCGGAAAAAGGGAAGCCACGCGAGATTATCTTACCGAAAAACCACACGCAGCAGGAAGGGTCGTGGCATCGTCTCCCCTCCTTTTGATATACGTTTCGTAGCGAGACGCAACCCTTTCTTTCCTTCGTCTCGTCGCGCGACTCCCGGTGGAAGGAAGAGCGTGGAAGCCGAAGACGAGAGAATTCGAGGACACGAAAGTGCGCTCGTGTGTGTCTACGGCGGCCGGCATCTCCGAAGGGAAGAAGAAAAGGCTTGCGCGAGCCTTTTCTTGTCCTCCTTTGCCCCTCCTCCGCACGCCCCTTCGCTTCTTTCTCCCTTTCTCTCGCGTCCGTGCCATTGCTCGCTGGATTTCCTGAAATATGCATTTCGCGCTTTTGTACGGGCCAACGCGAGCTGCTTTTACGTCGGTAAGAAGGAGAATGCCTACCTTTTCATTCGGTAGACCCGTACCTACCTTCCCTCTAATGGCGGGCTCCCCGCTAGAGAAAGAACGAGACTAAACGGATGCTGCGCGATCTCGCGAGAAAAGCACCTTGAATATTTTTTTTTTTTTTCTTCGAACTGTCTCTCCTATTGTTTCTTCCCTACTTCTTTTTCTTTCTTTTTTTTTCTTCTCCTACGAAAACGCACGACAAATAGTCTTGATAGAAAATATTGGAGGTTAGATGTTTAGCGTTGGTTCCTTTCATCTCTTTTAAACTCGCTCGTTTCGATCTAGCGAGCAACGATTCGTCTTGTCGAGCGAACGATAAAGTCGGATCCGTTGGAAGAAGCGAAGATTCCGTTTCCATCGAACGAACGAGCTTAACGCGAGATACGTCTCCATCCGTCATTCAACGGAGGGATAAGGTGTCTCGGCATCTTCTCGGCATCCTCTCGGCAGTCTCTCGGCAGCCTCTCGACATCCGTTACGCTGATTAGCCTGTGACAGATGGAAGGAAGGGTTGTTACGAACAAAACGTTGCGGCTAGAATGGTAATCTAGCCGACGTGCATCCTTCCACCTCTTTGTCGTCCATTCGCTCGATAGTTAACGTCTGCGTGTAAACTTTCATCCAAGACGAATGGCAATATTATAAATCTCCGTCTTTGGGCGCAAGTATTTCTAACTTTTTCGAACGTCGCGCGACTCTTCGACCATTAATTTATCTATCGTCGATCCTCCTCGACCTACGTTATGTACATACACACATATATATATATATATATATATCTATACGCCTATTACGTTGCCTCGACGTTTGCTCGTTCCCCGTTTCAGACGAATCGCCGGCGTTTCGGCAAAAAAGTCTTTTCTCCTTTCATCGATTCGTACGCGTCACGCGAGTGCGTAAATATTTTTCATTGACGTCGATGACTCCCAGTAGTCGCAATCGACGTTAATTTCTCTCCGGCTTTACGCTACGGTAAACGCCCATGTCCCGTAGGATCAAAAGGAACTTATTCATATACGAGGAGACGCGTTGCGATCCTTGACGCGTTTCGCGTAATTTAAAGTAGAAATTTGAAATCGCGGAGTAGAGAGAGAGAAAGGGAGGGGAGGGGGGAGGGGGTGGGGGGAGACGAAATGCAATGGGCGCGTTCGAAGTCGTGCAAACAGAAAGGTATACCTTTGGAATCAGTGTTTGCTCGATGCACGATGACTCTGCGCGCTTTGAATGCATCCACCGTCTCGTAGATGCGCGCGTGCACTTACGCGCTCACGCACATACACCCACGTACGTTACTTTGTTAGAAGTCCCCGAGAGCCAACGCGGAATTCGTTCGCGACGAGTGGTCGTACGTTCGACGACCCACCGCGCGTTTCTTTTCTTTTTTTCCCCCTTTCCTCATTTTTTTCCCTCACCGTATTGTTTTCTTCGATGACTTGCTCTCATGCAAATCGTTTCTTAACGACTATTACCATTCCGAATCCGCGCACAAAGAGAAGACTTTGAATAACTATCGATCGTCGTCGAACCCGCGTCATCTTGCTCGCGGTGGAACGATGTGCGAGCGTACGTACGCTTATGCGAAGTAATTTGCGCGACGGGTTTCGACGGTTTCGTAAGAGGAATAGAAGGTGCCTTTTAGTCTCGTACGTTCGAACGGATTTGCTTGCGTATAGGTGTCATATAGGAAATAACGATGGATGATGGCGACCGTGGAACGAGCAAACGTCGATAATCGCTTCAACGACTGCGACAGAGGGATGACGCCGTACGTTACTTGCCCTAATACGGTAATAACGCCGACCATGAAAGTGCGTTAATGCTAATGGTCGCGGCGCACGTGCGCTTACCTAGTAGCGGCTCGTGTTTATGAACGTTATTAGATCGAGAGAAGCCTCGGCGTACTTTGCCCTTGTTCCTGCCATCCCCCCCCCCCCGTATCGCGGAATTTCTTCTACCCTTTACGTAGTACGAGTGTACGATCTCTATCGTACCTTCGAATTTCGTATCTCATTTTCTTCGTATCTACGAAAGAATTCGAAAGAATTCGATAGAGAGGGAATCGTTGACTCGTTGTGCCGTTATATATTTTATGCTTAAAAAGTAACAATTTAGCCGGACCGTTCTACGAGGAAATTTTGATTTCCCCGAAACGCGTTGCCGGTGCCGTCGATGTTTCGAATCAATTGCGGGGTTAAGCCACCGGACGGTTTTACGACGGCGCGCGTTACATACTTTACGATCGATTTTTCTGCTATCCGATCTTTTTTACGTCGACGTTAAACGTACCGATAGGACTCCCCCACTTATTCGTGGTCTCGCATCGAACGTACGTACGTACGTATATGCTCGATTCAATTTTTTGCCCTGCCCATCGAATTATACCTAATCGAGTTGCCCTTTTTTTTTTTTCCTTTCCCTTTCTTTCATCGATCAACGATTCGATCCTCGACATTAGTACTATCTGTTAATTTACATACGTTTCCAGAACCTATGTTATCTTGGAGAGGAAACGAAAGGAAATATTTAAATTCCGGGCACGCGCTCGGCTATGTGGTAGGAGGGAGAGGGGCAGGCGGACGGTCTATCGGGGTTTAAAAAGGGGATCCTCATCGAGGAGGATCGGTAGAAGGAAGGTACAAAGAGGTAGAAGAAGAAGGTTCCTCCTTGGCGGCGTGGGATTTAACGAAGCTCTACCGGTTGGATCAACGTCGCGAAATATATCGTTATAGCGAGGACGTTATCTCGATCTCGACGCAACCGATAAAATAGTAATGCGAGGCTCGTAAACTAAAAAGCACCACCTGCCCTGTCGCGAGGGCTTGCGCGATACGATATTTCCGCATTCTTTGTTCCACGTCGAGAGAGGGAGATCGTCGTACCGAATTTATTTCATCTCGGCCGACGTTCGAGACCATATAACGTCCTATAAGAATATGGCTTCTCAACTTTATTAACGTAGTAATATTAACTTTCCTCTCTCGAGACGTCTTTGAGCATTCTTGTCGTTTCCGTCATTCCCAAGAATGCAATTATGATTTCGATCGATAATTAATCGAGTCGTAATACCGACTCGAAATCAATAATTTTGTACGTTTCACACGTTATAAACCTTAAAATGTATCATAATTTCATTATTGTTAAGAAATCGTCGAGTTACGCGTTATAAATCGCGTCGCCGAGCCGTCTTCTTATAAAAATATGAGTAGTCGTGTCAGCCGGCCACTGGCTGCAACCATAAAAATTCTACGCGTTGGTCTTCCCAAGAGGTCTTCCTTCCGGTCTGTCCAGAAGAGAATTTCGCGTTACTCCGAGTTATCAGACTCGCACGAGACACGCCACTGACACGCTCGCGGATATATGCGAGTAGGTAGAGACATATAAAGAAATACATGGGCGATAATTTTAATTAGAGCCTGGAATACGCATAAGTATCTTCGGTCGAGTCGCGTCTGCCGACGAGGGAGAATCCTTTTCACTCGAGGAGCTAACACTCGAGCCCTGGCTATACTGTTAATTATTTACCAGAGTGGCGTGGGTGAGTTTCCTTTGTAGTACGACTCAACGTGGACGGTGTCGTCCTATATATATATATATATATGTACCCGTAGACGAGCGCGCATCGACCGCGATACGAGTGTGTCTGATACACACCTAATCCCTCGTTCCTCGAGGATTAGGATTAAGACGTGGAACCAGATTATTTCGCGATTACTCAAACAAGTGCGATCGGTAAAGATTTTTTAAAGAGGAGATTTTGACGGAGAGTCTAGGGTGAAACACGACGAATCGTGACGATGCACGTACGATCCTAATTACTCGCGATTCTTTCCCTCTTCTTCTCAGACCACTATAGAGTCACCCTTCTATTCGAAATCACGTGACGTCCAAAAGATGGCTTTCTTTGATAAAAGGATATAGAGAGAGAGAGAGAGAGAGAGAGAGAGAGAGAGAGAGAGAGAGAGAGAGAGAGAGAGAGAATAAGAGAGAATGATAGAAAGAAAAAAGCACGTCACATTCTTTTCTCGTGTCAGTTGGCCACAGGCCAGGAAAATCGTTCGAGCGCGCATACGGAAGAGACGACGATACCAGCAGCATCCATTTCTTTCTCTCCTCGCGAAACATATGCATAACTATCCGTTGTGCCGTTCTCCGTCGTATCGACGGTGACACACGCATTTCTGAATTATGCATAGAACGTCGACGTATTCGCGCGGCGAGGAAACGGAGAGGATGACGTATAGCGATGGGGAATGAACGTCGGAACGTTTCCGCTTCGGAGGATCGCATATAGAGTCTGGAAAAACTAGCTACGTACGTACCTACGTATACCTATCCTACCTACGAAGGTACACACGTAAGCGCGCATACTTACGTACCCATGTACATGCGCGTACGAGTTCGTTATCAGCGAGAAATAATTGGAAGAATTTTCGCGTCTTAAATTCCCTTAAAACTGGCTCTCCACGTTGGTATTTCTCGTTCGACAGCTTACGAACAGTTTCCGCTAACGTGGCTCGACGTTGTAAACGATGCTCCTCGTTGTTTCTCTCTCTACCTACCTACGTCTAGCAGCTTTCATTAGCATCTCGGTTGGCCCCTGTGTTATTCGGAAGGGTATGGGCCGGGAAACATCGTCTTGATAAATATTTTATGAATATGCTAATGTTCCGAGTGTTAGTATCTTTCATGTTAATTCGTTATTTAACGCTTTTTCGACTCTCTACCCGCGCTCGGATTAACATAATTAAGGTTGGCCGATTTTTATTTTAAGAGCGGTATATATTTTTCTTTGGATCGTCCGCCTGTCCGTTTATCGCGCACGAAAGAAATTTGGAAAAATTCCGCGATGAATGTCTTTGGAATATAATATACGTTAATATACACGGCGGCCGTGTCCCTTGGAAAAACAAGAATTGGTGGTTACGTTTAGCGAGGCTAAAAATTCGTTATGCACGACGAAGAAACGCCTCTTGTCCTCGTCTCATTTCTTCCTTTATCTTCATCGCTTCGTCGCTTCATTCCGCCGTTGAGTTCGTCCCTTTACCCGTCGACCTCGCTGAAAGAACTAGGAGGAGAAGGAGAAGGAGAAGGAGAAGGAGAAGAAGAAGGGAGTGTCTCGTGCTGATAAAAAGAAATCCTTGTTCGAGGACACCGTAATAAAAGCAATCCTATTATCCTAATATCGTAAGGTTTAATGGAGTTTCGTTGGCGGTCGCTCCACCTTCTTCTTCCGCTTCTTCGACGTTCATCTTCGAAAATAAGCGAGGTACCATGGCTAACTCCACGTTTTATCATCCCATTACGTGCCCTATTCGCGATTCGTCCCATAGTCGATGCAAAGCGAAGACGGTGCGAACGAGCAAAGGGATAATATACTCTTCTAAGATTGTTTTATTTATTAGGAGTGAGTCAGATGGTACGCGAGAGACTCGTTCGTTCGGGATCGATCGGTTCGATAGATACTCGAAGATCTTCGAACGAGCTTATCGGCCTTTAATTCCACTCGCATTAGTTAGATCAAAGCTCTCGCTTAAATCGCCTGCAAACTTTGCAGACCGTCCCTTCGATTTTCGTCGAATTATATCACGGGGGTCGACGCGTTCGATCACCCGGATACTTTTTCTTCTTCTCGTTTTGCACGGCACGACGCGATTAGAAAGGATAGCCGGGGCAGGGTGGAGGGGCTGTTGCTCTTTTTCCTTTCTTCCTTAACGTAAAATCTTTCATTCGCGATTCATAGATTAGACGGACTTATATTCTTGTCCTTTTCTCGTCGACGTGAAAATGCTACCGAACGGAGAAAAGATTAATTTTGCGCGGTATTAGAAAGGCCCCTACGGATTATTGGTAGTATCCGAGGGGAAGTACGAGGAAATGGAAGGTGGAATAATTGCCTTGGCAAAGACGAGAGATTCAATTACATCGAAAATGTAGGACAGAAGGGGCCCTTCGCTTTGGACGAAGCCAGATTAATTCGTTCTTCGCCGTGATAGCTCCGTTGGGGAAGGGTGACGTCTTTACCGATCTAATCCGACATATCTCGCGAATTTTATCCCGAGCTAAACGACATTATGAAGATTTTTATTTGCACGGGAGGATGAAAAGGGGCAAAAAAATGTATGCGCGCGCGTTTATATGGGTCGATCTTTCATTCAGTCTCGCGCGGTACGACAGCCTCGGTTGCCCTTTGCAGGAAAGAGTGTCAGTGGGCGATGGCGCGCAATCTGTCAGTCCTCCTTCGCATAACTCCGAACGAATGGCCACGTCTTCGAATATCCAGCCGTCCCCGGTGGCCGTGTCCCCGCGGCGGTGCCCGTTTTGCCTCTCTCTCTCCCCTCCCCCTCCCCCCCCATCCCCGATCCCTTTACCGAGCTAAGACGTCTCATTTTCTCCAATTCCGTCCGCACTGTCACATCGCTGTTATCCTCGGGTAGACAGTCCGACGGACCGGATGCTCTTAAGCCGCATTCGTGGCTTCACCTTTTATATTCTCTCCATTTCTCTCCGTTCCCATTTTCCCACCACCGAGAATCGATGTTTTCCTTCTATTTTTCGCGCTCGCTCGAGGAACTCGTCGAAAATGCCGTTGCTAACAAGGGATTTTCCCCTTTTGCCGATGCCGAGTCTGAGCTGCTGCGTCTGTCCTATCGCTACTGGACGTCGAATAAATCTTCACGTCTTGGAAGAATGACTTCTTCGTCGGCAATATTTCTTTCCTTTTCTTTTCCTTTCTTTTCTTTTCTTTTCTTTTATTTCCTTTTTTTCGGACGAACAAACGATTCGTTTAGTCTAAAAGGTAGAGCGTTATGCGAATAGTCGTCCATCTATTAGCGAGTATCTTTGGTATTACCAGACTAGGCATCAAGTCGAGTCGCTCGTGTCGGTTCGCTTACAACACTTCCAGACCGTCTGGAAATTCGTCATTTCGTATTCCCTCTATGGTATCTATACTCAATGTACGGCATAATTTTCGTCACTCCAACGTGATTCGCATATCCGTTTTAGCTCTCTGGGAAATACGTACTTTCATATCGAAGAAACGTTCCATCTTTGATCCCTTTACAACGATAACGTACGGAGGCACCCCGACTCGATACTTGAAATATTCGTTCTCGGCTCCGACTTTTCCTTTTCTTTCTTTCTTTCTTCTTTCTTTCTTTATTTATTTACTTTTTTTTTTTTACAACAACTTTGCCTTTCGCCATAGAAAAGATGGCAATAATTTGTGTTAAAGAAGAATTTTCATTCAACCCGCGACCCAACCGTTCTCATTGCGTTCCTTTGGAAAGATTCCACTTGCCGTTGTCGGTATTACGAGAGCAATAACTCCCTCTCGACATCTGCTGCAGCGACAAGTGTTACGAATGTCCTCTCCCAGCATACTTCGCCTTTCTTTCCCTTTGTCCCCGCTTTCAAGACCTATTCCGCGCGCGCATCGTCATTTGCCTTATATCTCTCAAATTAAAAAAGATATTGCGACCGGTACGTTAGCAATGTCCGTCGAGATACAAGCTTGACACCGATAACCGTCTTTTTATGTTTTACGACGAAAACTCCTCCTTCAATTCGTTTCCGCGTACGTGGCGCTTTTGTTACGTTCGACGGCAATTTAACGTACGGACGTGACGTAGACGTTATTAGTAACCGTTAAATTTGGTTTAGGCGATAAATCGGACGACGACGACGACAAAGTCTCCCCCCCCTCGTCCATTTCGGTGAAAAGTTAATCGCTCGTTTGTCGTTCGCAAATAATCTCTCTACCCTCGTGAATTATCACGATATGATGGCACTCCGAGTCATCGAATAATATCAAAGTTTTGCAATCTATTAGCATACCTAACAAGTAAATATAGCCGGTGAGAAGGGAAATCGAACGTTATTAGTACGTGCGTTAACTCGTAACGGCTGTCCAACCGAGTTGTCATCCCCTCGCGAAAGGGACTTTGCCAGGAAGTGTCCGTATTACGACTTATGGCAAAACTTTCCAAGCACTATACGCTTTAATACACGACCGTTCCGAAATACGTCGGAACGGAACTTGGCTCCGTTCGTAGGTAGAAGCAAAGATGGCGACTCTACGTCTTTCGCGCGAGTTACCTCGTTACTCGTAAGGCAACCACTACGAAATTATCTACAGGTCGTTCGAATCCACGAACTCGTGATTATTGTCGGATATATAAACGTTAGCGCGTCGTCGTTGATTCGATTAAACGAGTAAAGTATTATAATCGTTCGAACGGAGGAATATTCGCGACACGCCAAGTGTTCAACATCTCTTTGCATTCGCTCGAGGAGCTAAGAAAATAGCCGGTTAGCCAAGGTTAGAAAAGAATCTTTCTCGGGAGAGACTCGGCTAGACTTTTGGCGAATGCATTAAGAAATATCGTCGAGCCGAAGAAATATCTCTTCCTTTCGAGGAAGTTCCTCCGACTCGCGAGTGTAATTACTCGAGTAAACCTTTTCCACCGGCACTTTCTCTTCTTTTCCCTTCACTTCGTATGCTTTCTGCTTCGCGTTATTTTTACGAGGGAAAACATAGGATAGAGGCGAGGGGTGGAAGGTATAACGGATTTCAACGATAAAACGGGAAGCAGTGCCAGCTGTTAAGGTAATGTCAGCCACGTTCCTGTCCTCCCGAGAACTCTGTGATGTCTCGTATAAAGTTGACCTCGGTATTTTATGCACGAGCTACGGACGCTTCGGCATCTCCTCGAGGAGGCATTTTTCTTCTTTTCTTTTTTATCTTGGTCGGTCGCCGAAATTGGTAAAGATAGAAATGATAAAGGTCGGGATTGGTATGGATCAAAGTTTAAGCGTCGAACTTTCAAACTAAACGAGAAAGTACAACGCGTACCACGTGCCGGACACCGTCGAGACCGCCAACTAACTCACGTCGTATAATCGCTAATGAGATTAATACGCGCCAACGCGAGAGCAGACACGAAGATCGGCTTCGGAAACTCTCCCTGAAACTCTCCGAGTAACGATCTAACGCCGAGGGAGCTGTCTTGCTTTTTTACTTTTCACGGAAATACGGAACAGAGTGGAGCAACGATATTACTCTCTCTCTCTCTCTCTCCCTCTTTCCTCTCGCCTCCTCCTTTTACCTTTTTATTTCTTAGTTTCTCCGTTTCTCTTAACGTATGTCCGCGTCAAACGTCGTTGAAAGATCCGAAAAGAAAAAAATTAAAGAGAAGAGTACGAGGATGCCGGGGAGGATACGACGTAGAATTTATTTGCGATCGAGAAAAACGTTGGAATACGGTAATAACGAAAAAAAGGTATTTGTAGAACTTTTCAATTACATTAGAGCCGAGTATCGGGGACTTTTCTTCTCTTTCCTCTCTCATTGCGATCCCTTTTACCTGGGATCCCTTTTCCTTCGTTCGCCTCGATCGTTTTACCGCGATCGGTTTATCACGATCGAGCGAAAAGAAGAAGAGTAAGGGAGAGGGAGAGAGAGAGAGAGAGAGAGAGAGAGAGAGAGAGAGAGAGAGAAATGAAAGGACCGAACTTATAAACTATGAAACTAAGTTTCTTATTCGATGAATCGACCGGGCCGCCTTTTTCGGTAGGAACGTGCTCCGAGAATGCTTTCGGGCTATCGAGTCTTTTTTTCGGATCGACTTTAGCCCGTATCCCTCCTCCAGGGTTATTCGCCCTGTTCGGTTTACGCGAGAAAGAATACGAGGGCGTAAACCAACCGGAAAATTACAAGTTTTTTTTTTTTTTCGCGAGATCGAGGGAGGTACGCGCGACGCGTTTTAAAGGAATATAAAGCCGGTGGGGGTAGGTAGGAGTTACCTCGCGTTATATACTTTGGGAAGAACGACGCTACGAACTTTTCATAGAAATTGCGCGTACGCGTATCAAAATATGAAAATAAGATTCTAATGTCGTCGAGGGAGACGTTTCTAGTCTGGGAAGAGATAACGAAGAGACGACTAGTGCGAACGCGCGAGAAAGAGCAAGACAGGCGACATTTATATGACATTTTGTTTTCTCTTTGCAGAAGCGGAAAGGAGCGTAGGCGGAGCAGCACCGGGGTCGGCGGGTGCAGCTGTAGGGGGCCCTCGAGGTTTGGCGGCCTCCCCTGGCCCCTCCCCTGGCCCCTCTCCTGCCCCATCGACGGCCACGACCTCTGCCGCGACTAGCCCTTCGGTCTCGTCCCCGGCCTCATCGGTTTCGTCTTCACCTTCGCCCTCCTCCTCGCCGACCTCCTCCGCCCTTATTGCGGGTCTCGATAAATCGGTGCTTCAGGTAAGCATCTACCTTTGTTATATTCTACCCTTCCCTCTTCCCTTCCCTTTTTCTCGTCTCTCGATATTTCATTTGCATTTTCTCCAAATCGAATCGTTATTTGCATCCTCGAAGAAACGAGGGATGAAATAAATAATACGGGATGGGCCGTTTAAACGCGTTCGCTGATCTCCAAAAGCCGCGTTCATGGACAGAAGGGGTCGGTCTCTCTATAGCTCCGCAGGAAAATCCATTTTGTTCCGAAGGGGGTATGAAACGAAGATACGATTAAAAGTTATGGCAATTTATCGTCTCGGCATTGGAATATTCGCGAAAGAGGAGGAGAGACTAGGAAGGAAAGAGTGGAAAGGGACGTGGGGGGGGGGGGAGGGGAGAGAATTAAAGCTAGCGCTAGGTAGAGGCACCTTCGCTCGCGGCCGCGTTGGCTAATTAAAGCGCATAAATTACGGCGAACGTGGAAAGAGACTGACGAGAATGTGGCAACGGGTGCGGGACGACGTGCCCGAGGGGATGTCGCGAGGGGAACTACGGAATGCGACGACGAAAAATATGTTGAGCGCGACGCGTTTCACTTTGGTCCATCGTCTTTCTACTCGCGCGCGCGCGCGCGCGAGAGAGAGAGAGAGAGAGAGAGAGAGAGAGAGAGGGAGAGGGAGAGAAAATTCTCTCGCATTTTTACGCTCCCTTTCGTTAGAATCACTCACACCTATACGAACGCGTCTCCGTTCGGTGGACGTGCTCGAAATGAAAGAAAATCGAATATCGTAGAGAGTCGGGGCGTGAATTCGAAGGAATATTCTATATGCTTGTAGCGAGCACGAGCTCGGTCATCGAGGACAGGAATTAGATTTGCGTTGACACCAGCGACAGTGAAAAAGAAGGAGAGCTCGCGCGGGCGTATAACTCGGTCAATTTGATCTCGTTCCTCTCTCGAGGTCGATTTCAACGATCGTTCCTCGTATCAGGAACCCCGCGGCGACGACAATCCTCGTATAGCGACGCGCGTTAACGTGATCTCGCGCGGTGGTTCGTCGAATCTTTTTTCTTATCGTCGATTATTAAATTGTCGTCGATTTTCACCCCAACGCTATCGCAAGGGCCCTGATTCTTTCCTTTTCCTTTTTCATAAGGATATAAAAGATATATATTACGGTGAACTCGCACTCTGTTCTTATTCACGATTACGCTTTTCTTGGCGTATACATCGAATTTTCGCGCTTCTCAGACTGGCAGGAACGATTTCCTTCCTTCTTTCCCCATTTTTCCGTTTCTCTCTTGTTGTCTCCTAGCGTCGCGGCATCGACGAGCGGGTGGCGGCGAGCTTTCGCTATTTGCCGAGTCAACAGTCACAGGACTGCACAGCAGCCAGTACTGACGTCATAACAGCTATCTCTCCCTGCTTCCATTTCCGGCTATGCTGTCTCGCTGACAAGTATTGTGCTGTTTGCATAAAGCGATGAGAGGCCTCGAGGTAACGAGACTGGAGCAGGAATCGAGTTCCCGAATGAAATTCTATTTTCTCCTCGGTGGTAAACCGCGTTTTATGGCGTTAAACAGTCGCTCGCTCGTTAGGAGATCTCCTCGAGCCATCGCGTAATCGAAACCTCGAGGAAGAAAGATGACGATGAAACGATCACAATTTCACCCATCTACCCTAATTCGAGCGAATCCTTTTTGCGTTTGTCCGTGAAAAAGTGAACAGCCACCGGTTACTACACATTTACCGACTGGCAGCCGTCCTCCTAATCTTCGCGAACGTGACGCGAAGAGGAAAGTTTTTCTTTTTTTTTTTTTTTTTAAAGCAACGAGCGACGCCCCGAAAAGTTTCGTCCTTTCGAGCGTCATTAAATTACTTCGTTGATTAAAAAAAAGTCGAAACGACGATTACGGGAGAGAAGAGAAGTAAATTTTATCAAAACGTAGAGCTTGAGCCCTTGCAGGATAGGATTTCGAGTATACCTACATCTAAGGTAACGTCGAATAGTTTCGCTGATTTTGCTTACTTTATCGATTTTCCAGGCCGATATAGCGTAAAAAACGGTTTCGTTCGTTCAGAGAAATCGCTCGCCGCTCTCTTTCGATCTCCCAATCGTTTACCGTTAAAGTTCTAATTATTAATTATCGAACGATGAGAATATTCCCTCCCGATCCTCTATTTTTTTCTCCCCTCTCTTTCCTGCCGAACAATGCGCGACGCCATGTCTCGCGAATACACCACCTCCTTTTCGTCCGTAGAATTTCAATTATTTAAGTATTCTTCTTCGTTTTAATAGTCGTCCAACGGTCTTCGGCCTATTACATTCCATCACGAGCGTGTTCTGAATTAAAAGATCGTTCGGACGAACGATAGGCGGTGTTCCTCCCAAAGTATTTTCCGTAAATTGTCCTCGATGACAATTATTGGGCTGATCGATGATACGAATGGTCGATCTGGCGCGTAATATGGAACGAGAGAGTACGACTAGAAATTTCTGTAGATTTAAAGGAAAGTTTAACGATACGACGATCGAAACTGTTTATAACTGGATGGTCAGGTGCGCGCGTACGTAGAAGAGAAATTGAGAGAGAGAGAGAGAGAGAGAGAGAGAGAGAGAGAAACTGTATAGGTATAAAACGGACAGGATGAAAATGGAAGCTCCGACGGACCGTTTGGAACGCTCCAAGTTCGAGCGAGTTGAAAAGTTTATTCAAAGTGCGTCTTCGATGCACGAACTTTCTAGTGTTTATCGTCCTCGAGGGAAAGTATGTCCGCGCTTTTATCGAGTATTTTCCCATCGAATCGAGAATACCGGCGGAGGTTAAGTAATTTCGTCATTTACCCAACTTACGAATATTCTACGTAGTCGTTCCGCGTTTCCACGTCCGAGCAACTTATTGGATCTCGCTAGAGAATACCTACCATTGAAAATGATTTTACGGCTCTCCAAGGACATCGTCGTTCCTTTATTTTTTTCTTTTTATGTCGCTCTTTTAATTTTTACCTCTTAATAATTTTTCTTTCGTTCGCTCGTTTCTTTTCTTTTTTTTTTTTTCTTGTCGATACGCGAGTGCGAATCTCGAGTACGAAATACTAGCGTACAGATGGTTTTTTTCTTTTTTTTTTTTTTACTTTCTATTCATCTAGGCGATACGTGAAATATGGCGGACGTCGGAAAATAGCGCGGTGTCTGCGAAATATAAATGTTTTATCGAACGTACGCTATATACCCCTCGATATTTGATCGTTTATATCGCGATATTTCACGATGATACGCGGCACGTTTCATTCATCTTCGTTTATCCCTCGACAATAATCTTCGCGATCGGACGCGGACGTTTTCCTTTCGCGTTCTTTCGTCGGGATCGTCATATACGTCGAAGAGACACCCGGTACACGCGTGTAACGACGTTTCTAACATCTCGAGCAGGAAACTTGGCGCAAACTAGGAGAACGTCGAGAGGAACGACGAGACCTTCATTTCCTGCAACATCCCGGCTTATCTCTTCCGCGATTTATCGACTCTTCTCCTACCTCGGAACTCCCTTTCTGGAACGAGTAAAAGCATCGCAAATTTTCTACCGACAAATATCGAAATCTAAACGTTCTAATTCTCATTCTCCTACGTTCTCTCTCTCTCTCTCTCTCTCTCGTCCGATTAACAATCGTACGTCGGTACTCGGAAACGTCGAGGGAAAAACGAGAAAAGCTCCGTTGTAACGTTACTTCTCGAAAAGGGTGGCCGATCCAGCGGGTAACTAAAACGTTGCTCGGGGCAGAAAATACACGTAAACGCGGATCGATTATTTAGCCGACAATCGTATATGTATGTCTTTGATCCTTCATCCGAGAGCTCGACATTCCGCGTCTACGAAGCAGCAAATCGAAGTGGGTCTTTTACGAACGGACACTCCCAGCTAATTTCCGCTAGTAAACACCCCCGATTCCGGTTCCTCGCGATGTTCCCATCCCTGTAACCGTCCCCGTCCCCTAACGTTTCTCCTCGATTCTCCTTTCCATCTCATTTGAGGGCACTTTTGCCGGACGGACGATTTCTCTCTTCTCGTTTTGCAATCAGCGGCCTTTCAACGTCGACTATACAACGTCGCTCTTTGATCGATAACTGTTATTAAAGCGTGTGACCGATCGAAAGACTACTCGTTCGGGCTGTTCTTTTTTTTTCTCTCACTCCCCCCCCAACCCCCAACCCACCCCCTTTCCTTTTCTCCCCCTTTCCGTCTCTTCGGGCTATCGATGTTCTTTCTGTCACTTTGATGATATTTTCTTTCGCGACCAAAGTCACGCTTCGATTTAGGCCCTTTAAACGACTCTACCGTATTTCTTTATGGTTAATCGAAAGACCCTCGAAGCTCCTTTAACCGGGCATACGTGTCGTACCCTTCAAAAATGTCTTCGTTCGCCTCGTTGTACCATACTCACGTAAATAAATGATTAAGAAAGATGATCGTTGGTTTTCAGATACGCGATTGGCTTACCGTCGAGGAAGAGATGCTACGACAGCAGGCAGTCGTCGTCGGCGATGTCGACGAAATCATACAGCTCATCGACAAACAGAAAGTAAGTTTTTCCTAAATCGATTCGCTCGACTTTCTTCTATTTTTCCCGTTATTTTGTCGTATAAAAATGACCTTCGTCGTTATGCCCGCGAAGTCGATTGAATTTTTCGAGCGACAAGCGAGCTTCAAAGCTCGAGCCGCCGTTCCTCGGTTCCCATCTAGGCACCGATACTTTCTCGCGCGATATTATTGGAACCACGTTCTCGCTACTTTTGTGTGTGTGTCTCTCTGTGTCTGTGTCTGTGTGTGTGTGTGTGTGTGTGAAAGAAAAAAGAATGAAAAGGGAAAAGGAGACGAGAAAGCAGCCGGTAAAAGTACGAAAGCAAAATTAAACCGTCATAAAGTACGACGAGAAACTCTTAGAACACGGCAAACAAAAATCTCTACCTCGTTTTATTTCTTTTACTCTCCCTCCTGTGCTTCTCTTTCTCGTCAAGTTTTTCTCCTTATTTTTCCCCCTTTTTCCCCCCCCCCTATCGATCCAATTCGTTGAAAGTCGGTAAAGAAGTTGAATGGGATTCGATGCTGAAAATATCGAGGGGTCGAAAATCCCTAGGTAGGTAAGGCAGATAGCAACCCCTTTGGAAGGCATCGATCTCTACCTTATCAACTTTTCACGGTAAAAAGGGTACCAACGTGCAATAATTTCACGTCGTTTACCCCGCGCGTAGGCGGCTCGAGTTGGCGGATGGTAAAGTTACCTTCTCGACGACATTGATTTTGTCTCGAAAAGATAAGTTTGTCCTTGAAGAAAGTAGAGTGCGTTCCGTCGTTTTTTAGTCGTTCGAAGGGGTTGCAACTGTTGGGTGGAGGGGGGAGGGGTTAATGACCGCGGAGGACCCTGACATTGGCACATTGGCATTGGTGTTGAGGTACGACGAACGATGGCCACGCCTTTCTCCGTAGAGTTTTTCGAACGCTCCTTTCCCCTCTTTAAACGCAATACGAATATATTTTTTATTCCGTCAGGCTTTTATGCATCTATACAAATGTCATATTTTCTTTCCTACTTATAATTCCTAATAGAATTCGGGGTAAATACGTATCTCCCTGCTACATTCTACTTTGCTTATATTTCCTTTTCTTCCACCTTTCCCCGTAAGATAAGTGGGAGGAAAAGAAAAAAAATTATCGTGGGAATAGCGTAGAAGCGTCCGTCGTAAATCTCCTCGAAGCGAACGCACCGGAGGAGCGCACTATCGTTTGCCTTTCTCGTTGTCCCGTGAAAACTCTCAATGTTCGCGTTCGATCGTAAGCGTTTTCGTCTCTCTCTCTCTCTCTCTCTCTCTCGCGCGCGCACGCGATACTCTCGTGACGAAACTCTCGTCGCGCTTTGTTCGCTTCGTTCGTCATTCGTGAAAACTGCTTTAAATACGCAACGGTACTTCCTCGTTCGTTCGAAATCGCATTTCCATTAAAATCATTGGAATGACAATAATTGGGCTAATAAAATAAAGCTGTTCGTCTTTGAATCGACTCGCGGGTGACCGGAAACAATGGGCTTGTTACGGCAGTGTCGTTATTGATTTCCGATTGGGAAGACCGAGAAAGAAACGCGAAGAGTCGAGAGAGAAACGCGAACGAAAACGGATCGAGGGGTTTTTCGAGAAAACATTTACCGATATTTTTTTTCTATATATTACATAACAATATCACGTCGGACGTTATACATCGTTTGGGTCCGATTGCTTGGCGTGGTCGTACGCCGATAGAATAGTAACCATAGAGGAAAGATCGTTTCTCGTTCGATTCGTTATGATTCAGTGTCAACGTCGATTCCCTTCGTTCTTGCGAGAACGTCTTGAAAAATAGCGACGGACGAACAGGCGCCAATTAGCGGCCAATAATGAGATCGTTAAAATCGTCCGTTGTTAAGACCGATCGAATTATTTTCACGATAAGATGTCATTTAGAAATGCGATTACGGAAAACGAGTTACTCGTTTCTTTCTTTTGCATGTTTTCGCCCTTTTCGCATTTACGATGGAGATCGATGTAACGTGAAATAAATGAGGAATTATAGGACGAATCGAGAGAGAGAGAGAGAGAGAGGACCTTTTTGCGATAACACGTTCGAAATGAAAAGGAAAAGGAGACGATAAAAAACAGATAAAAGAGAAATGATAGTAGAGGGAAGGAAAGTTATTTTATTTTCAGTCTCGTCGTAGTCGATAATTTTCTTTTCTCTCTTTCTTTTTTTTCTTTTTCTTTTTCCTTTTTGGTTTTAACTAGCGGCAAGCATGAGCTAGGACGGCGGGTTCGGATCGCTGGCTTCCGTGAAATTTACATGGAAAATGGAAGTTCGAAAAGAGAGCACGGCAAACGGGCGAACGAGCGAACGCGGGCGAACGGGCAAACGAAATACACTAGACGCGATTATACGAGTCGCGTTACGTAAGCGTTAATTGCTTCGACACACACTCTCTCTCTCTCTCTCTCTCTCTCTCTCTCTCTCGCGCCGAAGGGTCGAGACTTTCTTTCCGCCGTTTTGCCTGCGCTTTGAGAAAATTTGTCGACCGAGTCGCGTAAACGCGCGGATCCGTATCCACCGCAATCCGGAACGTTGTCGATCGTTGGTAGAATTTGCGCTCGGTTCGTCTTCTCTCTGATAATCTTTTAACGCTCGTGTCAACCGTTAAACACGAGAAACTCGCGCATTCTCGTATCAGGGATGATTTTCAGGCTGCACGAGGGATTCCTTTGTTCGCCGGTCCGCGTACGACAACGGTGCGGATTCGCTTTCTCCTTATTTCGCTCGTGGAATCTACGAAGGGGTTAGGCGCGGGGAAGGAGAGATAACCAAAGTCGCTCTCTCTCTCTCTCTCTCTCTCTCTCCCTTTTGTCCTCCTACAAACATCCCGTCGAGGATTCACAGAGTAATAACGAGCAGAGCAGGCTCCGCGTACGGATCGTTAGGAAGTTAACCTTCCTCGTCTTCGTTGCGAGTCAACCTCGCAATTTCACGGTTACGCTTCCATCCGGCCAATCGACTTCTTTCCTCTTCTCTTTTTGTTTCCCCTCCCTAACCCTGGCTTTTCCTCGTTACCTCATTCATTCGTAATCGTTCGAGAATTCGGTCCCTTTCTTTCGAGGACCCTCTCCCGAGTGGATTTAACTCCCAACGAATAAGATAAAATCGACGAGCGTTAAAGTAACTCTCCGAAAGATAGAATTTTTCTATTTGGTACTATTCGTAGAATTCGGTTCTCTGTCTTTATGCGGGCACTGACTGCGTAAATCGACCACTCCCCGTCTTCGATTTCCTGTTCGGGAATAACGTTGGAAATTGAACATCGATCGGTCATCGTGGAAATACTAGTACATTCCCGACGTCGACACGGAACTAGAACAGAATCCGTGATATTCGTTAAAAAATATATAACACTCGTCTTACTTATTTTCGATCTTGAATAAGAATCCGATGTACTCGTTCGTTCTTCGTTCGATTAAAATAGAAAATAAATGCGATCGTTCGTTCCGAAAATTTTAATAATAATTCATCGATATTCGAACGCGGAAGGAAAGCTCGGAAAGGTTCGACATTTTTCTCGACGAGTTCGTCGCTCGTTCGTTTTTCATTCTAGGTTCAAAATTTGTTTACGTTCGGGACAAAGCCCAGGAAAAATCTCCTCGAAGAAGGACTTTTCTTGAATTTCCTATTTGGCAATTACAATGGTGGGGTGTATCGCGTATGCGCAGTGCGCATCTTCTCTCTTTCGACCCTTGTTCCATCGGATTAGATACAACGCTAGGAAAGGCTTCGAACGTGCGTAAAATTTCCTTCTACCGTCGCGAACCGCTTTTCGGTTCGAAATTTTGTTAAATACGACAGATCCTTCGAAGGTTTCGCCGCGAAACGTGTTTTTCAACCGACAAGCATTTTCCATTTAATGGGAAATATAATAAAAACGTTTGAGAGAGAAGATTCGACGACGAAGAAGAAAGAAGAAGAAAAAGAAGCGGGGTGGGGGAGAGAAAATAGGAAGAGCACCGTCAGGAGTACGAACACGCGTCGTAACGGATAATTGTTATTTCGGACTCGCGGCTCGTCGAGAGCAAACACTAGACGGCACCCTCGCGGCAGGGAGAATTTTGCACCCCCGTAGGCCTCCGTGCTACCCCATAGGATGGTATATATAGATATACCCTATGGTTACCCGGCCAAGCCTGGGATAGCCACGACGACTACGTAGTCGCGTCGATTTCGCCCGATTCAGTTTCTCGACGTAGCTTGGTCGAAATCGACGCGGACGCATTTTAAAATCTCCCCGTGAAATCTCGCAACAAATAATTGATAAAGAGCGAAGGAGAGAATACTTTTTTTTTTTTTTTCGGTATAGCCTTACTCGTCCCTTTCGAAACTCGAGTAGATGGTGCTTTTGTGCGTGCGTTCTTTACGTTGCTGACTGTGCAACTTGTTCCTTGCACGTGCTCTCCTACAGGAGGAGGAACGAACGAAGATTTTTCTTCTTCTTCTCCGTCTATTCTTCTCCTTTCTCTTTCGAGAGAGGGAGAGAGAGAGAGAGGGAGAGAGAGAGAGAGAGAGAGAGAGGATGAAGAAACATGAGGGCGATAAGGCACGGACATTGACGCGACGTTGTTCTTGAATATTCGCCGAATTTTCTTCTGGAAATATTTTCCCCGCGCATTTACCAGGAAAATTTGTATCTATCGTTATCTCGAGAGGCTCTTCTCTTTTTCATAGTTTTCCTTTTACAACCTTAACGTTTGTTTTTCTCCTCTCGTATAATTTTTTATAACGTCCAGAGGAGTGAAAAAAAAAACACACACAAATAAAGCCGTAAAGATCTCTCGCGCGACAGGATCGCGTTCAGTTTTTCGAGCAAACGCGTATTCATCGATTTCATCGAGCGGCTTAGCTATTCGATGCTTTTAGACGCGTCGTCGAGTGCTATGCGTCGTTAATCTCGGTGAACGAACGTGTCAAAGGTTAGCAAATTACAGGGCGCGACCCTCTGATAATGCGATTTTCATGGGAGGATACCGATGAAAATCGGTAATGGAAGCTTGGAAAATGTGGGAACCGAATGAAAATCGATATTTTCTGTCGCAATCTTCCTTTCCTCTCTTTTTCTCCTGCCTTTTCATTGTTTATATTAATTTTATTTTTTATCCTGCTCCCCCTTTATCGATTCTTTTTTTCGTTTTCTTCTTCTTTTTCATTCTCGACTTTCTTCTTCCATCGATTTAATCCGACGTTTCGCATGGCACCCATTCGAGGACAGAAAATTATATATAAAAAAAAAAAAAAAGAAAAAAAAAATAGAACAAAAGACGTGCGTTGGAGGAGAGACTCTCCCAAATAAATAGAGTGCTGATGAAATATCAAAATATCATCCGATTTCGCTTGGGCTTACATTCTCAAGCTCTCAAGTCGAGCTTCCGACCACATTTCTTTTTTTGATCAGATTCGAAAAAACTTGGTCGTATGTTTTACGGTCTAAAAATAAAGAGGCAAAAAAGAAGAGAAAAGGGTAAACACGAAGGAAAGCCGAAGCGAATGTTAATAAAAGATTTCTCTTAGACTTTTCTCTACGTTAGGAGGATTCCTTTTTCATTCGTGAATAAAGAATCGCGAGAGGGTGCATCGATATACTTTACCGTTTCACCGCGAGTTAAAAATTCTCTCTCTCTCTCTCGCTCTCCTCTTCTTAGAGGAAGAAGCAGCAGCAGCAGCAGCAGCAGCAGCAGCAGCAGAAGAAGAAGAAGAAGAAGAGGAAGAAGAAGAAAATAAGATGGAAACGATTCGCGAGAGAAAGGCACCGTACTATAAACTTACTTCTTCTTCGTTTTTGCATCGTTGATTTTTTTTTTATATTCGTCGATACGATTCGTAATTAGATGTTCGGTGTTTAGTTTTATTTATGTATTTCGACAAGGACAAACGATATAAAGAGATGTATTAGGACGATGGAAGAAACACGAGCGTATCGGTATACCGAATCGCGTTGCCACCTTCGACAAAGTTTTCGTTAATCGGGAAAGCACGAAGCGAACGTTCTCGAGCGGGACTTAACGAAAGATCGAAAAGTTTTATCGCGTAGTGCACAGAGTTAATTTATTCGAGAATGGATAGGAAAAATTCGGAGTCGAGTATGGCCGCTGGATCTCCCTATACCGGGACACTTCATCTTCGCTTTAACGTGAGTATATCGAAAAGGAACGAACGAAAGAAAAGAAAGATAAATAAAAACATATAATTCGAATCGATCGACTCTTTCTCGCTGTTTTTTCTTTTTTCTTTTTTCCTAACCTTTTCTTATATCGGGAAAAAGTGTACCGGCAGGGAAGGAAACTCAAGGATTCTCGTGATTTTAACTTAAATCGCGCAAAGCAGGCGACTCTTTGAACTAAAGCGTTTTACTAAAGCGTAGGAAAATTGTGGGAAAATTGTCGCCAATGTCGCTCGTACCACGCTGTATGCTACAAGCATGGAAAAAAACTGTTACCATTCTTTTTATCCTCTTGTACCGTGCTATCCTTTTCGCGACTCCTCTTTCATCTCTTCCAGGCGCATGTCCTTCAGACGGCGTATCCTCTCTAAAAGATTTCAGACAGTTTTGTTGTCCAATAATTTCGTTTTTTCTTGCTCTATTCGTTGCAACATGGCAATTCTTTTTGGTCGAGATTCGCTTTGACTCTTTATACGAGAACAAAATGAGAGAGAAAGAGAGAGAGAGAGAATAACGAACTTTCATTTTCTGTCTCCTTTTAATGGACTTTGCTGCAATAAGACGAAATATACGACAAAGAATTATTTCAAATAGAGTCCATTCTGCGTTTGGGTTGCGTCTTGCAAACTGCAATTTCATATTCGTCCATTTTTTATTTATTTTTATTTTTTATACCGTCATCTCTTTAAACGCTTAATCTCGGTCCTCCTCATCGTTTAAATCCGCACGCGCCGACGAAGGTACGATGACGTTTACGGTTAGTCCTATGGAAGAAACTTTTCAACTTTGATTCCTTTAAATTTTAAAGGGATTCGAAAGAAGCGTAAGAACGCTCCGACCTTTTTTATGTTTTTTTTTTTTTTTTGTTCTTACGCACAAAGAAGGTACACGCGTTCAAATTCAATTCGTGCGTCGAATTTGATGGAAAAGGCATTGCGTTTCCTTCGCGTCTCGTATTATGACAAAACTCGTACCTCTCTATCTTTCTCATCTCGAACGGGATAACGCGTCCTCGCGGAGTCCTCGATATCCTGGCCGACGAAAGCTTTTCTCTCTATCCATGCATCCATCCATCCATCCATCCATCCATCCATCCATCCATCCAGCCATCCAGCCAGCCAGCCAGCCAGCCAGATAGAGATAGGTAGGTACGTAGGTATCTTCGCGTATGCGCGTTTCGTTACTCGCCTATCGATACGTACGCTATATCTCATTTTGGAGCTACGCAACGATTTTTCCTAGCGTGCTATCGCACGAACGTTCTCATGGATATGACGAAAGTTCTCCCGAGATGCAAGAACGTATTGAATAATACATTAGGCGATCGTATAATTTTCGCCAACTCACCCCAACTTGGAAACCAACTATTTACGGTCCTCCTTCGTTTTACTTACCTGATATTATACCTCGTGTGTCCTTAACGAACGATTTTACGAAAAGTCTTCGCTTATGAGAGAATATTTTTCATAGTTGGAAAAGTTAACGGTCGTACTAGGGGTAAAGCGGAAGTAAGAGTTGGCCTGTTCCGGTGACCTGTAACCAGTAATTTATCCGGGGAACCGCAAAGTCGACAAGTGATATCCCATGGTAGTCGTCGGAGGAAGGTCGCGTTAAGGTATAAGACACCTTTGGTCTCCTTTCAATTACCCTTTTAATTGGATTCGGATCTTTCGAACAGTCGGCCTTTGTCTTCTCTTTCTTCTGGCTATGATATCTTTGGCGGAAGAAAAAGTTAAGATTACAGGGGTAACTCTTTATTGCAGTCAAAGGTTAACAAGACTGTCATCGCGTTTTGATCGCTCAAAGCGTAAATACAAAGTTCGTTCCAAGTAATAAAATATAATATTTCTTTTGATCGTTCGAGATGACGAAGTACGTTATTAAACTTGCATCGTTTTCTTTTTATAATATAATCTTATGTAAAATAACAATAAGGATAATAATTATAGGGACTATTAATAATCCTTATCGTTTAACTTGAAGTTGAAAATAAGTTTACGAGACGTTTATATAGCGGGTGGCCCGGTCGATGACGACGACGACGACGACGACGACGACGACGATGTCGACTATTATAGAACGACGCGCGTGCATCTCACCGAGTGGTTGTGACACGGAAGTACTCTACGATCGATGATAGGAGTAGTACGTAAATAACTCACTTCTATTCGAGCGTACTACATCGCCCTGGAAACATGTTCGTGTTTGATTCTTAACGCGCTTACCATCGAGTCAATTTAGTTGTAATAAGTGAACAAGAACGTAAGACGCGAGAACAATTGTACGGACGAAAAGGAGGGAGAGAGAGAGAGTAAGGGAGGGAGGTAGAGACGTCTACGTTTCTCGTTAAAAACGAAAAGAGAATGTGATTTTGAAAATACGTACGTTCAAAGGACGGCTTAACGCGGTCTCGGTTATATTCCGCCGGCAGTTTGCATAGATCCTGTAGTACCGCGGTGCGAGAGTATGTATATATACCCTCTTGCGAGTACCGTGGAGTACCGCGGAGAAGAGTAGTCGAGATCAACGTGTGTGCATACGCGTGCGGCTTACCGCCGCGAGTAAAAGCGAAGCGTCCCGCATCGTATTCCTCCTCTCGGTAGAGATCGTTGGGTCGATAGAACGTCGATTACAGATCCATTTCGTTTCGAGTTCGATTTATCGGAGTCATTAGACCGAGAGTTTTCGTTCGAATTTTCTTACAATGGAAGAAGAATTAAAGCGAACGTTCGAACGCGTTTATTTTCGATCCAATCAGCTTCCGATATTACCCGCCAGCTATTTTTTTCAAGCGCATTAGCGAGATCGAAAGGTCCTGCTTATCGTTTTAAAAAAAAACTACTTGCGAATCGACCTTTCTATTTTACTTACGTATACATACGTATCTACGGGTTATACTTACTCTTTTCGATTACCCTTATCGTCACGTTATATGCCGCTTATGCGAATGGAATCACGCGACGAGAAAAGAAAATGGAGAGGGAGGAAAAAGCGTTGCGAGAATCGAGGATTAAACTTTGCCAAATCCCACGACGATTAATTTAAAGCCTGCTCCGAATGCAGCGGCATTAGGACCGACAAGAGATTTCGAATGGCAAAGAGATATATTCATTCTCTATTCTTTCATCCTCGTGCTACCGAGGTTCAACAAGACATCGCACGATTATTGTTTCCCCGATCCTCTTAAATCTTCCGGCGCGGCGCACATTTTCTCACCTCGGTGCTTTTGAATGTCACACCGACGCAAGGATAAAATAATACTTACGATCGGACCGGGGAGATATTTTGGAAGGGCATTGCCGCTTTAAGCGAACCAGGATCTTTATTCGAGATCTTTATTCGAGGGCTTTACATTTTTAATGCGTTTAACGTTACTACTTTTCAAATCTTGCAGAACGTCTTGCGAGAGTTGGAGCAGAAAAAGCCACAATTGGACGAACTCGTTCACACTGCGGAGAATCTTCGTGCCGATACGAACAGGCAGCAATTACATGGCAAAGGTAAAGTGTTTATTTTTATTTTATTTTATTTTTTTTCCATTTCTTTCGCAAAATAATAATAATAATAATAATAATACATGGGAAGGGTGTGATTATTTTTCATAAGACGCTCGCGATATTGCCGGATCGGCAAGAAGAAGAGACAAATTCCATTACTTGGCTCATCGAAACTTTAATCGACGCGATCTTAACGAGTTTCTGTCGTCATAATTGATACTACCGGTGCAGGCGCGTTCCTCGTTTGCCGAGCACTTCCATTATACGAACGAATTTCACAAGTTCAATCATCGATATCGATTACGTCGGAGGAACGTCGGGGCCGGCATTACGTTCTACGAAAATTTACATTTCGTAAAGCGTTGCGAATACGTTTTTTTTTTTTTTTTTTTTTTTTTTTTCTATTCTATCCGCCAAAACCATGCCAATATCGGAGACGATCGGGTCTCGACGATATCGATTCGCGAGTTTGAACTTTCACGCGTACCGGTACCATTCAAAGTTGAGCAGGAGATTACCTACCGGTGGTGACGTTAATTGTTTCAAGGGCCCTGGAAAATTCTCACCCTCTATGCCTGGCATTGTTAGGTCCGTATTAGCGACACGGCACTCGTCGTCGTTCTCGTCTTGTTTCGTGCACGTTATATTATAGTCGGACGATTCTTTCGCTCATTGTTTCCGACCGAGCGTCCTTTTCGTCTGGCTTCGGGGGACGGAAGGAGAAGGCTGCTTAGGAAACTAAGAGGATGTTACGGAGACGACGACGTTCCTTTGGAATACCAAATGTCTCGCTTACATCGGCACGGTAAAAATATTTAGTCGTCGAGCGACTAATCGCATCATCGAAATACGACGGTAACACGATTGCGTTGAAACGAGATCGCGTTCGATGGCGCGGAGTTTTGCCTAGGGCTGGCTACCTGGCCACTTTAATTACCTGCACGAAACATATGGGACATGCTGAAACGCGCGCGCGTTCAACGTAACCCTTTCAGTCTGTCACGGATTCTACGGCAAGTTATATGCTTGCCAAGACCTCGAGTGCTTGTTTTATGTGGCGTTAACTCGTGCTCACGGTCTTGAGCTCGGCTCTGCAAATTTGTTGGCCAGCTCGCTTCGAGGGGCGAACTTGGGGGTCAGGCTCGAGTCCTCCCATCCACCCTTATACTCTCCCCCATTCTTTATGTTCTTCGGCTCTTCCGCGCTTTTTATACTCGATCGTTTTTCTTGGTCGAAAACAACATTTCGGACGACAACACCGTTTTAAAATACCTACCGTTCGTTTGTACATTTTCACGCGTAGATCGTCCGTCCGTCACACGATTATCTCGCATTGCAACGCTTTACTCGATGCGCGTGATTCGAAAAATATTCGATGCTGGAACTCTATGTATATTCCATCGAATCGAGAGGTAAATTGCTTTTTTTTTTTTTCACCAACGTTATCGCGTTAGATCGCATACGCGTGCATGTACAGGCGCGTTGTCGTCTCTCTCTTTCTCTCTCTCTCTCTTTCTGTCTCGTTCATTTGCGTCCGGTAACGCGACAACTTCGTTTCGCGATCTGTCGTCGGCTTAATGCGCTTCCCGTTAAAGCGAACGATCGGATCTGTTCTAAGGTGGTCGAGTAAAGTAGAAAAGTCTACGTGCGGTTGAACACGAGATCGAACAAGGCAATCGATTTTCCATGGAAAATCGTTGATCCACCTCGTAATTTTCTACGATACTTGTTTTCTTTTCCTCGACATTTTTCACGATGGTCGTTTCAGTCTCTTCGATCGAGAAGTTTTCGAGGAATGTCGAATTAACGTTTCTTCCTTTCACGGAGCACATTTCTCTCGATAACGGAGACCGATCGCTCGAGTCTCGCTACTTACCTCGTTATACGTCTTTTCGGATCTCTCTCTCTCTCTCTCTCGTAGTAGTAGTAGTAGTAGTAGTAGTAGTAGTAGTAGTAGTAGTAGCAGTAGTAGTAGTTGCTACGGATCCGTTTTCAAAAAGCGACCTTTCTTTCTGAAAGGGATAAAGGATCCATGGACTTGTAACAGGATAGCAAATCGAATTCGGTTTTATCATAGCTGTCCGTGAATTAACATTTTCACCGAAATCGTCGAGTCGATCGTTCGATTTTTAAAGGGGAATCTTTCGACGCTGCACGTTCTACGAGGGTGTCAAACAGCCACGATCTCGAGCGCATTGTCCGAGGAGTCATTAAAATCGGAGCTTTTCTATCTTGTGTGCGAAGCCCTTGTGACAGGAACGCGATGACGATGCGAGGCGATAGCGTTCGGCCCTCGTCATGGGCAGGAACCAATGAAAAGGACACTTTAAAGGGCCGAACGAGCGTATACACGTACTTTCGTATGTATTACGGCTCGATGGTTAGGGGTATGTCAGCCCAAGGGTTAAACTATGTCAATAATGCAGCCCATTCTTGTCGCGTTACCAAGGTGCATCGTTCGTACCACTCTCGCTCGACGCTTGACCCCTTTTGACAATGCCCGACCGAGTGTTTTCCTTTTGGACAATGCCGTACGCGTATTTCCTCTCGCCCCCGCCCCCGCCCCCGCACCCGCCCCCCTCGCATCGATTCGTCGCTAGTTTCGTCGAATAGTTTCGTTCTTGATAACGACCAAACGATTATCATTATTTCAAAGACAAGAACGGTCTTTCCATTCGGATATATCCACACGGGGACAAAACTTTGCCCGAAACTCTTCGTTCTCGTTAACGACGACGCATCCTCGCGCTTCTTGACGTTTAGCAATTACCTCGAATCCGTTGCAACTTAGGACTTTGCATATCGTTCCAAATTGCACGCACTTAGGCCTGACTTACTGCGCGACTCGAGGATCCCTAACTCCTCCCGTAATTGCTTAATTATGTCAATTAATGAGCGGACTAGAGAGATAAGTGATCTCTCTCATTCATCGCGAGAAACTTTCCATTACTCTCGTTACTCTCGTGCAAATGTATAAAATCGACCGACTAGAACTTGGGTTTCCTCGACCAATTTTTTATCTCCCACTTGTCCTTTCTCTTCTTCCTCTCCTTTCTCTCTCTCTCTCTCTTTTTCTTCATTTATCTATTCCCATTCTTCTTCGTCTTACTTTGAAATCTTGGAAGCAGGGCGAAAGCGGCATCGCTCATCCCGAAGAGAATCGCACCGTTTTATTGTTGGCTTTAGGATGGTGTGCGTGTCGGAGGATAAATAATATGATAAAGACTCGAAGCTTTCAGAAGAATTGAGAAGGCAGCCACAGGGATGGACGGATACTTTCCTTTTTTTTTTTTTTATTTCCTGTCTGTGTACTTTGCATCGCATTAAGATCGGCCGGCTATTCTTCTCTCTCTCTCTCTCTCTCTCCCCCCTCTCTTTCTCATCCCGTCTGTAAATAAAATTACGAAAATAGGACGAACGAATGATGGAGGTTTTTCGAATTAAATGCGAAAACGATTCGCTGTATCGACGAGTTCCTCGATAACACGTTTCATCGCGTCGACAGAATTATCTTCCGTTATAGCTTTCCATTTGGCGATTACTCGTAGTAATAAATATTTTCTCGTAGTTCTATCTCGAAATTAGAGCGTGAGTCGTTCGATTAGGTCAAGTTGGCTCGACCGTGTGCTAAATAAATCTTACGAGATCTGACCCTCGTTTTAATCGCGAAAAAATCATCTTAAATAAGCTGGTTTTACGGTGCGACAGAGATATTTTTTTTATCTTCAGTTTATAATTAACCCGTTTTCGCACATCCACGTTCGTAGTACATTAACAGTAGAGTTACCGAGAGTAAACGGAGTATAATTAATTAGTCTCGCGAAAAGATAAAAGCCGGACGGTTAATGGCTCGTCTTCTTTAACTCTCTTCGCTGCGAGCTACTTTCTCTCTCTCTCTCTCTCTCTCTCTCTCTCTCTCTCTCTCTCTCTCTCTCTCTCTGTATGTCTGTCTGTCTGTCTGTCTGTCTGTCTGTCTGTCTGTCTGTCTATCTATCTATCTCTCTCTCTCTTCCAAGTTACTTCGTCTGACTTGAAACGAGGGATCTAAAAAGTTGTACGTCGAGGACAGAAGCAATTTTTGGTTTGAGAAAAGAGGAGGAAGGAGAAGAGGAAGAAAGAAAAGTCTTTATTTCGTATCGCAGGAAGGCCTAGAACGTTTGGAATAAGGCGGAAGAAGAAGGAGGTAGGAAATAGGGGGTGGGAGGTGGGGGATAAGTGGAGTAGAGTCCGAAAGTATAATGGGAAATCGTTGATGGAGACATTATGCCTCCTCCATTACACGCGATGAGAGAAAAGCTGTTTCACGGGCAATAAAGGGCGTGTCTCGTCGCAAAAAGCCGCTTTTCCCGTTTCTGACCTATCGCGTCGGAAGTTGGTCTCCTTTTGTTATTAGCAAACGATGCACATGCCTTCCGTGTCCGATCTGTTATTAAAGGAATGCAGCAAGATCGATAACGACTTATAGAATGTTTCAAGCGATGAGATAAGGACGACACCGGAACTTAACGTAATTGAATGTAAAAATAGGCTATTTTATCCTTCGTATTTTATATCCTGTTTAGAATTTTTCTTTATCGTAGCGTACAAGATTACATTTTTGTAGTTGGATCGTCAATACAAACAATAATATAACGATATGGAACGCCTAATATGAAGAAAAAATCGACACAAAATGTACGTGGCTTTGAAAGATTCGCGATAACTGTCGCACTGTAAAGATGTCGTCGGATTCGCTAGACGAAAAGAGGGCATTTTTCTCGAAAAAAAAAAAACAAAAGAACGGAAAAACAGGCGGTACGAGTAGTACGTGCGTACGCGCCGTAGTAAATAGAAAAAAAAAAAAGAAAGAAAACTGTTTACGTTAGCCAGCTGGATCGCGTAAATTCCAAGAATTTATATAGATCGGCGCGTCGCAGATACCTCTCGAAAGAAATTATGTAGGTCACTGGGTCAACGAACTTTGGATCGAAATATCTCCGGAATCGGAACTCTAAGAAGATTTGAAAGAAAAAGACCATTGTTAAGGATAATTGTTCCTTTGTCTTTTCGTCGTATTTTTAGAAATAATTCGCCGGAATCGTTTTTAAAAGAAATTTTCAATTTCTTTCTACTGTCGCGTAATCTCTGTATAGGCAAATACGCGGATATACGTTAAAAACGATTCGTTATAACTAACAACGTACGCGTAGATAGCGGCGACACGTCATCGTTCAGGTTTTCTTTCGATTATCCGAGCGTAATTTATTCTAGCGTAACGTTCGTGGGGCGGCAGTGGGAGCGAGGGGCGGGAGGGGGTGGATGATCGCCGTCGAACACGAAGATTTTTCAATTCCGTACGGACAGGGTGGACCAGCGTGCGTGCTTGGATATTGATTTGCGAATGATTTATATATGATGCCGTAATATCGTATCTTCCCGTTTCTTCTCGGCAGCTCCCAACCTCCATCGTCGTGGAGCGGGAACTAACGGGACTTTGCGGCCCTCTTAAGGGAATCCGTCCCAGAGCGTATCAATGCGCTTTCTACTACGTTCTATTCCTTTTTTCTTCGAACGCTCAAGAACGCTCAACGTTCCTCGAGATTTATGACTTTCGCTCTAATCTATCCTTGTGCATCCTGTTCGTCGTCGATTACACGTTTCTACGACACCATTAGATATTTCGCCTTAATCACTAACGAAACGATACTCGACGATCTCTCTTTTCGATTTGTCGAAGCATCGTATACAAGACCCGAGCCAATATTACTACCTTGATCCAGGCAACGATCGTTCTTTCTCACGTTCCACGTTAAAGTCTTATCTCGTCGCTTACGGCGTAATGCTTTTCGGAAAAGGTGGGAACGCGATTTTTCCTTCCCCTCCCCTCCCACGTCTACCTACCATGGACTTTTTATCTTTCTCTTACGATTCTAGTCCATTAGGCTTGAACCACGACGTTTGTTTCGGTAGATTTTTCTTAAGAATTAATAGGCGGATGATATTTGACGATAACAGACAATATTACGGAAGCGAATATTCGAATGGCCACGCTTTTCGTTTCGTTTAGCTTGCAGCAGACATCGGATTGCCTATCGAAAGGATTTCCGTCGAGCGAAGACAGACAATACTTACTAATACCGTCTAATGGCGTGCGCGCGCGCGCGCGCTCGGCGTAGCCTCTCGCGGTAATAGGCTCTACGCGATAACGAAACGAGATCGTACGCAGGGGCATTAGATAAATTAATCGGGATGTTGTATCGCACTACGTTATTAACGAGATCGACAGACATTATTGCTCGCAGGTACCAGGGAACTAATGGATCACGGAAATGAAAATTCAATGCGTGTACCGCCAAAATAGCATCCTTTCGGATTGCGAAATTCGATTTAACATCGAACGAACGTTCCGTATTTTTAACGTCGCTTTTGTGTAATAATAACGACCAAAGTCGTAGTCGAAAGAAAATGAAAGCTAGGATCGAGTTGGAAGTTCGTTCACGTTGAAAGGGCCGCCGCAATCGTGGGGGATCTTTTTGTATATTAGGATCTTTGAGATGAACTTTATTGCGACGATTCTTAGGTAAGGAAAAAAGGCTTTCGCAAGGAGATTCATCGTAGACAAGGGAGCCATGCTGGCTGCTGCTGCTTTTGAATTCGACCCACGCGTGCACGTATCACAGGCACGCGCAATGTTTTATTCACATTGTATTTGTATCGCCATCCGAATATCCTGCCGGTGCCAAAAGCGATTCCGTGCGGAGAAAGGAACACTCTCGTCGAGAAAGTATTTTTCAAAAATGTCGTCAATTTTTCTTTTTGCCTCTCTTTCTCTTTTCGTCGTCCGTGACTATTTCTTTTGTTATTCCAAAAAAGGTTCTCTAATACAATTTCTTACTTATTTCTTCTTTTTATATAAGAGCGATTTTTGAAAGAACGTCGAATAAGCGATTATTTTCAAAGCCACGAGTTATAAGGTACAGCCATGCTCGATCGATGCGAGCTTCATCGTTGAATGCGAATTAATAGAATTCTTTAGAAATTTTACCACCGGTGACGAGCGTTTTCTGTTTCTGGAACTTTCGACTCGCTCTCCTACTTTCAGCTCCATTTCATAACGTAGCGAAAAGTTTATTACTCGAGAGGACGCGAGCGTAATGTCGGAGTAGCGCAAAAACGATCGAGAAAATTTTTAAGAAAATCTTTTCCCCTACGAAATTTTAAAAGAGAAAAAAACATTGCAACGTCGGGGCATTACGCTCGTATAGTATCGTCGAACGCAAAACGCATCGAATGTGAAATCGAGCAACGGAATCGTATTTTGGAATCTATCCATCGATCGAGCGAAAAGAGACGCGCGTGAAAATGTAACGATCGGCGTTATACAGCGTAGAATCCTTTCTGAACGACGTTATCGCCGTTAGGATGAAGGTAGATCGGAGAAAAGGGAGAGGAGAGAAGAGAGAGAGAGAGAGAGAGAGAGAGAGAGGTCGTTGGTGCTCGACAACGAGCAACGAGTTGGCCCGTGGTTCGTCCTCAATTTTGAAGGTTCTCGGACCACGTTCGATGCGAAATTACAATGACGTACGTACACACCGAGCGAAAGCAATTTATTACACCGCATTTCCGCTACGTAGGTTTACCCAACGAAGTTAATGACTATCGCCGGATCTATTTAGCGCATGAAATGATCGGCAACGATTTGCTACTGTCTCGCGAATACGGGATTTTGTTAACGTTTATCGATGTCCACGATGTACGCGCCGCGCGATCGAACGAACGAACGAACGAACGAACGAACGATCGATCGATCGATCGAATGACATATTTTACAATGGTTTAGAATCGGAGGAAGCTGAAAAAGATTAAAGAAGACAGAAGCAAAGAAAAAGCGTATGGGAATGGTAAGAAAAAAGGTGAGAACGAGGTTACGATTCACGGTACGGTACGATCTAGATAATTCGTCCATTTATCTCATCCTTCTCTTTGCCGTGGACCAAGCACTCGTTCGTTTATCGGTCTCTCTCCCCTTACCCCTTGCTCCTTATCCTCGCGCGCTTGCGCCTTTTCCTTTTCTTTTCTTACCTTAGTTCACACGGTTACATATACGCGCTAGCATTCCAAGGGAAGGCACATTTTCTTTTATCCGCATCCTCACGGTTCAAGTTCGCAGTCATTCCACGTGGTTCCACCCAGGCTAATAAACGACCTCAGGGATTTAGTACGTCTTAGAAGCTTCTCTTTCGCACCGGAGCAAAGTGCTCTCTCTCTCTCTCTCTCTCTCTCTCTCTCTCTCTCTCTCTCTTCCCTTTTTTTCGTTTCACAAGCAGGTATTATCGATACGTACACCAACGTCTACCATATCGATCCGAGTCTGCGACGAGAGAGAAAAAGAGATAGGATCGAATTATAAAATAGAGATCATTGAGAAAAATTGTGTGCGATACGACGAGACGTCGGTATCGAGCACGTTTTCGACACGATTTTCAACGATATCAAACGACGAGAATCCCATTCACGCAGATATTTCAAACTCTTACCCTTTCTCATTCCCGACGTAATACTCAAAGTATAGGAGTTTCCTCGTCGATCTCGTTCGTCTTGGTTTCGGTCGTATAAGAGAAGGAAACGAAGAAGGATATTTCGTAAAGTCTATCGACCTGTAGCAAAGCGAGAAACTAATGCAGCCGGGCGTTCATTAACATACAAGCGTCGTTGGTAGAGTCGCGGGTGTGCAACGACGCCGACGAGTAATTACGCACGCCTAACGCGCCTGTGTAGCCGACTAACGAAGTTGTGTGCATGCGCGCGAGTTTACACTCGGCGTGCGGTGCGCCTACGTTACGGCGCGTAGTAGCGCGTCGTAGACTCGTGGTCGAACGCGGGGTTGTACGAGGGGGGAAATCGGCAAAGGGGGAAGAAAGATGAAAGAGAAACGGACGGGAAGAGAAAAAGATAGAGGAAAGGGAGAAGAGCGAGTAGTAGTAGTAGCGTACTCGGTATCTACCTGCCGTTCCCCCGCTAGTTGCGAGAGGATAGTCGGGGGTATAGTCGAGGGGGTTGCGCCGCCGCCGCCGTCGCCGTCGCCGTCGCCGTCGACGTCGCCGTTGCACATCGACGTGCCGGCGCGAAGAGAAAGGGAGACTAAGAGAGGGGATGGTATAGGGCGCTGCCGAGGATAGTCCGACGTGGTTCACGTTGACTCTCGTTTCGTAGTATTGCTCTTGCCTCTGGTAGTCGTCGTGGTGGTGGTGGTGGTGGTGGTGGCGGCGGCGTGGTGGCGATGGTAGCGGTGGTGGTGGTGGCATGGATTGCTTCCAGTGTTCGCGCGGCCGCTCCCTGTCGCACACGGACTACTCACCCCGACGCTGCCGGCGTCGCGACGCTCCAGCTATCGTCGCCGAAAACGTGCTCGGAGCGCGCCGTCACCGTCCAATCGCCGGCTCCGTTCCTCTCACTTTTTTTTTTTTTACTTTTCTTCCATCTTTCTCCTTAATACCTTACTTTTTTTTCTTCTTCTTCTTCTTCTTCTTCCTTCGTAGCGACATAGTGCGAGATCGTGCGAAACGTATGTAAAATTCGGCCGATCGTTTTCCGTACAAATCTGACGCGACGCGACGCGACGCGACGCGACGCCTTTTATTTCTTTAAGAGAGATACGCGGCTCGATTCTGATCTCACCTGACAGCTATACCTCGGCCGAAGGGGCCTCGCGTTACGGGTTATCGACGTTCTTTGTTTTCTCCTGCTGGGGAAGTTTCTTCGAGGAAAGAAAGACGGAGCGTCAAAGTTTTCGATCGTTAGCGGAGAGAATAGTTCGAAGAAAATTTCTACCTTTGTCGCACAACAATTTCAACAAGTTTTATATTTCAACGGGCCACAGGATCCCTATGTCGGAACTCGTCCTGGTATAGAACAACGTTCTAGACGTATCTAGAACGAAATGGGATCGAGTAAAGAAGAGAGAGATATCATTTTTTATCGACAACATATTTCATATCGCAACTCGTAAGAAGCCTTACCGCGATGACGAGCGACTAAAACCAACAAGTGTCTTAAATCAACAAGTCCGAACTGGCAAGGTCGTCGTAGCGAGCGAAAATCTACACGAGCAAATCTGCGGTGCCGATAGAGAGAGAGAGAGAGAGAGAGAGAGAGAGAGAGAGAGAGAGAGAGAGAGAGAGAGAGAGAGAGCGTTCGTTCTCCTTTCTACGAGCTCAAGATCGAGATCGAAATCGAAAAAGAAATTCGAGGGAAAGGACACCGGCGAGCCTTCCGCGATCGGTCCCGATAATCGATTAGAGAAACGTGCTCTTCTTCGTATCGCGTTAGGAACGAGTCACGAAAGTCGATTTTTTCGAGAAGACGAGAAGAGGAGAGGAGGAGGTCTATCTTTTAAGGAGATTCCAAAAGAACACGTTTTTCCACTTTTTCACCTATTTATCGTATTTCTCTCGTTGACTGCGACGAGTTTACCGTTCGTCGAGAATTTATTTCTCTTTTCGCGAAGTATATCTATCTCAGTATCCGAGTATCGAATACGATCGAACATATTTTATCGATAATAAGGATAACGATATAAATTCGTCCGATGGCAAAGAATACGCACGAACTTGTACGCATGACCTTATGAAAACGTCCCTTCGGATCCAACGAGACCGATTATTCTAGCAACGATCGGACCGAACGCAACTTTCTCCGTTATCGCTCTCGTCGTTAACGAATCACGCGAGCTCGAGAAAAATTAAAGGAAGGCATTTTATTAACGGCGAATTCAAACGCGAGACAGATATACGAAAGGAGGAAGATAGAAGAGAGCGAAATAAGGAAGCTTAAGAGGGATAGATTTGACGGGAATCATCGGTGACCTCGATCGGGCCTTGATTGAAAAGCTCCCGAGAGGAGTCCTTCGAGATAGTATTATATATATATATATATATACACATATATATATATATATATATATATATATATATATATATCCCTCTCTCTAGCTCTCATCGATGCGGTCGATCTCGTGGGAGTATTAAGATCCATCCTGGAATCTCTCCGTTAGCCTCGTTTCCTTCCTCAGCCGTAGAGAACATCTCGTAGCCATCGAATTCCAATTATGTCGCAACATCGAAGAGGCTCCGTACACGGAGCTAGTCCCGTTCCAGGTCATCCTCCTGCTAACAATCTTCCCATCTCCGCTCATGAGATTCAAACTAGAGGGATACCTTTGCCCGGAATGGTACCATCGCGCTCGATTCACGGCAGCCCGATGCACGGCAATCCGATTCATGGGTTTGTCAATCCACTCGGACCAGCCGGTATCGTTCATCCACCTCCCACGTATCCAACAGCGCTCGTATCCGGAATTTCTCATCGTTCGGGAGAGACCGCGCATCAAGGTATCGGCGGAACGCCGGCTCTGATCGGTTCTCATTCCAGGATACGCGAAAGACCACTGGACTCTCTCTACCTCTTTTATCCTTTCTTATCGATACTCCTTTTCTCTTGTAATTTATCGGCTAAGGGAATTTTACGAACGATCTTGTAAATTTGCATTTTCGATCGATAAATCGTGAAATATCTAACACAGCGGAAATATCCCCGCGATTCTTCAGAGGACGGTCGAATCGCGGACATTAGGACGAAACCGACCGAATAAAATATTTCTTTGCAACGTCGAGCATTTATCTTCAAATCGTACGTACGATTTTATTCGATTCTTCGGGGAGCAACTCGTATCCCTATAATCGATTCGCGATCGTTCTCCGTTCGAATTACTCGATATTAACTTTACCGCGAGATAAATCATCTTTCAACGTGATTAACGTCGCGAACGTTACGAAACGCGACTCGGATTTCCCTCCGATGGGGTCAATCGAAATTATCCTTAAGGTACTTTAATCGTTTACCGCGACAACTCGATTTGTATATATGCGGGAAGAGAGAGAGAGAGAGAGAGAGAGAGAGAGAGAGAGAGAGGGAGAGAGAGAGGAGAGACAATTACGGCACGGTCGACGTGAAATTCCTACGAACGTCTGCTCGAAGTAGCTTTGACGCCATCATAACTCGTTTGAGAAATTAATCGAGCATTCGACCGTTTAACGAGACACGGAAGCGTATTACCAAGAGAATTTAATAGCGTAGGGCGATTGAATTTTCTTTTGGCTCTCGCGTCGTCTTAGACTTAGACGCGGCTACCAAACTTTATCGCATCTGGCGCAATAGAGAAAAAAAGGCCAAGTTTGCCAGGATAAAAAAAGATATCGAGGTGGTGTCGCCCGTTCGTGGTCGATGGGACGTCGCGAGTCGAGTACGTAAAAGTCCTTCGGAATGACGTTTATCGATCTTTTTTATTCGGGTATCGATCGACCATCCTCTTTCCATCCCGTACTTAGATGTATACCAACGGGAATCCTTTAGAATTCGATGACGATCACAGCGTCCAGCGGTCTTTCGTCTCGTCTCCGGATGACGAACGCGATCCATGATCATCATCATCATCATCGTCATCGTCATCATCATCATCCAGCGGATGTTCGCTTGAAGGTAGCGATAAAGTCGTGCAACAGGGGCCGACCTCGTCGTCCTCGGGCTCGCCATATTCCTCGCACGGTTCTCCGATGAGAACGCCGATGAGTTCTGGCCATGGGACGCCACAGGATTCGCCGCATGTGACGAGACACCACCGTAGAGACTCGGAACACTCGAGTTCGTCGCCACCGATCGGTGGTGGTATATCGTCGAGACGTGGCTCCACCGACCTCGTTATCGGACCTTCTTCGATTCAGGAAGGTCATCATCATCCCTCCGGATCACCGGGTGCTCGTGCACGACGACGATCCGACTACAGCCCTCATCAGGGTACGTTTCCTCTCTTCCCTCGTTTTTCCTTACTTTCTCCTCTTAATTTACCCGATTATCTCGCCTCGAACGACGTTTCGACCTATTCCATCTTTTTCCTTCTTTTCCTCTCTTATATATATATATATATATATATATATATATATATATATATATATATTCGTTTCTTTTCTTTTTGTTTCGTTTCGCGATTACGAATTTAAACGAACGACTTTTCGATCGAGCTGATCGCAAAAGCATTCGAAACGGACGGTCTTCTCTCTCTCTCTCTCTCTCTCTCTCTCTCTCTCTCTCTCTCTCTCTCTCCCCGTATTTATCTCTCTTTCGTGAGGTCCTTTCAAAACCTCATGGTAGCTCGCGTTGCCCTTTGATCTGACAGTCTGCGGCTTTGTAACATGCTCGGGCTATGTATTACTTATATGCGGCTAAAAGTTACTATCAAAGGAACTTGTCACACGCATGCGTTTAGTCGAATGCTTTAAATACGTTCATCGCATCCGTGTGTTCTTTAATACCAACCATCTACTTCCTATACCTTGTTTATCCGTTCTCCAGCATCCCTCTCTCTCTCTCTCTCTCTCTCTCGCTCTCTCTCCCTCTGTACCACTATCGATCAACGCTTTTCCGACCGACATGAATTTTCCTAGCTCGGCTGACAAATTTCTTTCTAATCCGAAATATATAGAAGAGCTGTTTTTTCGGGAGAGGGAGAGAGGAGAGAAAAAAAGAGCTGACTTTATGAGGTTCCAAAGGAGGATCTCCGTTTCTCGAGGAGACTGAAAAAGTGGGAAAAGACGTGCCATGTTTTCGAAAGTAGCGATTCTCGGTCAAAGATCGCTCGAAGTAGGAGGCATTCGAATTCTTCTGTTTGTTGAGGACAGAGAAGCATCCTCTATCCTGCGATTTTAAAAGTCTGCGAGTTTCGAAGATCCGGGAGATGGTTGAGTAAAAAACGTTAAAACGAATCGTCCTCGAATTCGTTTTTAAAAAAGCGTACAAACGGAGCTTCGAGAATAATTTCACGTTTCGAGTAAAAGAAAGAAGAGTATAAAAATATAAGTGAGTAGATGGGACGTTACCACGATTAAATCGTATTAAGAATCAAATGAAAATTGTTAGACTCGAGGAAATTCATTCGGAGGAGTAATTTGGTTTTTAGCCAAAAGTAGAGGAGGAATCTTTGGAATCGCGTTTTCTCCTTCGTCTCGTATGATTCCAACTTTTATATAGGAATGGTAATTTTTTTTACGTCGGACCTCGGTACCGACTTGAAACAGTAGTCGCCTCCTTTTATTTTATATTCAGTGGAAATGAAAAACTTGGCTCTCTTGGAGACATCGCATACCTATTCTGTCGGTTCAACGATTCGATAAAGTTTTCGCCGGAAAGTGCGATTATTTTGCGACATCGAGAAATGCCAAAACCGATAAGATCTTGAAAAGTTTGTCAAAGAATGCGAAAAGTTACCTGGTTATACGAGTATATCTCGTATTTACACGCATGTATTTGCGTCGTCGCAAATTTTCTTCAAAAAGTATTAAAGAAAGTTAAAGGCAACGTAAAAGGCGCGACCAATTTTTCCTTGTCTCTCTAATGCTCCCGACGTTTAAAACTTTATAAGCGTTTTTATACGATTTTCTTTGGAAGAAGTTAAACGCGGCAAAACGAGTTTTGAACGTTCATTTAAAGTTGAAACTATAAAACAAGGAGTCAGTTTCTTTCGCTGCACGGCATTTTCTTTTTGCGGCGTTCTCCGTTGATACACTTGTTAATACAATTTTTGCATCTATAAATTAGAAAAGAGAAGAACGAAGGAGTATAAGGAGGGAAAGTATCGACGTTTCGTGATTAACCGGAGGACGTTGGGACGGTGCGCCCTGGTTGGAAAAACAGAAACGACAAAGTTTCCTATCTTCGAGAAAGTTAACAAGTTTCCTCTCGATAATTTCTCACTCGTTGTCGATAATCGCATTCGACCGTTTGAGGGTTTCGTGCCGATTCGTGTTTTACCGGTATCAATTATTTCCCCGTCCTAGAAGGAAAACGGAAATAAGTTAGACGCTCTCTCTCTCTCTCTCTCTCTCTCTCTGTATTTTTTTTCCTCTTCGTATCGCGTACCGTGACGGAGCGCAATTTGCAAACAATTTGCACGGATTGCAGAGGTAATTTAGGAGAGTAGTGAGCGCCAGAACGACGAGCGGGTTCGATGAATCATGTCATGGAAAAAATGAGAAACGTTATCCTAGAGGATTACACGGCTCCTTGCGAGAACGAATGCTATTAGGGTTGTAAAAACTAATTCCGCTCGGTCAAGGATAATTCGTCCTTTCTGTCTCGTTTACTTATTCATTCGTTCGGTCGAACAATTTGCAATGGTCTTCGTTAAATCGCTCGATCGATTAATACGATACGAAATAGTACGCGATAGTTCGTGCGCGGGTAAATTTATCGAAAATCGTTCAGTTACGCGATAACGAAACCCTTAATGCGAGAAAATATGAAAATCATGAAAATGAAAATCACGCTCTTTCGTCGTTTCCTTACTCTTTTTCATTTTTCACCCGGAAAAAAATAACTTTGCGCGTAACATCGAAATTAATTAATGTAATTAATTGGAGAAAGTTGACGAATGGCGCACCCTTTAAGACTCGTCGTCGTCGTCGTCGTCGTCGTCGGACGAGGGAGAAGAAAAAAAAACAGGGTCGCGTAAAAAGCGCAAAGCGTACTTCGCGTTGTTTTCGAGTTTCGTTATATACGGAGCGTTGATTCCGCGCGTGGAAAAGAGTTTCCTGGATTCGGAGTTAATAACGGTTGTGGTGTGCCACGAAAGAAATGGGCGTGCCCTTGCAATTCGTCACTGATAACACGAGCGTTCGCTTAACGAGATTCCGAGCTCGCGTACGCACGCTTAATGAAATCTTCTCGTGAAATAATATTGCCAAAGTTTCCTCCTGCCGCTCGCTCCTCCTTCTTTCTCTCTCGCTCTATAATATTATATTTCCCTTTTCAACTCGAAACACTGTCCTCTCCTCGTTATAATATACGGACGAGTTCTAAAAAGCAAATTCTAGATTATCTCCCGACGAGAGAGACGAATTATCGGCCTACGTGAAATTTCAAGGCCGGAAACGAGAAACTTGAAATCTTTGAGACGCGACTCAAGGAAACCCTCGCGTCTGGGGACGAGTAATGAAAAGGATGGATGAAGAATTAAAATCTGATTTTTTAAGAAAGCGTTTCAAAGTAACGCTGAGAGGAAGAGCGAGAGAGAGAGAGAGAGAGAGAGAGAGAGAGAGAGAGAGAGAGGCGCTTACACGAAAAGGGACGATATTTTAACTCGGAGAGATGGGAAAGAACAGAAATGATTTCGAAACGCTCGAAGCTCTTCGCCCCTATCACCCACCCACCCACCCGCGCACACATACGTGTGTTACGTCGTAAGATCCGTCGGAACGTAGATATTCGAAAAAATTCGCCCCTTATGTTCAACGTGGAATTAATATGTATGATAGATCGCTTTTATCGCACCGAGGGAGACAAGGAGGGATCAAAATTTGATCGTCGTCCTAATTCGTTCTTCGCGTTAAAGCGATTTCAAAATTCTTTGCATTTTTCTTCATCCTCTTGGCGAGTGTCTTCTCGCGCGACGTCATGGAAAATTTCAAGAGAAAATTTCAAGAGAAAATTTCTATGACGCTGGATGGCGCGAAAAATTAAAGTTATATCGCCGTAATTCGCAGCGTAGCTTCACCGGCGAATGCATTTAAGCGCGTTCGTCACGGGAATATAACGTTTCACCTATATACTCGCCACACGTTTTTCTTTCCTTCTTTTTCGATTTCTTGCCTACGTGGGACGCTTCCTCGTTTTAGGTTCACGATTTTCCTGTCTCGACTTTCAGGAAACGCCGTCGTCCTTTCTTACCTTATTTTCCCTTTCTTACCACGTTTGCCTTTCTTTCCTTCCAACGCGATGGCGGAAAAAGCAATCGACCGAGCATAGGAAGGCGAAGGATGGGGAAAAAGAAGAGGAAGAGAATCGTGGAGGAGTCGCGCTAATGGAACCAGGCTATCTTACGAAGCGAACGATGACTTCGAGTCGTTTCAAGTTTATCGGAAATTCCATTTCGATCCTACCAAAGTATCCTATGCTCCCCTTTTCCTCCTTTTTCTTTTTTTTTTTTCTTTTCTCTTTTATTTCATATTTCGATCCTTTCTATCAAAGTAGGTGCGCGTACATAGAACGGAAGGATTCTCGTCGTAGAAATTTCATATTTTATTTACCTTTGAAAGAGATCGCTGCGAAAGTAGTTACGATATATGTAAACGTTGTTAGAAATACGGGTAGCTAACAAGAGAGATCCATCGTCCGTCCCTGAGGTCATCCGCGGTAAGAAAAAAGAAAAGAAGAAGAAGAAGAAGAAGAAGAAGAAGATGATGATGAAGGGACGGGAGAAGATGGAAACGTCCGGCTTGTTGTTGATACCGTTGAGAGATAAGGACAAGAGAACGTCGTTATGGGGCAACAGCGTGTTGCGAATACGGTTCGTGATGGGGGGGGGGGGAGGGGGGTGGTTATAAAAAGAGAACGCGTGCTTTGCATATTCGTAGAACTTCCCTTTTCGAAACATTACACTCCAGGGAGGCAATAAACTCGCTAAATGTATTATATTAAAAGTTTCAAACTTTGAGTCCTTTCGTAGACACGCGCTGAAATACTTGACGGTTCGCACTGATACCTCGATAATTGGACCTCTATTATATCCTCTATCTTTTCTACAATAGTTAAATCGTAAAACAATTTTTCACGTTCATTTGAAATTATACGTCTTCTCGTCGTTTTTCATCGACGTACGCGCGAAAACGAGAAAACGAGATAAAGAGAGGGGTTTTTCCAAAATCTCGTCAAGTCGAGCGTCCTCTCTAGCCTCCTCGTATCCTCGTTTGACAAAACGCTTTCGTCTGAGATCGTGCGTCATCGCGTAAAACAAATCGCTCTAGTTCCCTTCGTTCTCGAACACGATATCGAACTAAAATCGAACCGGAGGATTCTCGAATAAAGTTTTCATCACTTTTAAATCTAACCGTATGGAAGATAAATTTGGATAATTAATCTTTAATAATTAATATCGCGTCGATTCGCGTATTATTTCAATGCGATATGTACGAGTACATCGGTCGAGCGTAAAAATGTTACGCGATATCGGGTCACGTTATCATGTACCTCTGCACCCTATGTGTGAGAGAGAGAGAGAGAGAGAGGGATAGAGGACAGATCGTCCATATGGTTATCCGAACGGATGCACATAAAGAGCGATTTCGTTCGATCGACCCGACGGCTTTTTCCTTTAGCCGACGTAATATCGGAATACTCACGCCTTTCAACGACTATAAAGGACAACAAAGCGCCTAACTTTCGGACAACTTTTGTCCGGTCGTATTCGAAGGTAATCCACTTGTATGGTCTCGTGAAAATCTTCGAAGGAAGTCGAGGCTAACGAAGTTTGGAGAGAGTTTAGCTTTACTCGAGGTGAAGAAAAGAATAAAGCGAAATGGAGGGGTAGTTTGCCGTCTCCGTTATCCTCGTCGTTATCGTTTTTTTCTTTTCTTTTTTTTTTTTTTCAACCTTTTTTATTATACCGACAAGAGATAAATGGGAGCGGAAACTAAAAATTATTCCGTTCGTCCGATCGGACGTTTAAGTATTCGCATTTTCGTAGTCTCTATGTTATATAGTACTATATTTACACGCGCGACTTACACGCATCTATGTATTAAGCACAAAAGCGTGGCGCAAATATGACACAAAGAAAGCTCGCACGAACTCGTCGTTCCAACCCCATTGGCACTGAGCCTATATGTAGCTTATCTTCCCACATAGTTATCTGCGATAGATAATCGTTCTTCCTCTTTGTTTTTCCTTTTCAACGTTTCACAAGCATGCCCTCTTTTTCATGGTCTCTCCTAGCGCTCGTTCGTTCTCTACATAACGGCACACTCTCGTTAGCTTATTGCTTACATTCATTCGCATTACTCTCTATCACCGCTAATCTTTTCTCATCGTCGATACGCCGTCCCAACTTTACACGCGCTCTGTCGGCATCTATTCCTTCGCAATCGAGATACTCGCGGGGGCCGGTCGAATCGGTGGATGGCGGTTCCTCTTGGCTACGCGTCCCATCTCGATATGATCTTTGACGCGCGAGATCAGAGACAAATTCGAATAACTCGAAAGATTTGAATGTTAGCATCCGGACGTGTGGTTCGAGTACGGTCGTATTTTTGGACTATCCTCGACGATGGCGCCCAAAAAGGGAGAGAAACTTTGGTCTCGACGAGCGCGCTCCGAATGCGAAAGGTATCGTCGTGGTCGCGGTGACATACGGTCAGTTTCACATGCAAATTAAGCGACCCGTGGGCTTCTCGTCGCGACGTTGGTACGCGCTATTTCTGAATTTGCAAATTCGAATGGTCGTTTAGTCGTACGTGTCCAAAAATTTTATTCTTTTTTTCCTGTCGCACTATTTTTTTTTCTTTTTTTTTTTTTTTACAGTCCTCGTCCTCGTGCCCATTAAAAAAAAAAAAAAAATCCAGTTTTAGGCCTAAACTTGGCCCGATACCCTGATACTCGATGAAAACTAACTACCACCGACTTTTATTTGCCGACTTTCGATCTATCATTACAGTAATTACTTCTTCGAATCCTCGTTGCTTTCGTAACTTCGACTCTTCGCGCACGGCGAACGGACAACCCCAATTTCGATCCACCGAACGATCCATCTCGATTTAATAGGGGTGCATTAAGGAGGGAGGGGATTCTAGAGACGGAGGGGACACGCGAATAGATCCTATCCGTGTCGCGTCGTGGTGCACGTCTCTCGGTGTCTCTCGGTGTTGTTGGACGTCGGCGAGTAAAACGACAACTACGAGGACAAAGTCGCCATGGAAGAAGAAGATGGTTGTGGCGGTGGCGGTGGCGGCGAACGTACCCGAAGGAACGGACCGAATATCGATCTGGCATTCTTCTTATCGTTAGACCACGACTATAGGTATATAGGTGTACGTACGCGTAGGGTTCTTCTCTCCCTCGATGCTTCTCGCTCGTCGTCGTTATTCGTAATTCAGGCTGTTGCCGTTCCTTCCGCCGTCGAATATCAAACGACCTGGATAACTCGCTAGCCGGCGGCGGCGTTGCGTTGGGAACGTTAAATCTTTCTAGATCGGAGAAATTTAGTGAGCTATGCGTTACGGAATTTACGAGAGCCAAAATCCTTTGAGGACGAACGGGATACTTTTGGCAAAACAAATTGTCCTCGTGGATTAACGATCGTACGATGGTACTACAGTCCTCGTCTTCCCTTCGACGTTCTTCGTCCCTTGCCATAGATTTTTTTTTTTTTTTTTTCATTTTCGCGCATATTTTACGGCGAAGAATCCAACGCTTATAGAATATAGAATGCGCGACGAATAACGCCCTCGAGCGTTCTATGAGGAGGACGGTAAACGTTACAAAGAATATTTCGCTCTTTATAAGCTGTCGTTTTTATCGCGCGAAACGACGTTACGTGCGAGTTTACAGAGCATAGAAAGTGCATGCAACTGGGTGAGAGAGCTTTATCGTGAGAGATTATCGATCGTTTTTACGTCATGCAAGTTTCATTTCACAGATAGATTAGTCGATGTAATCGCATCAGTTTGCCGAGTACAGGTACGTTTACTAAGATTAAGGTATAAATATAGGTTAATTCCATCGAAAAGGTCTCGAGCATGAATGCCAAAGAGGACTTTATACTCGTTCGGATACTTTAAACGCCATTGATGTTTTACGTCACTGTAACGTAGACTCACCGATGATCTTTATTTTCCCTATTGTTATCGGGGTACGACCGTTTTTATCGCCATTTTTTCTTTTTCCACCTGCATTATTCACGTTCGTTCTTTCGGAGCTATATACTTGTTAACTTCGATCGCGTCGGCGTTGCTCCGTTAATCCTCGAACAAAGTTGGACCGAATAATTTTAACGTTGTTGCATTTTTCATTTGTCATTCATACGATATCATTTATATTCCACTCTACGTCATAGACGGTATCTCGTCATTAGTCCAAGCGATAAAACGAGGCCGAACGAGACGCGCTCTTCGAAAGTAGAGAATCCGTCGGTCTTACCGCGAGAAATATACGAAACGATATATCGTCGCGAGAAGTTAAAGACCTTTGGAAATTTTCAAACTTCCCGTACGGAGTTTTAACGGCGTCGACCAACCCTTCGTTGGTGGGACCGAACGTTAATAAATATATATCGCGAGATTCGTGTGTTTATCAACGGCCATACGTCTCGAATAATCACGGCGGAACGTGGTAGGAAATGGTAAGGAGGTAGAGAAAATTATGCGAGTTTACGCTGTACGTTCCCCTTAAGATTCATCCGTCGATTCGCACGCGAATCCTTATACTCGTCGATTCTCAGGACTCTCAGGACTTTGGTTCGGGATCGAACGAACGAGGCTTGACTTATTGAGAGCCGAAATTTTCAGGAGAGTAAATTGCGTATCGTCTTGCGTTATCGACCGCGATAACGATCGGACCTTGATAATGCGTCATTTCGTATTTTTCGAGCTCTTCTCTTCCTCCCCCGCCCCCGCCTCTGGTTTGGGCCAAAAGCAAGGCAAAGTTCGTCTCGAGTCGAGATTTACATCGAGATTAAAATACTTGGATAATTCCTATGCAGATTGTCTGGATTCTTGAGAGAACCTTCGCCTCCGAGAGGTTTCATATTTTTCTTCCTGGAAACTTTGACTCGCCTTCCTCGTTTGCTCCGTTTCACTTTTTAATAGTCGACCGTTTTCTTCCCGCAGAGTCATATTATCGTCGATGATTTACGACGAAACGAGCGGCTCTTTCTCTCTACCTCAAAATTTAGAGACGCCTCTCGGTCGTTTCTCCAGCATGGAATGGGATTAATTGTGCCGTTACATTAATCATATCTCATCGGGCTCTTGTGATCTATCGCCCCTTTGCACAACAGACGCAGCTTTCCTGAACGCATTAAGCGTTCGGGCGAATCGATATTAACGGCGGTCGTGAGGTGGTTCGGACGAAACGGGACGCGGAATGCTTGCGGTAAAACGCCCAAATATATTCCCATATATCGATTTCGATCCGATTGCCCATCGACGTGTCCTCTTTGGCATTACTCCGCGGGTATACGTTCTTCTATGAATACACCTTCGATAGGGATCCTCGGATTAAAGCTCGGTCCACCGTAAGCCAATCCTCCGTATCGATATCATTTCTTATTCGCTGCAACGAAAGAAAGTCTTATCGTAAGCTCTTTCTATGGGGGAAATCATGACGGTGACATACGATTGTTACCGAGCGCATGTGTATATATGTGCGTGCGCGCGCGTGTTTTGCGAAAAAATGTGCCCGTTCCATCGGAGGACGGCCCGCGTGTCGTTGAATTTAACGCATAAGAATCCTCCTTAAAGATAGAAAAAGGTATTTGCACGCGCATGCGGATTTTCTTGTCTGAAAAGGTCGAACCGTTGGCAGTGTTTTACGTTCTGCTTTTCCAGCTGCACGCTCACCCGCAGTACGAGTTTGGACAGCTTCCAGCGTTTTCCCGTCTGATTCTGCTCGGCGCGAATTTCAACGCGAGCTTTAGTTTCGTACTTTCGAGAAGAGTGCTCCTTGAAACAACGAGCACGTGCGACGCTTTTCTCTCTTTTCTCCTTTCCTTCTTGATCGCGCAAAACACGATTAAAGAGTTTTCTTTTTCTCTCTTCGAACAGAGAATTATCTAAGCGCTCCTCCGACTCGTTTCTTTTTTCACGCTGGACTGTATTTTCGTTCCGACGAGCGGGGGGGGGGGGGGCGGGGGTGGGGTGAGATTCGTCGGGTTTGAAAGTAACGACAAAAAATTGTTGGCGACGTACGTTCGAATTAAGGGAAGAAAGGGGGTTAGTGGCGAGAGTCTCCCTCGAAGGGAAAATTTCCGAGAAAATCTATGGGGTAAATTCTGAAAGTGTAAGGGTAAGAAGCAGAAAGAAGAGGGACACTCGTTTAGCGTAAATTTTGGTTTGGTCGCAGTTACGAAGCTGCGGGAGCACTGGGACGAAACGAACTCGAAGGTGATGCAAAGGAAGACGCAATTGGATGCCATGCTGGGTGATAGTCAGCGATACGAGGCGAAGAGAAACGAGGTGGAGGTCTGGCTCGCGCGAATGGAAACTCGACTGGAAAGAATGCGGGCCGTCGGCCATACGGCCGACGTTCTCGAGGCGCAACTTAGAGAACAAAAGGTACGTATACGGACACGACCGTCTTCTTCTTCTTCCTTTTCTCTTTTTTTTTTTTTTTCTTTTTTTTTTTATTTTCCACACGCTCGCACACTCAATTTTTACGGGGGAGTAGGAGCCGCTCTATAACGAGCAGACACGTTTTCTCAATTTATCGAAAAGGAACGTAATATGAGAAACCGCTAGAAACAAATGATCGTTCATAAAAAAAAGTTAGCGTCGAATATCCTAGAGACTTTAGCAGACGCGATAGATCAAACGGGCAGGATCCGGAGGAGAAATAATTTATTTCCTCGATCGTTCTCTTCTATCTTTCTCTAAATCTCGTAATTTCTTCTCCCTTGGACGTATGGAGGCACGATTCCATTTTTTTTCGGATCTTCTTCCCCCTATATCATCCATGGATAACTCGCGAATACGGCGTCTCATTCTATTCTTTATTTTATTTTATTTTTACCTGTACGTGTCTGCATACGCGCGTAAAGCGAACGTATCGAAATGGAAATACTTTGGAACGTCTGAATCGTTTATATGCGATAATGTCTCGTTTAATTTCAAATGACGCGAACGTTTCCATAAGTTATGCCTACGTATGTACAGAGATCGAGAAAAATCCTATCGCGCGACTCGCGTCGTATTCGTTCGATGGCGTATATAGGAGCCGATCGAGCGTATCGAACGAAAAGGACGAAACTTCGGTTGGAGGGTATCGACGGGATACGCTTATAAAACTTGCCTTCTACCCTGGGAAGATTTAACTTCCTTAAGTTATCGAAACTCTCGAGTAGCAAAGGACTTTTCGTCTAACTCGATATCTCCGCGGGTGGAATTAGATGGAAGAAGTTTCCCCCTTTCTCGTAAAAGACAAGGACGAGCCTCGCGGGCCAGACTAGGAGGACGAGTCGACGTTGCTCGTTCATTCTTCTCCCGCCTTCTTCTCTACGCCCCCTTTGTCCTTCGTTTCAGTCCTTCCACGCGGAATTGCATCAGTACAAGCATCAGATCGAGCTCTTCAATCAGCTTACCCAAAAGTTGATAGCGGTTTATCAGCAGGACGACACGACTCGCGTGAAGAAGATGACGGAAACGATTAATCAGCGATACAACAATTTAAATACCAGGTTAGTAAGGTATAATAAACCCTCTAATCGAATCCGTTATCGTAACGCGTAATCCATTTAATTAATTGCAATGTCTGATAAAAAGTAATCGAGTCGAACGTTGCAAAATCTTCGTCGTTTGACCTAGTTCATTTTTCATTTCTCGTCACGTCGAACGGTCGCGCGTCCGCGATATCATCCGTATTTGGTTGGAGCCAGGTCGTGGCGGTAGACGTTCAACGATCCGCTTTTTTCCCCCGTAGCATCATCAATCGAGGAAAACTGCTGCACTCGGCGATGAACTCCCTCCACAACTTCGACCGGTCTCTGGACAAGTTCTTGGCCTGGCTGAGCGAAGCCGAGTCTTCGATGGAAGGATTGGAGGCGGAAGCGGATCGACTCGGCGGACGACGGGATCAGGGCGCTCTCAGACGACCGCAACATCAGCTCAAGGTAAGATGGATATATCTACGAACTCCGTCTCTATGTATTTTCTTTTTCCCTTCCGCTCCTCGTTAAATCATCGTCGTTTATGCGCCCGACGACCGCGTTCGGAATACGAATCGAGGGCCGCGGTGGTTTGCCGCGAGAGAGGGGGAGAGAGAGAGAGAGAGAGAGAGAGCAAATTGATTGAAGTGCACCGTTGACTAGACAGGAGCGGTCAACAGGGACCATATTAAATCCTACGTCTTGCTTGGTGGTACGATGTTAGCGGCGAAGAGCTCTCTGTTTATGAAACTGCCATTGCAAAATCGTTCCTCCCTCGCTTCATCGGCTTATTTTTGCGATCGCGCACTGCTGGCGTGCAGAGCCTTCGAATAACGAATAATCGTATCGATGAAACGTTCGCGCATACACGATTTTATTAGATTATAATATTGTATTTACCGTCCTACCGTTAGCATAATCGAGAGAATACATACGTGTTAATTTGCCCCATTGCTCTCTCATCATTGAACGATCTCTCTTAATTTTCATTGTTTTTTCTCTCTCTCTCTCTCTCTTTTTTTTTTTAATTTCACGGGGGTTCTTCCAAGTGAGAACGATTTATCGATCTATCGATCTGTGACGTGCAAGTTGTTGGCAAAAATAAATACTAATCGTTGATTTAATCCGAACCCGTATAAATTATTCGAATCTCGACATCGAATTAATTTCGTATTTTCGTTCCCGTGAATTTTGTAAGAGAACGAATCCCCACTTACGATCGATGGAATTAATTTACACGAGTGATATTTGATCGTGACTACTTTATTACCGTTTTGAATGAAGATAAAAGAAAGTCTCGTTTTGAGACAATACCTTGGCCCAGAGAGACCATAGGTTTCTGGACAATGTTATTATTCAACGTCGTTCGTGTAAAAATCAATGGAAGAAAATAAAAGGTTTAAAGGTTGGATGCGTCGAGTGTTCGTTTAGCGATTGGATGAGCGATTGAAATCAATCGTACGATAAATCATGCACATCGTGGACGTTCCGGACGTCGCGTCGAGCTCACCGTAATCCGCTTCTCTTTAGCCCGTGCTCGAATCTCGTGACCCCGTGGAAAATCATAGATCACGATCGCGCCCCAGGCGTGAAACTCTATCCTATCGACGCGACCGAAACCGACGATGAGTTACCTACCATCTTCTCTCTCTCTCTCTCTCTCTCTCTCTCTCTCTCTGGCCCTCTTTATTCCCTTCTTTCTTTTCTTTACTCATGTGCCTATTTGCCGAATCCATCGAAATGCATTTGACTTTGAGGGAAAATGAGATTCGAGGACGGAGATATTAAAGCCGGGAAATAATAGGCGAACGGTAGAACAATTCTCTTTCATTCTCTTTCTCTTTCTCTTTCTCTTTCTCTTTCTCTTTCTCTCCCTCTTCCTCTTCCTCTTTCTCGTTTTCGCTCGTTCTCGTTCGTTGCCGCAGAACTTTTATTTATGCGCTTATTTACATGCGACAATAGAAATGGAAATGGAGCAAACGTCGAGGGGAGGGACGAAGATTACCTTTTTCCACCTTTTCCTCCTCGATGCTTTTTCTATTCCTCGTAGAAATTTCTTCGTTAGCTTCTCGTTGCTTCGACTACTCGCGTTGAACTTCAAACGGCATTCGGTGTATCGAGTGATCCTCGAAGAAACGACGAGAATCGAATAAAGCTTTCCCCGATGCTTTACGAGACTGATTGCGAGTATAATACTTGGGTATGGAGGCTGAATGGAAAATTAACGAGAGCAATTCCCGTATAATAACGTTTTAACGATGCGCCTGGGCTCCTTTTGTGCGAACATTTTTTCTTTTTTCCCCCCCTCCTTTTTGTCTCTTTCCTTTTTCTTTTTTCTTTTTTATTCGGTGACCCACTTTTCAACGATTAATATCGAACGTATACACCGAACCCCACTCGATCGGTCATGGGCCTGTCTTTTTTCGAGCCTCTGCTTTTTCTTTTTCTTTTTTTTTTTTTTTTTTTTTTTTTCTTTAATTTTTTGAGTCCAAAGATCGCTTTGCAACATCAAATTCGTTCGAATTTGTTAAGTTTCCGCGAGTGGTCGATCGATGAGCGATTTAATTAGAACGTAACATCAAAGTTACTCCCGTCCCTTATAAAGCGATCTCGGAATATTTAAAGGCGTTAATCTTTATTCGTGTCGCGTTAGAAAAGGGGGGCTTCGTGGCAAAGAGTTTCTCGGAAGACGACGAGCGTAGAGGCGCGAACACGATCGAAAGGTAGGGCGGTCTTCCACGACGAGCTCGAATTACCCTCGAAGGGGTTAAGTACGCGGAACGTGTCGAAGGAAGTTTGCTCCGGCTCCGACGCTCGCTAGTAAGGTACCAAGTATACCTCTATCTCTGGTCGCTCTCCCCACGGTCACACATTTTATTCCTTTAACTTTCCTCGTCGACTTCCATCGAATCGTTGGACGAAATTCTATGGTCGAGCTTCGTTCGTTCGTTCGTTTGTTTGTTCGTTTGTTCGTTTGTTTGTTTTCTTTCATCGACGTAACAAGAGAAATCAGTTAGCAATTTATTATATCGAGTTCGTTGGTAAGACGAGAGGATGACGTGGAATAGTCGAGTAGATCAAAGTGCCACTCCAGCGATTGCCTCGAGATAAACGAAAGTACATCGGGTTACCTGTCTAACGAGGATGTCGTTCGAGTAAGGGGAAAATGAGGAACGAAAGGAGATAATAGAAATTGGGTCAGAGACACACTACGGCCCTCCGTAGTTGGTTTCGATGCGAAAATGCCTTTATTTAGGCTTCCGTTCGTTCCCTTTCGTATTATCGGAACGGCAATGCCTTTAGGAAGCATTTACACGGAAAGTGGACTTTCATCGAGCGTTGGCGCGAGAACTCGGGGGTTGCGCTTAGCGTGACCTGAACTTTCGTTTCGTCTACTATATGTGGTTAGACGAAGTGAGAAGGTACCGGAGGGGAGAACAGCCAAAGGGACGAGCAGCCCTTTCTCATACTCGTGGTAAACGTAGCGGAGCACGCTCCGCTTCGTTAAATAAAGCCTGTCGTGGCTAATCCTTTTTAACGCAATTTCACTTGTTTTTTCTCATCGAATCGCAACGAGTTAACCCTCGTTGAGAGGCATCGCACCCTTCCGCATTGTTTCCGATCACGATTAAACGTGCGAACGGCGCAGCGACCGCCGAGAGAGAGAGAGAGAGAGAGAGAGAGAGAGAGAGAGAGAGAGAGAGAGAGCAGTCACGACCCGCTCGCTCGTTCTCTACCAACCACCCTCTTCGTTTAAGACCGAGACGTTTCTCTCGTTAAACCACTAGTATACTTTTATGTTCGACTAGAAAGTTGAAAAATTTCCTCGCTACTAAGGGTATTACATTTTTTTTCTACGTTATAACGTATATCGTATTACGATGTAGAGGGAGGGGACGTGCTATCTCTTTCTTTTCTTTCGATTTTATTCGTAATCGTACGTACGTATATTGGATTTAACCCAGGCGTCGTTAGTTCGTTAGAAAGGAGTTCCCTAATACAGGAGGGGGAGGGTAAACCGGATCGAAGGCGAGCCGTTGATAAAAGGTTAACGCCTCGCGAGGTGGCCCTACTCGAAGGTCAAGGAGAAACGCGGAAGAACGGGCAAACGCAGTAGTCGACCACTTTCCCTTTCCGGTTTCATCGCGGTAAACGCAGCCGAACGATCAATAGCTAACCCACCGCCGTCCACCATTCGCCCCTTGTTACACCCTTCCCGCGGAGGAATCGACCAACTCTGATAATATTCCATTCTCTCTCTCTCTCTCTCTCTCTCTCTCTCTCTCTCTCTCTCTCTCTCTCTCTCTCTCTCTCTCTCTCTCTCGCTTCGATAGACATCGTTCCACCCATCACGATGTTTTTCGAGATCCGCGGTGGACCTTCGAGTTTCATGAATTTTAACGAATCGAACGAGATGCGTCATGAATTATGCGACATGAATTTTAACCTATGGGAAATCGAAAGATGTCTCACGGACTTTGAACCGATGCCTAATCGATCGTTCGGACGTACGCTCGTACGATCGTGCGTCCTCGATTTACCGCCCTTCCTACGTTCTCTACGTAGAACGCTTGATATTTGAATCGTGCAAACGCCACGTAAACTTCTCCATGTCCGAGTGTACTCGCAATTATCTCGCGCCGCAGGTGTTTCTCGTTAAAGATACAGGAAAGAAAAAAAAAAGGGAGAGAAAGAGAAAGGACATAGATAAACACGATTAACTCGTAATTGGTCCACGAATAACGTAGACTTTGGGCCGATCTCCTTTCGTCCCTTTTTTTACGGTCGAGCGCACAAACCAGCTTCCGTTTCCACCGTGTGGATTCATCTCTCTAGCTTGATTTCTAAATCCCATCTCTTCGCGCCACTACGCAAATCTCTCTTTTTTCCCTCCCAAATCGCGCCACTACTCTCTCTCTCTCTCTCTCGCTCTCTCTCTCTCTCTCTCTCTCCGCCAAAGAAAAATAACGAAACGAAGCCATCTTCGCCACCGAGCTTCGTCTTTTCTTTTTCCTCGACGTTGAAGGGTATATTAGTTCGAGTTTCCAGGATACTTCTTTATCCTTCTTCGTATAAATAAGCCGCCGTCCAATCCATGTCAGTTATTCGCGTTCGGTTAGCCACCCCCAGTGGGCACGGGTGGTAACCGCGATTAGATGGAAGGAGGGGTGTTCTCGATCGAAACGGTACGCGCATGCGCTCTCGGCTCGTCCAGGTGGCACCAGCGTGCTACGGGTTATTTTCAAGCCCTTCCACCGTGATGTCGGTATTGCAGAGGGGATGGTTTAGTTCCTCTCGATATTTCTATAAGAACGGAGATTCCTTGCTTATCGACGACTGGAATCGGCTCTCTCTCTCTCTCTCTCTCTCGCGCGCGCACACGCGCGCGCCTTTGATATCTGCTCCGTTAAGAAACGTTAGCTCTCGTCGATAAAAGAAGATAAGCGTTATTTCGACGTCTACTTTATCATGCGTTTTATTTATACCGAGAGGGGTGGTATTGTCGATCGTGACGAACTCGTACGATATCCAACGAAATTTCGAGTTATTATCGTACGTCGATCTGTCGTCCGTTGATCGTCGATATTAAGATATTATTAAAATGTATCCGTATATAATAATAATATTTTTACATAATTACGTTCTATAATGTTCTTATAATGGCGTTATATACAACTCCTTTTATTTTCATTATTTTTGCGAATCGAAATATCATAGTTTACGATGTTATCGATGAACGATAGCGACGCCCACTTTTCCGATCGCAAGGCCATTGACTTTTTTACTCGCGCATGCGAATGCTTCGTCAAGATTTTGTAATTTTTCATTTATTCGTCGTTTCGCATTTCACATCGCGTTGAAAAAATCAATTATCGAAGTATCTCCTGCGAAAGTATGCGAACGATCGGGCCGATGGAACGGTGAAGTTTCCAATGAAAAAATACTCAAAATCGTTCGCATTCTTGCGAGCTATTAATTTTATGCTAGTCGCATTTTTTATCGCGTTACCTTTATCGAACGATGCTTCCCGTTAACAATAGCATCCCCTCGACAATCGTAAATAACGTCTACCCAATTTAACGGACGCTGCGATTTCTCTCTCTCTCTCTCTCTAACTCGATGACATGGTTAATAGTCGAGCATTGTTCGAACGAAAAGAGATTTTTAATGGGATCGCGTCAACTATTACTAACCCCTTTCCTCTCTTATTTCTTTCGTAAAAACGCGTCGAGAATGACGGTTGGATAAATCCATAATAACCTGTAAATTCCGTTCTGATTAAATTTTCGTCCAATTTTTGGTCGCACACGTCGTCGGACGATCGTACACCGATTAACGGCTGTCCGGTACGTCTCGATTAGGTGATTAAATAACGCGACGGACAAGCGAGCGCCGGGAATTTTAATCGATCGTTGGGTACGTTACGTTTCTATTTTCCCCTTCTTCGATCGCGAAAGAAATTCGATTTTATTCGAGCAACTTTCTTACGACGTTTTAACGTCTTTCGAATTTGTTCTCTGCTGTTTCCTTCGTAATTTCGTTCTTTCAAAAAATAACAAAAGAGGGTTGGATGAACTCTTCCTCCAACGTGCCTAGGATAAAAAAGAAAGATTGAATTTCTCTCGAGTCCCGTCTTTTCGTCACCTCTTTTTCCCACTTTATTGACGTACCTTTCCCTCGACCTTTCTCTCTCTCTCTCCCTCTCCCTCTCACTCTCCATCGCTCCCACGTTCTCACCGTCTGCATCTCCGTCGGTGGCTTAACAAATCCGATAGTTTGTAGTTTCGAATCAGACCTCGACAAAAGGGGTAGGAGAAGGTTCGGAGAGGGGTGAGAAGGGATGGCTTTGCACGAAAGGGTGGAGTAGCTTCGAGATAACGTTGCGAGCAGATGTCGCCGCCTGGCGGTTCTACAGCTAACTTTACAATACCGCAAGCCAAATTCTATGTATATCATGCATGTACACGTAGCATAGAGATTGTGCCGTGTGTAACTACGAGTAAAGGATAGGTAACGTGACTCCTGGGGTGTATTCCGGACGATATCAGGCCATATGTCCGCGACAGAAGCTCTCTTTGTACGGGAACATTCGAAAATGGGGACGCGAACCTCGAACTAACTCGACGGATAACAGTTTTAGTATTCGCGTGGTAGAGACTGTCTCGTATGCTCCGAGGAAGGATTAATTTGTGCTTGCGAAGACTGGAAGATGTCCGGCTTTCGTTGCCAAGCGCGTTCTCTGCGAGCGGCACGCGAGCGGCTCGAAAAAATCCTCGACAAAAGTTCGACCCATTTCGTGCTCCCCCTTTATTTCGCTCTCGTTATTCTCTCTCTCTCTCTCTCTCTCTGTCCGTCTGTCCGTCTATCCTTCGTCGAGACATTGGTTCTATGATATATGCACGAGCACTCGTTCGAACGAATATGTAAAAGTTGTCGATAAAATGTATCCATGGTTTTTATATTAAACATTTTAACTTTCCAATTTGCTTTTTTTTGTTCGTACATAAAAGCGTACAAGAGAAAACGTTTTTATAAGTTCTAGTTTTAGAAACACAATGATCCTTTTTGAAAAGCTCTTTAAAGGCATTCAAACTTTACGCACATATATTTCTGGCGAATATGAGAGAAAAAGAGAGAGATGCGTGTACTAGTTGGAGTAGCTTAGTTAATACCGAATTAATTTCTTTCATTTTTATATATTCGGTGAGAAATTTCATTAGGAGAGATTACGAGGGTTACAATTATTTCGGATTTGAAATGTTAAAGTATACCAAGGTACACCAAATTTACGGAAGCTTTTTTCATCGTGAGCTCGAATATTTTACACTTTACGATGATAACAAAAATTCGCATCAATTTTTACGTTGCCTGGTTTTGAACAATTTCGATATCTGTTTGCGAAGGAGGAACTAAAAATTATCAGAGAGATCCTATTTTACGTTAGTGACAGACTAATTTTTCGGTTTTGCGAATGACAGGTATATAAAAGGTACGATGTAAAATTTGAAATTTGCAAACAAAGACAAAAGTGATATTAACCAAAGAATCCGTTTTTTTTTTTTTCTTTTTATTTTCTTCTTTTGTTTCTTTTTTTTTTCTTGCCATTTGTACTCGTAAGAAAACGAGTGAAACAACGACAGGAGGGCGGACGCACATCGTCACCGTTTCGTCGTTCGTTTCTTGAAAAGCCGATGTTCCGAGTCCCATGACGATTCTCGCGCGTTTCAAACTCGCCAGATAAGAATATCTCTGGAAAAATCAGAGAGATTCTTTTCGTCGTGGACGTCGACGAGCTCGAATACCACCGGTTCTTACTTCAATCTCTCGTATTAATTTCGCACAAAAGAGACGTGTTTTAAACGCGAACGAACTTTAACGAATTGAAAATTGTACGCGACGTACGTTGAAATCTCGTTGGACGGAGCAAAGCGCGCTGCCGTTCATTGAATTTGAAAGGGAGAGAGATCCAAATCCAAGCGAATCTATCTGCTGTGGGAAGTATCGAATGGTGAAACAATGAATCACGATCCTGCCCGTGAAACGGTATTAAAAGAACCTTTGAATCGGGCTTTGTTAACGATAGCGCGCTTTCTTTCGAATCACTTTTTACAACGCAAACTGTAACCGCGCTCGCAAATAACACACTGCTAGAACTTTGATCGCTATCAAAGTAAACGTAAAAAAAAAGCGCAGGAATGTATTTTCCAAAGAGCCTTTTTAAAATCGCTCTGAAATTTGTTTCCTTCGACGTCGAATTGATTTAATTTTTCAAAGGGAATTGGTACAAAGGGCAAGGATAACGTGTAACGATAAAACACCCAATATATATTTGTCTTTGAGTAAAAAGCATGTTTATACCGTACAAACGACAAGGAAGGATGAGGAGAGAGAATGAAAATTGAGGTATAAGATAGCACGAAGGGAATGCGCGCGGTAGGGCATGCGGGTCGAACTATTCGTTGAGCTATTCGCCGAAGGCAAGCTCGCGCAGGCAGCCTCTTGCCTCGAGCTCTCTCTCTCTCTCTCTCTCGGGTAAACTCGGTGCTTTATTTAAATTCCAGGATGGAGTGTCTCGTATTAGGACATTAGGTGATAGATACGGAGATGAGAGATGGAAGATTCCTTCGTTACTCGGGTAGAAGGAAAGAATATGCCGAGTAAGTCAAGGAAAATGTCGCTGGTACATCTTCCCGTCGCGTCTATCGCTTCGAGAACTCTCTCTTATTACTCCTGCCTGCGTTACGTCTCGCGTGTCCCTACTTCCCTTCTTAACGTCGACGGAGACGACGAAAGTAAATTAAAACGTGGCTGGAGCGAGGATTTAAACGTCCCCTTCGGTAGGAAAATCAAAGGAGAATGCGTGTGTCTTATTGGGAGCGCGTATGTGCATACTCAACGTCACGCGCATCTTTTATAACTTTCTTTATTTATGCCGGTTATCGCCGCTGTAACGTCTATGGGAACGTATTCGATTTTGTTTCTTTTTTTTTCTTTTTTTTTACCTCTTTTTTCCATTTTTTTTCTCTTCGTTCGAATCGCGGAGTATATATCAAAATGTGCACGTCGAAGAGGGCGGCGGCCCTCCAGCCGTTTTCTCACCGAGAAAACTCTCTCCTAGAGGATGAATTTGTTCCGCAGAAAGATCGAGGCGGAAGATCGGAGCGACGTTCGCGCGTAAGAATAGTCGGCTGCGTTCTCGGCGGTCCTTTAATCCCCGTTCTCCCCTTTAACACCCCTTTCCTCTCGACGGAATAACGAGGGCATATCTCGCGAGCAACGTCGTTTTACACGGTCTCGAGAAGACTCGCAGGAGAAAGTTCGTAGATTCGTCTTAAACCACCTAGAAAAGAGAACGTTATTCGCTTCGTCCGCCTTTCCTCGGCCAGAATAAATTATAGTACTGTAGTACGCATATTTTCATTCCTCTTAGTCCGTTCGTAGGTTTAACAGCTCTACGAGCTATTCTTAGAGTGTCATCGACAAAATTTCCATTTTTTGAGGGAAGAGAAAGAAAAATCGAAAGATAAAAATTGCGGTGAACATCAAGAGAGACGCACGCACGCACGCACGCACGTTCGTTCGAAGCCTCATTTTTAGCTTTCACGGCGTATCATCGTTACTCGTTGCGATTCGCGAGAAAAAGCGAACGTCTGACGTAGAATACTATTCGTAAACTACTTCCTATCGGAAGAGGTCAGTGTGAGCTCGAAGGTTTTGTATCTTTGCCGAAGATCGGTACTACTCCCTTTTTTTTTTACTCGGAGATCGCGTATTCACGACTGGGTGTACTCAATGACTTTGCCATTTTTTGACGACTTTATTGTCGCGACGTCGTTCTCTCTCTCTCTCTCTCTCGAGTGTTTCGACCTTGGCAAAGCTTTTTTTAAATGTACAAGAAAAATCGATGCGAGTCCGCTACCGTGAGATTCACACAGGCGTTTCTACTCGCATACTTTTATCGGATCGTACGGTTTTAGTTAAAAAACAAAGATTTGTTTTACAAATCGTTCAATGTACGCGTACACGTATAAATGTACGTGCATCGTACAAAATTTCTCCCGAATTATTTCTAATAAATCGTTTATAAAAAGTCGTTGAACAATCGTTAAAAATACAACGAGAAGATAAATAAATAAATAATTATCCTTTACAATGGCTTTTGTTTCGAGTCTCTACGATTTCCGATTCCGGATATATTTCGATGCAAAGTCAATTGGCACATTGACCCACATAATCGTTTTTGAATGGAGTCATTGACACACCGATCTACATAAATTCTTGGAATTTTTGCGTGCCAGCTGACCGACGTAATCGATTCTTATTATTTACTACGATGCGTACTCGCGGCAGCCGTTCATCGAGTTTATGAATGAGGAATTTTAAAACGTTACATCTTCGCAACGAAAAGTCGTATAAACGTGAAGCAAAAATCATTTTGAAAAGAGAAAAATGTTCTCATTATATCTGGCTACCGCGTTATCGTAAATACGGTACGGGAGTATGGTATTTGGTAAGATATTATATAAATCGAATTTTCCTCGACATTGGACGTTTCATATCGTCATGAAATTTTTCTCGAGGATAATAAGATTGTAATTACATTATAATCGATATTATTTATATCCAACCCAGAGCGCAATTTTCACTCATATTTGTCTGAGGTCGTTTAAAGAAACGTTTCCCTTCGTAAATCGGACAACGAGCAATATATTTGAATGTAGTTCATTTTCTCCGCGAATACGAATCTTTGGTATTGTAAAGATACGCCGAGAAAGAGAATAAGAGAGAGAAAAGGGTGCGCGCAGCTTCGAGATAGCCGAGCAGACGGCGAATTAATATTTTTCCCGTTTCTCTCTTGCGGCTCGGAATGCGAATTATTTCCGAGGAGGAATATCCGGCATATCGATGTATCCCGCGCCGTTGCTTTAACCGTGTACATTCTCGCGCCAGATTCGAGCATAACGAAATCACGATATTCAAGAGGATCGGATTCAGTTATTCGAGCCGGTACGCCCCTTGAATACTTCGTTTCATCGCGCTCGGCATTTCGAGCTTTTGTTCGTTTCTCGAGATATCTTCTTCTGTCTCCTCTCTCTCTCTCTCTCTCTCTCTCTCTCTCTCTCTCTCTCTCTCTCTCTCCCGGGATTTTACCTCAGGCTTTTTTATCGAGCCGATGCTTACCAGCAGAACGCGGAGAAATAAGAGCGCGCGCGCGCGCGCCTCGGCGGCGCCAAGAATTAATGATCGCTTTGCAAGACGTTAAAAGAGAGAGAGAGAGAGAGAGAGAGAGAGAGAGAGAGAGAGAGAGACGAGAAACGCGTGCCTGAAAACTTTTTATCCTTTTCTTTTAAATCCAAGATGCCCAATATCGCGGGAATAACGGAGGAAATTTAATTCTCAAGTAATTTCAAGAGGATCCTCAAAGTTTCGATGAACTTTAGTCTTTTTCTATCAATAATATTCTCTTTGAAGAATAATTTTCTTTTTAATCGCGAGATAAAAAAATATTATTTGTAGGAATACTAATGGTTCTCATTTTAGAGGATCGATCTCGATTCAACGAAAACGACCTTATTGGCTCGGTTACGTGTAATTTTTTGTCCAGACTTCAAGCCTTTATTCTTTAGCCTCCACGTATCATCGTCTTTTTTTTTTTTTTCATTCCTTTCCTCCTCGCGTATTCTCACTCCGGAAACCTATTCATACCTCATGCTCGTTTTCTACCGCGCTTTTCTTCTCTTCTCCTTTCTCATTCTTTCACCATTTATATTATACGCGCGTGCACACACACACACACACACACACACACACACACACACACCGCCCGTCTTCCTCATTATCGTGTAATTACAAGAAACGGTAGAACGAAAGAAAGGACGATCCTGCTGTCGCACCATTAAGGACTTCATTACGGAGCAAGGAAGAATCCGCGAGTCCTAACACCGCGAAAGGAAATGTAAACTCGATTATTTCTATATCAAAGTCGCCTGTTCTCCGAATTCTTTCCTACTTCGTATCGGTTACAACACTTTCGACGATCTTTCCGTCTCTACTTTTCTTCCCCCCCCCTCCGTTATAGGAAAAAGATCGTCATCGTTGACACCACTATTTAGCTACTTAATCGAAATGATCGTTCATTCGTGAATTTATTCACACCGATATACGTGAAACCGACGTAGAGCTGGTCGTATACGCATAATCTATCGTAGCACGGCGGATCAAGTTTCATGGAAAATGCCGAGTCGCTTCCGTAGTTCCTTTTCGTGGGCAGCTTCTAAAAAACGGATCCACCTGCCGGATAGACTAATTTATCTCTCGAGCGAGGTTTAAAGCCCTTCCGTCGTTTATCTTCCCGACTACGACGAGTGGTGGGTTCAACGATTCGTTCTTTTCTCTTCCTCCCCCACCCCATTGCGCCACCCCTCTCTCCCTCTCTCGCTTTCTCGTCTTTTAGTGTACCTTCCTGTACGCTAAATTGAAAAACATCTCCCATTTTCCATCCCTTCCTTTTTCTCGTCCCGTGGCTTTTCTTCGCCGCGACAAATTGTTCTTCGAACCGATATCGCACTACGACACAAGTACGGTAGAACGTAAAAGGTCGATTAATTTCTTCAATTTTTCTCCGATATACGCAAACGAATGCATATGCGTTTACGTAGTCGCAAAAGAAATCCTCACGATGAGTCTCAATTACGACTCGAAACGAAGCGACCGTCTCCTGCCAGTTTCGAAGAGATTATTTAGCGAAGGTTCGCTTGCTCGAGAGCTGTACGAACGGATCGTGAATTATAATAACGTGGAAGATGGAACAATTTTCAGAATAAATTCGTTCGGTTCCTCCCGGAAAGCGATTCTCTTCGGCGGCACGAAGGCGGACTTTGTTAAACAACGAATTCCCACGAGAGGCACTCGAGCATTTGCTACGTTTAAGGAATAAATATTTTTAGAAATATCTCCGACGAGACTTTGCAGTTGAGATATCGTCTTGCAACGTTTAAAGGAGCTCTTTAATTAGAATCTTGCGAATGCTTGCTCGATGCTCGTCGTTTTAAGGATCCCTCTGACACCGTCCTATGGTACTCGACTCGACTCGAGCGAGCGAGGGAGGGAGAGAGAGAGAGAGAGAGAGAGAGAGAGAGAGAGAGAGAGAGGGAAAGATATAGAAATATTTCCATGAATGTTTTCTTTCGAGGAGAGTCGTAATTAAGCCGCGTTTTTAAGGCGCTTTGAAAAGCCTCAACCGGTATGAAATTCATCTAGAAAATGTTATTCCAATGAGCGAACTCGCGAGATGCTTACCTGGCCACGATGCTAATTTTCTTTAAACACCAACTTTATTTATTAAACCTCTTTTTCTATCCCTTACCTTTTTGTGTGTGTGTGTGTGTTTTTTTTTTCTTTTTTTTTATACCTTTCTCCCATGTGATATCTGTTTCGCCGAGGTTCCGCTTATAGAAGAGAAATCAAACTTTAAACGATTTAAAATTTCTAATTAGCTATTCCAAACTCGAGGAAAATCGTTCCTAAATCGGCGTAAACTTATCAAAGGATTAGTTTAATACCGTTGCTCGTCCAGGTTTCCGCGACGATGGCATTAACCGTAATTAATATCGAACCAAAGACGCCTTTTTCTCTTCGTTTTAACGAAACGCGCACGTCGACTCGAATAACTCTGATCGGAGCAGCGAACCGATGGTACTTGTTTCTCGATGTACTTTGAGGATGACGCCAACGCTCTCGGATTTCCTTCTTATTCGGATTTTTCAATTTCTTTCTCGCGCGTTTATTCGAGTTTAATCGAGTATTCGAATAATAACGAGTTGGTAGCTTCATCGAGATTTTCTTCGAACGGAACGCGTATCTACCTACATACGCATATAGCAGTGATCAAATTTAGCGACCAGAAGCATCGAGTGTTCTCTCCTGGAAAATAATAAATCCACGTCCAAAAGGACGTCCTCTTCGTCGACGGTGCAGTTGAAAATATATGCTGATAATGGCGAACACGTCGAACCTAACACAATGGGAATTCTCACAATGGCCTGTTGCTCGACGAGAACGAGCACGCGCGTGAGCTAGGAAAATAGATGAGAAAGAGAAAGAGGGAGAGAGAGAGAGAGAGAGAGAGAGAGAGAGAGAGAGAGAGAGAGAAGATAGCAAAGAGCTACGATTTCACTAGACCCAGAAATGTTGTCAAATCAGCGTTCGTTGACTACGAACCACACTGTCGAACGATCGGTCTCTCCAATATCGATGAAAAAAGAAAAGTAATAAAAAAAAAGAGAATATTCTCGTGTTATCAGCTAGCACTCGCACGCGATAACGCGAGGTTCGCTTTTTAAAGCTCGTTTTCCTGCTATTTCGTTCTGCACTTGTTTTTATATTTTCTTCTCTTTCTCTTTCTGCTTTTTCTTTTTTTTTTTGTTTTCCACGGACAACGTGACATGTTTGCAACATACCAGAACATCGTTTCGTCGCTCTTATCACGTCGGGCATGTTGGGAAAGCCCGATAACTTTGCTCCGTAAAAAGTCCTCGCGTCGCGCACGGTTTTCGCGTGCTTTTCCCCGTTTGCCGACAAAGCTTCTAATTTTTTCGTCGCGCATAGCCTACGTTTAATGCGGTAAATGAAGTCGTATATAAAGTTTTACGAGCATAGGAAGAACATGCAAATATCGAGTAATGGAAAAGAGGCGTTGCGTTGAAAGGAACGCGAGTGTCTAGAACAAAATCGATCGATCGAACTAAGCCTTTAATCAAACTTTTGTACATAGCGTTCGATAATTTCGAGCGGAGCGATAGCAAAGGAGTATCGCGACGAGAAAGGAAAATTTTTCTTTATTTCCATAGACGAGCGTATAAAGAGAACGCGCGTCTGCGTATGTATATGTATAGGTATATAAATGGGTACGTATACGCGTACATATTCATAAGACACATATATATATATGTACACACACGTTCTTGAACTTTAGGTGGTTTGTACGGAAATAGAGAAAGAGACAGCGAGATAGCTTGAAACGTGCTCGCTCGAAAGCGATCGCCACGAAGGAAATGAAAAATTCCGAAGGAGACTCGTGTCGCAGACAGAAACTCTTCTCCTTATCTAGTTGCATATCTCCGCTTGGAATTTATGCAAACTTCTAGAATCGAATGGAACGTAGCGATGCGACGATATTCGTCGAATGAAGTTGTCCTTCTGGAACAATTGTTTCTCTTTCACTTATTTCTTTTCTTACCCTTCTTTCGAACTTTCTTTCATCTTTTTTTAACGAAATTTATATACGCGCATGTGTGCATCTTCGGGGCTAGGAAATGACTCGACGAGGAAAGAAAACGTCGATGAACGATGGAGAAAGTTAGTCCAAGTACCTTTCCGATCGAGGCCTAATGGATAGAACTTGGTTTTTGCGGCTAGTCGGAAGTCCTCTTTAACCATCGGACTTTCGAGGATCGACCCCAGCAAACGAGCTGTCCTTATCTCTCTTTCACTCGATATATATATATATATATATATATATATATATATATATATATATATATATATATATCTTTCCAGTGCAAAATTCGACCATCCATCTACAATCTTTTTTCAACTGGGAACGATTAAGAAGAATCGCTTTTCCTTCTATTGATTTTGGTTTTTAATCCTCGGAGAATGTCGAAATCCATCGAGCGATACCCGACGGCCACGTGAAACTTATAATTGCTATGATTTAATCGTAGAATCCGAAATGGTCCATCTTTTTTTTACGACTTAATTTAAATCGACTTTGGCGAGGCACCTGTACGCCGAAAATTTAGACTTAACGCGTATTAATTACTTAGAAAACTCTAACTAACTTTTATTTCATTCGATTTGATTTTTTTGTTACAGGTAAGTACCGTTCGCTCGAATCGACAGGACGTGGCGGTAAGTCGATCCATCTTCATCTTCTTTTAGAAATTCGTAACGACGTATTCGTTCTCGCTCGTGCCAACGGCCCTCTGATATCCAATTCCGTTAATTGTTCCTAACGGGTATAACGAAGCTCATTCCGAATTTAGTCGTCGTTCCACTTACTTTTCTCCCATCGCGGTATTCCAATATCCTACTAATTCGAAATGAAAGCGAACGAACAACGTAGGAAAGCCTCGAGAATATCATTTACGGTCATGCTATTACGTTCGACTTCTCTTTTAAGAAATTGAATCTCGCGTTAACCCTAAGATATGAGATATAACGAAAGCCCAACGATTTAATAACCAACTATAATCAAGAATGAAAAACGTCTTTAATTATACGAGGAGGTAATCCTGGAAATCTTGTCGACGAATCGAAATTCTCGTCCTCATCGAGGCACTCCGATTTATCACCGAGACTAGAATACCCAGATCGTTTTACGTTTGATTTATGAATATGCGATACGCGATAAGCGGTGGCGCTTTACGATCGAAATAATTCATCGGCATAGATCGTATAGACGAAATTTCCTTCCGCGTTCTCGCGGCGATTCGATACCGTTGTTTCTTTTCGATCGTCGCTCGTGCGAATAAGTTTTAACGTTCGTAAGCTCCCCGAATCGTTAACTTTTACTATAATTTCGTGAATTTTAATTGAATTCGGTGGTAATTGAAAGGTAGCTACGCCCGACAAGGTTCAGTTTCGAAGATTCGCGCTCGCTCCGTCGAAACCTCGTGTTCTTTCGATGGCGAAGTGCTTTACGATTTGATCCAATGAAAGAGAATTTCAATTAGGCGCTAATGGACGATATGACGAGAGATGTCTTTCTCTCTGGAATTAAGGTCGTATGAACCAAGAGGGAGTGAGTTTCTTTTTTCTTTCGCTTGGAGGTTTTTTTTTTTTTGTTCATGTCGTCGCAAATCTATTATATATCGTCGTCCTTTAGAAAATATAAATTCGTGTGCTCGAAACGAACTCGTTTGCCCTTCGCTGTTCGCGCTTTCGCACTCGGCGCCTCTCGACGAATCGATATCTCCGGCTATTTTGTTTCCAAACAAGCGATCCCTCGTTTAATCGAGCCACCCTCGTATATTTCGTAGAGCGCCAACGCATAGCCAGCCCGTTAATTCCTTGCAAAATGCGAAAAATTTGCTGCAGCTGTGCGCGTTCGTTAGGCGAACAGCTTGACCGTGCGTACTTTAATTTTCCCTATCTAATCACGTACTACGAACGCTTAGAAGAGAAGAGAAAAGCGGAATCTCTTTTATCGTTCGTCTTTTACGTTGCGAGCTCTAACGATGATGAATATTGCGAGACTTTATATCACCGGCCGTGCGTATTTTTGAGAGAGGCCGCGCGAACCGTTCGATGCCGTTGGCTACAAAGAATCCCTTGTTTTCTTTCGGCGGATGTGAAGCGTTTGCGCGGGTGAGTGCGGATCACTCTTGTCGGGAACGACCGAAAGGCCAGTGAATATCGAGAGACGTTGAGAGCGACGCAGTAGTAACGATTATACGTACATGTTTTATACAATATTTATGATATAGATATACGTATTTCTATCGTATATCGTATACCGTATACCGTATACCGTACACCGTATACCGTATATCGTATATCGTAAAAGGGAAAAGAATGAACGAACGTAAGGGTCTTTGTAGGACACGATTCGCATTTCATTGAGTCGTATCGAAACGAAGCAGTTTCCTTCCCGCCACTTTATCGTCCCTCCCCCCTCCTCTCTCTCTCTCTCTCTCTCTCTCTCTCTATCTCCCTCCGCCGTCTTTTTCTCTGCGGAGTAGCAAGCACGGCTTCAAATTTAATTGAGGGGGATTTCGCGAAAAGAAGCGAGCCCGGATGTATCATTAAAGCGAGCGCGCCTCTCTTTTTCTTTCTCATTCTTTGCTTTCCCTTCTCTTTCCTCCCTCCCTCCCTCCCTCCCTCCCTTCCTTCCTTCCTTCCTTCCTTCCTTCCTTCCTTGTCATCTCTACCCCTTAACTCGGTAACCCATATTTCACGGGAGCACTTACTTCGGCCATTCTTCCTTCACAAAGCCACTCGTTCCGCACAAAAATACTCGGACGAGGTCGGCGGAGCCCAGGGCACTCCTAACTTTACGAAGAATCGCGGCGGCGTAACCTCGTAACGTTCTTCCCATACGATCTATTTTCTTTTTTTTTTTTCTCCATTCTTCTTATTTTTATTTATTTATTTATTTCATTCTCGGACACTCATAAATTCATCGTTCGCATACGATTGCGTAAGAAATGCATGTACTTGTATGTACGCAGACCGTAGAAATAAAATTTCTATTCTTTCGCGTTCACGGACCTAGACCGTCCCCATTCGTTTTCTCCCAGTTTTCTTTTTTATTCTCCTAGCCCCACAAAGAAAGGGTCAAAAGACGCGAAATCTCGGGAACAAAAGTTTCGGCTTTCGTATATATACGAAACCCTTGCTCCTCCGGGTTCTCCTTTATCCAACGCGACAATACATATTCTTTGTTATTGTAGGAAAAGAAGGAACTTTCGCGCCGGTGGAGTCGTAACGCACGATCAACGACGAACGTCTTCCCATTTTCGTTTTCCCACCCACGAAACTCGAGACGAAACTGTACCCCGTTTGAATAATTAGGTAGTTTATTTAAAACGACGATTTCGTGCGGAGATATATGCGGCGGGGAGGGAACGCGATCAAGTATCTACGGATCACGAACGCGGCATGGAACGCGCGTAGGGCGTAGGCGAACTCGTGACGAACAACTCGCATGTTGCCGGAGAGCAAATGCACCGTACTTGCGAGTATCCACGGCTTACCGGCCTTAATCCTAGAACCAAACTTTCAACGAAATGGACGTAGCTACGCTCTCGGAGTTGCTACGGTCTCGTTTCTTCGGCCGTCGCTGCGAATCCGACTTTGCGGTATATCGAAGCTTAGAAACTGTCCGTCGAATCGCATGCTCGTAAAGAGCCCTTCCAATCCCGAAACGTTGTTCGTTCCTCATTTACCGTTGAATTCGTCTACCTTTGCGGTTGCGAGGTATCCGCTAATGAACCCATTGCGGTGGAAGGATCAATGTTTGCTTCTCTAATTTCGCCGATATTCCTCCGTCGCGTTGACATTCGTCTAATTTCCGAAAGCGAAACACGACTCCTTCTCGATCTCAATTGATCTCTATCGAATGTAAACTATGCGTTATTTCGTCCCCATCGACGATCGATACGACGTACGTTCGACGGGCGCAAGGTCAAACGAGACTTTGACGTCAGCTAATAAATATTACGAATTCGAACGAAATAAATAGTACTTTATGATTGATATTTATCTCGTATAGTTCGTAGGATCTTTCGAGGAAGACCGTCTCGTTGAGAGCCAACCGAGCTCGGTGGACGGCACGATCGAAAACCGCAAACCGTTAGAGCAAGGTACTCGGCAACGTGCGAGCGAGCTCGTCCAGATGGATTACAACGTTACCCTGTCTCGTACAAGCTCGGCATACCGTTTTAATCCTTCCTGTCCCTTAACCGACCATCGCCGAATACCTCGCGTGGTCGACGTACGAACGACGACGACGACGACGACGACGACGACGATACCTTTCCCCATCTTTCCTCCTTCCGATAAATTTTACTCGTCTTTCCTTTCTTATTCAGAAATTTTCTCCTATTTAGAGAAACGAGCCTTTCCGTTATTTCGCTTTAAACGAGCTACAACGACATATTATTTATCCACTCGCATCGAACGAGTATCAGCATCGCCGCGATCTCCTTCGACTCAACCTTTTAGATAAATCCATCGAATGAATCTCAACGTAGGCGTATCAACGAAGATACGACGTTGATTCCATTTGTATGGATTACCAACGATATATCTCATCGTACTCCAGAGTACGTGCACGGTCATTAACGAGCAACGCGCAGGGACTTGTGCGCATCCTGTAATAATTCGTGTCTCTACGTTGATTAAGCTCGATACATCGGCCATTTATTCGATTCTCGCCAAACCTGATCGAGAATTTACGTTTCCACCGATTTTATCGAATCAGTGAATTTAGTAGCAGTTATCGTACCGTTTCTTTCTTTTTTTTTTGTTTTTTTTTTCCTTTACTTATCGTCATACTTATCGATCCTATTCGATACGTAAGAAAAATTTGGTTCACGGCCGAATAAAATTTGTCTTCCTACCACGTTCTCTTCTTTCTTCGTTCGTTTCCCGATTATTTATTTCTCGTAGAATATCGTCCGGGAACTTGGCGAGTAACCGAGAGTAAACCGAGAGCGCGCTTAATATTTTCATACGCGGCCGTATCGTGGGAAAGAAGAAAAAGCGGAGGCAAACTAAGGAGGCAAGATACGAGGTTGAATTTTATTTTTCTCGGGCCCGTATTTAGAAGGTTCTTTTTCATCGTTTCGCCTGGAAACTCCTCGCGGTTGCTTTTACGCCGCTCTAAGAGGCGTGGTTGATTACAGCGGCGAAGGGTCAGAATTTTATTTAAACATTTCAGGCTCCCACAGCCTCTCTCCTCCGTCACCCTTTCAAGATGAGAGGGAACGGTAGTGCGCACGGTCTACTTTATATTATTCAACGCAGCGCCACCGACGGTTCGTATTTTCCTGCTGGATATAAATCCGTCGGTGGCGGTAATCGTTAAATAGAAAATGTCACCCGCCAGTCCGAAAATTCTACGGGACGTAGGTATATCGATTATTCAAACGCAACGCGGACAAATTTGCAATGCGAGGGGAGATATCAACCGTAGAATCGACTACAGCGAATCGATATTTCTCAAAGTAAAATCGTCATCTTTTTTGAAAGAAAGTCGGCCGAATGCATTCTCCGTACTTCTCTTTTATTATAATTTATAAAATTTAAATTATTCTCGAAGGAACATTTGTATTTTCCATATCGAGCGGTCCAGAGAGAGAGAGAGAGAGAGAGAGTATTCGTTACGGTAGCGGACACGAGTATGGCCTTAACATAAATACGTAAACGTCCAGGCAGTTTGGAGACTCGGCTCGTCATCGAGCCGTAGTTACAGTCATCACCTCGGGAGCTCTATATACCCAAATCGGGACTAGGCTGACGGTCGACGCTGCTGTTGCCGTACGCGTTACCTACTGCCAAAGCAGCAGGAACGGGGATGCTCGAGAGGATGGGGATTAGCGAGGCGAGGGAGAAGGCAAATAGATGTGCAGACGCGGAGAGAGAGAGAGAGAGAGAGAGAGAGAGAGAGACACATCCATATCGAACGTGGACGAATGGGAAGCAGGAACGCAACGACATGTTGCTGCTGCCGGTTGATGCCCTGGTAGAGCGCTTTGCGAATAATCTCGCCTCTCTTTTCTTTCTTTCCGCGTTTATCGAACTCGAAACTTTCTCCTCCAAACTCTATCCTCTTCATTGAATCGAATTCGAAACATAGTTGGAAGGGATCTCAAGAAAAATCGATTAAACGGTCTCGCCTAATTTCCATCGGCATCGAGTTAACACACTTTTCCTTCGACACAGTTTTCCTTTTCCCTTTTTTTCTTCCTTTTACTTTACTTCCTTTTTTCATTTCTTTTTTTTGTCTTTTTTTTTTTTTTTTTTTTTATTTAGAAAGCAGTTCGTTTGGAAAGTTTACCAAGTTCGTTTACCATGGATTCTTGTGTTACAAAATGTATCATAGAAACGCCGTTAGAGGGAGAGAGGTGGGAGTATTGTTACGAGGAGAGAACGACCGCGCGGAATGTCGTCTTGGTAGTGAACGCCAGGGGTTGCATAGAAGAGAGGGAGACGAGGAGGAGGAGGAGGAGGAGGAGGAGGAGGAGGAGGAGGAGGAGGAGGAGAGGGTGCAGAGCGGTACCGGTGTTCTCGGGGGTGGTAGTGGAGGGAGGTGAACGCGCGAGAGGGAGTGGGAGAAGGAAAGAGGAGGCATCGTTCGCGAGAACGGAGTAGTCGGTGCGCGGAGCGCAGGCGTGCGCCTCCTCGCGGCTCGAATCCCGCCGTATTCCAAAGAGGAACACGCCACTCCGCCCCCGGCACGGCAGCCACGCGTCGCTCTCTCACCCGACTGACCTCCTGTCCCTAACTTGCTCCTTCGATTCCTCGCGACGTGTGCCCCCTGTGCCGTGAGTCGGTCGGCGAGCCAGCCGACGTGCACGTCGACCTCGAGCTAGGGCAGGACTCTCTCTCTCTCTCTCTCTCTCTCTCTCTCTCTCATCTTCTTTCCCTTTCCCTCTCTCTCCCTCTCTCTCCCTCTCTCTCTCTCTCTCTCTCTCTCTCTCTCTCTCTCTCTCTCTCCGAGAAGCGCGCGCGGGCACGCGCTCGACGAGTCCTCCTCGTGAGTGTTCCATCTCTCGAGACTCGACTCGAGATGCCGGCTACGATCAGATCGAAGAAGAAGAAGAAAACGGGAAAGCTCGAGTCGCACGATCCGAAGGGACAGCTTCGCGTCTACTTTGGTCGTCGTTCGCGAGGAGAGATCAACGATTGAGTTGTATCGAACTCGGTTAGGGACGCCCTACCGACGATCTGCCATTGCTTTCTATGATTTGGAAGGTCGTCTTGAAGAGAGGAGACACGAGGATGGAGAATAGAACGGTAGAACGTTGGAAAGAGAAGACTAACGAGGCCCGACTCGCCGGTTTGCGCTCGCTATGAGCGAAATCCTCTACAGGAGTTTCAACCCGAGAGTCCTAGACACGGCGCGATAATGAAAAAAAAAGGAATTGTGCTACTCGATAGACTCTTCGTTCGCGCTTGACGAGTCATCCTTTTTCGGTCTCTCTTTGTTTATTTTCTTCTTTTTGTTTTTCATCGCTCGGAGAAAGAGAAGAGACGATCGATCGACCGAGCAGCGAAGAATCGTAAACAGTGCGTGTTTTCAAGAATTTATAGTTTGCCGTACTGGGTGATCGACTTTTTGTCGAGGTATCAAGGTCATTTAGACTTTTGTTCCTTTTATCTCTCGTGTTAATCCTAGATAGAACGGGTAGTGTTACGCGTTAGAGAAGCGTATACGGTAGATTAAAGGTGACGTTCGAACGGCGGTACGGTGTGAATCGTCTCTATCGGCCACGTGCCAAGGTAGGAAAGTCGTAGACTTCCCCTCGCGTTCGGCACTTTTCTCTCTCTCTCTCTCTCTCTCTCTCTCTCTCTCTCTCTCCCTCCCTCCCTCTCTCCCTCCCTCCCTCTTTCTCTCACTCTCGGTTATTTATTCTCGATCTCTTTCTCTTTTCGACGCGATTAATGTAACGATCGAAAACAAAGGCCTTCCGTTGTTACGCGTACATCGACGAGACACGTTGTTGTTCTCTAATTCTAACGAAGAAAATATTTAACAAAGTTAGTTGATAAACGTTGTTGAAGGTAGTGAAATCAAATTTATCTCTAGTAACTTTGCGAAATTAACGACGAGGAAAGAAGAAACGGACGAGTAGCTTTTTCGACTAGTAAAGTATAGAGATATATATATATATATATATATACATATATAAGTAAAAGTGTTATTTACAGTTTAATGTTGTCGAGTTGGATATTCGACGCACGTTACTAGTCAAGGATCATATTCCATTGTTATCGTATTCATCTTGGTATATGCGAGAAAGAAGAGTTTTATCGAGTGCCTGATAAAAAGAACTCGCGATGAGTAGTAAATAAAAAAGATAGAACGTTCGTCTAAGTAGAGAAGTAGAGAAGGAACGACGTAGATAAAAACGGTCCGAGTAGACGGTAAAGTGGCCGCGAACGTATCGATCTTAAACGAGTGCAAAATGTCCCGAAATATCGCGATAAGTACAGCGACGAGTACGACGAAAATGTAAGGATCTGCTCGCGTCGAGTGGCATCGTGAAATACGCGATTAAACGTAGCCCAACTACGTTTCCTCTCTAATCGGAGATACGTTCGTCTCCTCGTTTCCAACGATGCGCACCTTCGAAAGAGACAACTGATAAAACTCGATCGACCGGTCGAAAGGCTCGAGAGCGAGAGAAAGAGAGAGAGAGAGAGAGAGAGAGAGGGAGAGAGAGGGAGAGAGTGAGAGAGAGAGAGAGAGAGAGAGAGAGAGAGGGAGAGGGAGTTTGGACGTCGATCGAATGGATCGGACGTGCCGGCTTCGGAGGATCACGAAGTCGGGTACCTAATCCAAATGGGCGAACCGAAACCCGCTTCGTCTCCGCAGCCCAACGGCGGAGTAAAGCAAAAGCCGACGAGCCTGAATCTAGCGCCCGGTCCAACTTTCTATCGGAACGTTAATGGACGAGCAAATCTGAATGATCGTCATCTCCAGCACGTCACCGCTATCATCGGCGGTGGACACGCGGCACGCGTCGGCAAACCCCTCTCATCGAGTCCCATTCTCGTTAATAACGAACCCGGTGTTGGGGATACGTCGTCGTCATCGAGTACCAATAACCAATTATCAACGAGTTTACACCCGACAGGAGTATTGCTCCCAGCTTGGGCTATCTCTGCGGAACTTGAAAATTTCTTGGAACCCCCGCCCCCGCCAGCTCCATCGCACCCTGCGATACCGACCAGAACGAATTCGCTCGATGAGCAACAGTCGCAGCAGCAGCAACAGCAGCAACAGCAGCAGCAGCAGCAGCAGCAGCAACACAACAATCTGCAATCATCCGCAATCAGTCAGCTGTCCTCCCGTAGCCCGAGTCACAATGGTCACGGATTCCCCCTCTACACTCCACCAGCTCCAATACCAGCATCCGGGGCAAATAAAATTCGCTCTACTCCCAACGGATTACCACAGGCAACAGCACCACAGAGACGTCCTCATAGTATTGCCGCTCCACCATACCATCACGGAATCGCCTCTCTCCACCAGTCATACGGTCAGCTCCCTTCTAGAACAACATCGTCGACATTATCATCATCATCATCATCATCATCATCATCATCATCATCAACGTCATCATCAACAGCAGCAACAGCAGGAACAACAGCAACCGCAACAGCATCGGATACATCTTGGGCAACGATCGGTTCAACAAACCCATCATCGACAAACGGTCTATCCGGGATGGTACAACGGCGTGCCCATTCGGTCGCCGGTACTCCAGTATCTTTATCCACCGTCGGTTGCAACGACGACAACAATGACGGTGGCAGCTTCGCAGTACAGCAGCAGGTCCCAAGAAGCAACGGGTCAACGCTCGGTAATAAGAACGGCATCGCCGTGGTATCATCCTCGAGTCGCAGCGTTATACCACCCCAATCTTTGTGGAACGGTCAACTTCAACAGCCCGTACCTAGGCGGCCACACAGCATCGCCTCCACACCCGTTACAGGTTCAACAGGCACGCCTGTTTCATCTTCAGCAGTTACACCAGCCGGTTTGTCCTCAGCCACTCGTATACCAGGCGAACTCATACAATGGGGTTCCTCAGGGATGGTGTTGCACCAACCCATACCTCGCAGAGCGTATCCCTCGACCCTTCCACATCCACAACCACCAACGCCCACGACACAAGGGCCCGGCTTGAGCGTTCTCGCCAATCCTGGAAATTCAAACACTTGGACACCTGGCGCTGGACTTCGCGCCAGGCCCCATAGTATAGCTTCCACTCCACAGGGTGCACCGATTCCGCCTGCTTCACCCTCCGATTCCGGCTATAGATCTTTACCCTCGGCTTCGAGCGATTATCAATTACTGAAATCACCGTCGCGATCTCAACAACGCAACAAATCGACCCAACAGCAGCAGCTGCAGCAGCAGCAACAACAACAACAACAACAACAACAACAACCTCAACAACAACAGAGTGCCGTCAGACGTCTCTCTCTTCCGTCTGCCCAAACTCTTCTTCGTACCACCGCACCAAAACCGAGTCCGACCTTCCACGGGCTACCGTTCCGACCATTCACCTGCGGAGTTTCGCCCAATGGTAATCCAATTTTCTTGGGATGCACTCATCTTCACGGTAGCGGGTCAGGCAGCGGTTCGATCAGCGGCTCCGGCAGCGGCTTCGCCAGCGGCAGCACCGGTGGTACGAGAGCGTCCACGCCGGCCACCAGTCCAGCCACGCCTCTCACCACGTCGCAAGCGATACAACAGCTCCTGGCACAACCACGGAACGGCTTCAAAATCGTCGACGACAAGGTATCGCTCTTCATCGAGATCCTCGACACGCAAGAACGATTCGCTAAGGTCAGTGGTAAAGGTCCACGGCTTTGACGAGCCGCTTTTAACGAGCGCGAACCGCTCTATACGACGATGATATATATATATATCTTGCTGATCTCATTAACGAGGAAACTTTTCAAAGCTTGCTTTCTTTCTTTCTTTCTTTCTTTCTTTCTTTCTTTTCTTCGTCTTATTTTATAGACGATTTAACGAAAATATCGCTGGAAAAATTTCATCAAAGGCCAACACACCTTTCTTCGGTAACAAGTAAAACGATTAAGGAATTTCAGCCGTTGAGAATCGAAATATTCGTTTAGCCCGGCAGGCACGATGACATCCACCGAACGGTTTACACGTTGTTTTCCTTTGTTTCTTTTATCTATTTTGTTTTTCGTTTTTGTTTCTTTTTTCTTGTCTTTTTTTTTTCTTTTTTTCGTTACGCAGTACGAAGCCGTACCTCGTACCAACCAGTACATCTTCTTCGCCGTTTTCGTAGCTCGGCAGACGAGTTATTTTTGATCGTTTAAAAATATTGCCTCGGATAAATCAAAGGGCGACTATCGTGACGCCTCGGTGCTGGCTTGTATCGACTATCGATACGCAACTTGGACGGCTCTCGAAACTCACACACACGTGCGCGCCGGTATTACGAGCATGAATTTTATCGTGCTTCCGAATATAAATTATCTATTAAAGGAGAGAAAGAGATTAAAGCGTCGGCTGTGCGAGGGCAAGCGTCGGCCCTTATCGAATTCGAGGCTCGTTCGACTACGGGCTAACTTACTTTCATCTTTTAGCTCTGTAACGCAGCGAGTAAGAGAGTAGTAAGACGAGAAATAATCCTATCTTAGGGGTAACCGCCCCTACGACTAGGTCTCAACTTCGATGGCGAGTCATACATAAATCTGGAGATTTTGAAAAATAAATGAGACGCCGCCCTCCTACCTCTATTTTTACGCTCGATCGATGGATCGATCGGCCAATCGATCCCTATCGCATTCGAAAGTCTTGCGGAGAAGCCGAGCTAAGTTAATGGAACTGGTATCGACTCGTTTCGAAAGTTCCTATAATAAATAACCTATAAAAATAGCTTAGTAGGTATAATAAAAATTGTTAGGAAACGAGAATTTGCTGTCCTCCTCGCGATACCTTATATATTTTCGACGTCGGCCATCTTTCGAGATACTATCTCTATGCTAACCTCTACCGGCTGCGGAATAAAGGACGAAAACTCTCCTCCTACCAGCAAAAGTTTCGTGCCGATCTACGGAATATACCGACACTTTTGCCTGAGACGAGTGTGCACGCGTCATACTACACGCAATGCATAACGAATGAAGTAGTCGATGCAAAAACTTAGTTTCGCATCTAACACGGGGAACGAAACGTCGCTAGCAAGGAGGACCATGTTGGGTGATCCTTCTTTTCTTTCACTTTCCATTCTTTTTTTTTTTTTTTTTTTTTCTTCATATATTATATCTGTATTCCAATTACCAATTTTATGTATTCTCCGGTGATTCTACAGGTTGGCTCGATTTAAAGAAAATGTTTTATCTGACTTTGTAGAATTTAAAAAAAAATTCGTCGATTCAAGACCCTAACTCATATTTCGCGTTTACGCGAACTACGTGTATTGTATATTTTGCGAAACAAATTGCCGGTCATTTGTCGACCAGAGTTACCACCCACGCTTTCTCCGAGAATATGCTTTCTCGTGCTTTTTCACGACGCAAGGAAAAGCCTCATGCGTCCCTTCCATCCTTTGCAAATAATTTCGTAGATTACACTTTAGTAGCGTCTTCGTCGCTCCCCTTCGGTCGTTTAAACGCTTTTAAAAGGATATCTCGCAGAGAAAGAGGGAAGCAGAGGGAGAGAGAGAGAGAGAGAGAGAGAGAGCAGGCCGCTTGCAAAAAGACCTGGAAAGACGTACACGAGTTTACCCGATTTCTTCTTCTCCTTCTCCTTCGTTGCTTCTCTTTTTTGTTTCTCTTTTCGCACTCTTCTTTGCATCCTGCCTTCTTTTGGAAAGAGGGACGCAGAAAGAGTTATAATGAGATTGTGCAGTTTGTCCGAAGCTCGGCTCCTCTTACGATGATGTCGACGAAAAGAAAAATAAGTCGTTTCTTTTCCTTGAAAAATATATTTCCGCTTCGAGACACGAGACACGAGACACCCTTTACGCTCTCAGTAAAACCTTTCACGCGACCGTCTTCTTATGCTAGCAAGACGCAATCCTTTTCTATTATCTCCAAGTTCCTGTCCAAGTCTACTAGACTACTACGTACCATATAACTATTAAAATGCTAAACTTTCAATCGGCGAATCTTGGATAAATAAAATGTTTTTCAAATACTCTTCCATCGTGATCATTTTAAAACGATTGATTCGAGTCGTATCTATCTCAATGATTTTATTTTAATCTAATCGAAATTATACGTATCGTCATCGAAAAATTTATTAAAATTATATTAAAATTGCCTCTACGCGGCGGTTCGAAATGAGAGGAAAGAGTATGCTTAGGAAAATTCTAATTCACCTGCAATCTAAAGAGGCAGTTTTTCCAGCCGCAACGAAAGTGCAACGAGCGTGAGTCATAAAGTATTAAGTACCGCGAAAATTAGTGGTAAAAGGAAGATTAAATTCAAAGCTCCGGCTAGACTGCTTTCTGTCTTTTGCTCGCTCGACGTTCCCGTTGCTCGTAGCTCGCGTTACTCGTTTGCTAGCCACTTAGAAGTACTCTAATAGCGGTATATCTCTAAGTCGATTCGTCGTTTCAAAGAACGATGAGAGATGCTAGAAGCTTTTGCTAAGATGCCCTCTCTCTCTCTCTCTCTCTCTCTCTCTCTCTCTCTCTCAATCTCTTGATTATCGTAGAATATAGCGATATCTCGATGTCTCTAGTTTTCAGAGTGTGCGACCACGACTCTAGAACGAGTCAACCAGACAGAGTAGACGCGTTTGAATGTCCTGAAACTACCGAATAGGATATTAGTTCTCAAGTCGGCATCTAAGCCTAATGGAAGCCTTAATATCGTGCTTCAAAGCGCGAGAGACAGGACTCTCGGGTTACGATCTACAAGAGAAAAAAAGAAAAAAATACTTGCGGTGCTCTGCAAACCTCGAATGCAGATGTAAACCAGATTTAGATTTTGGTCGGAGGAAACCAGAGAAAGAGGGTGAGAGAGAGAGAGAGAGAGAGAGAGAGAGAGAGAGAGAGAAGAAAGAGACCCAAATGTTTTTTGTCAGGATGAGCGTGGTGTACCCGCGGTTACAATGAATGAATAATGAAATGACGTGTCTCGTGAATCTCTCTATGCGATTCCGCCTCTCATTCTCTCTCCTTCTCCCTCTCTCCCTCCTTATCTATTTTTTTTTTTTTTTTTTTTTTTTAATACTTTGCGGTAGCAATATCGAATCAAAAGTTTTTTTATCGTTCTGTTTGTTCAAAGAATTTATTTTGTTTTTCATGTCCCGTTGCGTTGGTGCTGTGCAAGTCGAAACGTTAATATTCTTTGAAGTAAATTGTTTTGAATTCTCTTTTCGTTAGATTTTTTTATTAAAACTCTCAGCGATATCGGAGTAAATGCTCGATTTAGGAGGCAAGCGTAAAACTCGTGCGAGATTTCAAGGAAAATATTTCCTTCGCGAGGACGCTCGATAAACGTTTACATCGATTCGACTTTTCGTACAAGTTTCGGGAAAATTTGGAAGGTTCGATTTCCCATAATTGGCAAGGCAGATGGCCGAGAAGAGGAGAGGAAGTTTGGGGTAGCAACGACGCTGGCTAGTTCGAAACAACACACCCTGCCTGATTGTGCTACACTATCGAGTACGGAATCATATTTGCCAGGCTGATGGGAATTCCGTGAAAATTTCTATCGGCTTTCTATCGTCACGAAATCGAACCGAAACCAAGTGAGAAAAGATTACTCGTGATCGTGCTGTTTCTTTTCCATGTTAAAAATTTATTGCGAAACAACCCAATTTTTAGCCATTAAAACTTTCCAATATCTTTCTTCGTGCATGCATAACGAAATAACGACGTTGCCTACACTTTTCTTTGTCGTCGAATTGTATCTTTTTCCTTTTCCTTTTTCTTTTCGAAGAGTAAAAACGATCTAACGAAGCAAAGGACTTGGAAAATCCAACGACGGTGGTCATTCGCGTTACGTTAAAACTGTTTCTTCTTTTTCTTTTTTATCCAGTAAAGAGATAGTATTGACACAGTTAACCCTACGTGATCGATACGAGGTCATTTATTTATGAACTCTCTTAGAAACATGGTACTTAATGATACGACTTATTTATACAAAGGTTAAGAGAGGACCGATTCGTCGATTAAAAGACTCGCGACGTTCTAATGTAAATGAAAGAAAATGTTGATAGCCACCGTGAAAGTAAGACGTTGTATAGATGCTGCGAAGGAAGGATGCTGCCGTTGAATTCAATAAACGAACGTCTACGAATAAACAGACGGAGAGGAAATTAGCAGTCGTGACCAGCTGATGCGCGCCGCGTCTCGGAAATAGTGTTCCGTGAAAAATATATGCTCGCTCACGACGATTCCCTTAAGGTCTCTATAGTTTTTTTCGCCATTAATACCATCCAGAACTATTATCTCATTCACTGATTGTTTCCTCTTAGAAATATTTCCGGAAAAGAAGTCATCCTGCAGACCATCGTGCGGGGTTAAACGTCCTGTCTTAAAAGTTAAATATAATAGTCTGCTAGAAAGGGTGGAAACTGTACGACCGAGAAGACTACAAGGGCGAGGACGAAATGGTGTTCGAATTGATCATCTTCCAGAATGGAAGGAGGAGAAGGACGATCTAGACTACTCGGAGGTGTAGTAGTTCTGAAACAGCCTGCTGTTTCCTCGCGTAAACATCGTGGCCGTTGAATCTCATTGAAAGACCGCCTTGAGTAGAGAACGCTGTTTCGAACAGCCGGTGCGTTGTGGGTATCGACCGATCGATAGAAGACGATCCTCCTCCTTTCTCGGTTGGCCGGGTGCTTGTCTCTTCCTCCGCACAATGTAGGAGAACCTTCCTTTCTCCCCCTCTCTCTCTCTCTCTCTCTCTCTCTCTCTCTCTCTCTCTCTCTTCGAGGATGTCGTCGCATACGAGAAAGCTTTTGAAAGATGGCTCGCTGCTAACTTTATAGTTTACGCGTGTGTCTCTCTTATTCGGACAAGACGTTCGAAAACTAAGCCAATATACACCGAGTTAAACTCGTGCGAGCAAGTTTTTGATAAAAGCTTATGCGTTGCTTCGTTCTCGGAGAGCTATTCGCGAGTTCTCTCTCTCTCCCTCTTGCTATTCGGTCTTTACCGATCTCGTAGCTCGCTAGCTAGCTGCAGGTGAGCTTTATTCGCTAAGCTACCGTATGGGACGATGGATTTCATCCTGCGAAGAGGCGAAACCGTCTGAAAGAAAATGAAACCTCTCTTTCTATACCCCTCCCTCCCTTCCTCCCTCTCTCAACAACTTCTTAAAGCCGCCGTGCCGACGTCCAAACTTTAGACACATTTTACCCAGAGACTTCTCCTTTTCCTTCGGAACCTATACCTCTTCTCGTTGTCCCATTAGCTCCAACTTTTACGCCACGACGCTATATCATTCACCGTGTTACTGTCAACCAGGGGAGGGGGGGGGGGGTGCTTGCGCTTTCGTTTATTCAAATTTAGTCGATTCGAATCGAAGTCCACCGTCGTTCCTCTTCCCAGCAAATGTATTTATCGAGTAAATAAATGGGACTTTAATTATTCCGAAAGATTAGTTATACGACCGTTTTTGCCGCGGCATAAGTTTTTCCGTTTGCGTAAATCGAAAAGGATGGCTTTAGTTGTCGATTGTAAAAGAAATTTTCATCGTGTTTTTTTCTTCTTTTTTCTTTTTTTACCTTTTTTCATTTTTTCTTTTTACTAACTCAACATATTTTGGCCGTTTACATAAAAACGTACGCAGCAAACTCCAAAAGTTATCTCGCTCGTGATTTGCGTGACTGTAACGGAATGCAGATTTATGATTGTATATTCGTACCGTTAGACAAAACCACATCGTATATTAGATCGTACGATCGTGGCATGTAAACAATGTAATCTTATGATAATTGGTGCACATTTTAATTAAATTGATAATTACATCGCGACGCCCTTGCGTTGGACCGAATAAGCGAAAGAAGAGACGAGCGCAAAGTACTAATGTACTCCTATCGAGGGATTTCTTTTTATTAGTCCTCGCGTTCGTCACGTTACTACGTAATAATCCATAGGGATGAACGAATAATAAATCGAATCTATCAAGATTCGATCGAAATCTAAACGCAAGCGAATCAGCTGACCTCGTCGATTGGATTACTTAATGGTTCGACGAGAGCGTAGAATCGAACCGTAAATATGTTAAAAATGCTCTCCTTATAGCAAACTTTTTGTCTCAGAAGAAAATAGCTGTCCCGTATTAGTTCCGTACCTTCATGAATTTTATCCGCTCGTAAAACAATTACGCAAGCTCGGTATGCCTCTCTTTAATTCCAGTCCATTGTCGTCGAGAGTCGAGTGAAAAATAAAAGCTTCCCTATCCGGCGTCTTTTATCTTTGTTAACTCGTTCTTTCTTCTCGCGTACTCTCGTCTCCCTTTCTTTTCTCGTTGATTTCGTAACCAAGAAGAGAATTCCACGATCGAGCATGTATGAGAACGTATTCGTTCTCCCTTTCTCTCAGTCGCCTCGCAAGTACAAAATTAACAATTAGATCAATTCGCACGATCGCTATTGTTCTATTAATCCTTGTTATTTCAAAGTAAAAGTCGCATAAAATGTAAAATTGAAAATGGCTATAAAGTAAAGTTTATTCGGTTGTCTATAGTTTTCCGAGGTGAGTCGGATCGACGGACGATCCAGTTTCCTTACTCTATCATTCAGTTTTATCCAAAATATCCTCGAAGCGCCGACGTTGCACGCTCGTTGCACGGTATCGTTGTCGGCGATCGAGGCGAGTATAGACCGTCTCGAAGTCGCAGGGATTTTCGCCTTCCACGCTCTATCCAAGGTAGCCTTATTCGCAGGAAAAGTCTTCCGAGGGAGCTCGCGCTATCCTGCGGATTTTGTCCGCTCGTAAAATGATTATGCAAAACGTAGCGTCGCTCACGACGAGGACGAGCGTAAGCGAAGGGTGCTTTAATTTGGAGGCATTGTCGAGAGAGGGTGGTAGCCGGTGGTATGGGAAGTTGCTTCCGAGCGAAAATTAAAAGCTTATCTCGCCTGGTCCTTTCCTAGGAAGCCTTCACCCTGCTCCTAAAGCTTTCTACCGCTTGTTTCTCTCTCTCTCTCTCTCTCTCTCTCTCTCACACACACACTCCACCTGTCTATCTTTCTTGCTCGTGCCAAGCCCGAGGCATTGTCTACCAGAGGAATTATTATCAACAACGTCGGAGTACACTGCCACCGACTTTGCAGTAATGGTAATTGTTTGAACGTTGATTCCGGCCCATTGTTTGCTCGTCACGTCTCTTCTTTCCTCTCTTGTCATCGAACTTCTTTTCTCTCTCTCTCTCTCTCTCTCTCTCTCTCTCTCTCTCTCTCTCTCTCTCTCTCTCTCTCTCTCTCTCTCTCTCTCTTTCTTTCGTTCAATTTCGTTCGATTCAGGACGACAACGAAATTTAATCTAATAAGACGTAAGTCGTTAATAAGCCTCGAGCATACCTATATCGTCGATCGGATATATGTATGTGTATGCTTATACGTATCCATGTATACCCGTAATTAAACGTCAATGGGTTAATAACTTGATTATCGCGAATGACACGAGGACGTAATTCGTTCGAGGCTCGAAGCTACGACACGTCTACCTATCCTCTTCGGCATCGTAAATTTTGTCGGATCGCCGCGAAATATCGCGGCGACGTCTCTCTCGACGCTTACTATTTTTCTTCTTTTCTTTTTTTACCGTTCTCTCGGCGCTCCATCAGTTCGATCCATTTTATTCCTTGCTTCTTCGTCGTAAATCATATCGGCTCTTACGAATGCGACATCGATAGATACGAGGAAAAAAGAAAAATTGGTCGCGTTACGAACTTTATTTTATTAATTTTTCTTTTCTCTTCGATCTCCATGGGCATCCCCCTGCCCCCTCCGTCGCAACGAGGATCGATTAAAACGATAACCATGCTTTCATCCGACGTTCCATACGACGCTCGGGACCGTACGTATTTAACTCGTGCGAACAGAGTAACTTTCGGGAAACTTTCTCACTCGTCGTTGATTAATTATTAGGCGTTAATTATGAGCCACGTCTAAAGTAGCGCCGAGTAACGACTTCACGGACGCGCATAATATACGCGTACGCGCGTACACGCGCGGGAGAAGAACGTGCATAAGGGAAACAAAGTGCAGTAAGGGCTACACGGTGCTGAAGATTAGAATTGGTGACGGGTGGGTCGAGGGGGAGGGGTATGGTTCTCACCGCACTTACGTAGTTGTGCTCGCGGTCAAAGGGTACGTTTAATATGAATTGCGTATTAATAACGAACTAACTAGGTGCGAGAACGCCGCCGGTTATTACTATTTATCAGGGCGATTAATTCTAGCCGCTGTTGCGGTCTACCGTATCTATGCGTTCTACCCAACTCGATCGTTACGCTTACCTTTATTGTCTTTTTATTTTTTATTATTATTTTTTGTTTTTTATCTTTATCCGTTCCTTCGTTTTCAAATACAATTCCTTATATAGATCGTGTCATTTTTCGACGTATTAACCTTTCGATAATTACCGATGAAATCGAAAGCGTTCGCAGAATGATTTTGCACGTTCGAATAATATTGCTTAAAGCACCTTACTCCTTTCGGTAGTTTCAGAACGTGACTCTGCTTTTCACGAGAGAGCCAACCAAGGAGAAAGAAACAAAATCATCGCAGCAAAGTGGTATATAGCGAAATCCGTCCGTTTATATTTTTCCTCTCTTTCCATTTCTCATCGCGAACGTCTCGTTGCGTCGTGCAAAAGATCCTTTCTCCCTCTCTCTCTCTCTCTCTCTCTCTCTCTTAAATAACGGTTATCGATAGCGTTAATGGCACTGCTCCGTCGTTTTTCCACGTTCCAGATAATGGGAGGAAAAAGCTGGCTTCGTGCTGCGTCCAAGACCGCAACGTAGTGAAAAATTATCGATACATCGAATCGAAGCGATATAACTCTCCGAGCTACGAGTCCCATCGGGACTTTTCCCCACTTTGATTCTTCCCCGAGCGTTCTTTCGCAACAAATTTGCGACATCATCAACGATTTTTCCTCGTTTTCGTCGAAACGTCCGCTCGAGAACCTTGGGCGATCGTAACCGTCTCTATTTTCCCCCTTTCTTATCGTCCTAATCATCGTTATCGTCGAATAAGCGTTATTATTTGAGTCATTACGCGTTGAATTCTAGTCGGGTATAAAATTAGATTCTAGGTCAGGCGAGAGTTATCGTAAATCAGGACCTAGGGATTCGAACCCTTTCCGATTTTCCTACCGCACGTACGATAATAACTTTGTTTTTCCCTCCAACCGAACTAACTCGAATTCGTCCTTGGGTCTTGTAAAGAAAAGAGAAAAGGTATAAGAGTTCTTTCGAGAAAGTCTAATTAATAATCGCCCAACGAATTCGACGGACAATACCATTGTATTTTCGTTCGCGTTCTTTCAAATCGTAGTAGTGGATTTTACGTGCGTACGAGCAGTCTTTCAACGCGTTGTTTGGACTGTACGTTTTGTGAAGAACAGAAATTGCTTTCGCGTTTTCATTCGAGCTTGAGCGATTTGCAGAGAAAAAAAAAACAAACAAAAAACTCGTTCGTTCGTTCGTTCGTTCGTTCGTTCGTTCTCCGTTCGCTTGGAATCGAGTAAAAAACGTATAGACGGCGTGCTGCTTGTACTTGCCTCCTCGTTTGCTCGGGCTCGCCGAAAATGACGTATCGATGTTACTAATCGATCGACCGCGTTCACCGCCAAAATTCAAAGTTTTACACTCTCGAAACCGCACCACGTATAGCCGACGAACGAAGCCGCAGAATCGTCGACCGTTCGATTAATCGCCGACGCCGCGCTCACATTACTACCCGTCGCGAGTCTTCGTCTTATTCGCCGACCGAACGGTAATTATGTCCGATGTTTTCGACGAAACGAAAATGCTCCTCCTTCGACGTTCCCTAGCTTACGTTGTTGCCTCGCTTGCGTAAGATAGGCACTAACGTTACGTATTTACGTGGCCAAGATACTCGATAAGGGAGGCAATAGCTCGAAAAAATGCTTTGCCGAACGGAAGTTTATTACGTAGCCGGACGATCGCCATTGATTAAAGCTAAATTAATGCACTCTTTCCTATAATAATTTAGATTTTGAAATAGGTAGGTAAAATTGCACGACTAACAGTACCCACGGGAAATTAGAGAAATCGCGCATTGCCCCTTTGCGTGCTTTAAATACTCCCATCGACTGGTGCCGAGCTCGTTTCAAACGAGTGATCAAAGCAAGAATATTTTCGACGAGTTATTTTATTATATGTCTAGTTGGTTGGTAATTAATAAAATCCTGTTATACGCGATTACGCGCGATCGAGAATGTATATATTTATATAATGATTATCGATTAATGGTACGAAATGATAACGGTAATAGATGAGAACGTAGTGAGAACGAATTTATATATTCCTTTATTTCGCAATGTTACTTTCGAGGAACCGTCGACGTCGCAGTCGCGGACGTCACCTCGTAGCTAGCTGGAATTACAGGTGTTAGCTGGCAGTACGTAAGAACGCGGTATGTCGGAGACCTTTCGTCGTCGTCGTCGTCGTCGTCGTCGTCGTCGTCGTCGTCGTCGTCGAGCGTCGAGGAGCGCGAAGAAATATTCCTGCTGACGTCGCGCGATGGACTGCCACTGGCATCTGCCACGCGACATACTTTTTCGCAACCTCTATCGAATCGTCCGAATCCATACGCGCGACTCCCCTCCTCTCTCCGATATTTTAGATTTTTCTATCGCGCGTTACGAGGAACGGACTGAGCTCGGAATTTAAAGCGATCGGTCGAATGAGAACCACCACCATGCATACATCCGTTTGCTCCAACTTTTAACGAACGTCGATAAGATCGAAAGATAGGTTAACGATATTGTTTAGGTTCAGTTTACCTTGCGAGAGAATCGCAAAGAGAAGTTAAAATTAATACAAATTTGTTTATAACTTTCTTTATCGTATCTCGCCGTATTTACTAGATCGTTACAGTTGAATATCTCCCTCGACGTTTATTAATACGTGCTGTTTATTCGTGACCGTCGACGGGGCAGCGACGAAGAACGGACAAGGAGGGCTCGCCAGGGATTAGCTTTTCACGAACGTTTAATTCTTTGAAACATCCGTCAACATTTATCAGAGTAGCAAAAAAATAAAAAAGAAAAAAAAAAAAAAAGAAATAAAGAGGGGGAAAGGGGGGAAGAAGAAAAGAGGATGGCTCGGGTATGGTACGGGCGTGCATTATTCTTCGTAATAATCCGCGTAAATTTGAACGCTCGCGCGGAACTTTTGTCGCCGGGAGCGCTCGGCATAAATCCCGTAATAAAAGCTAAGTAACGCGATGCACCATTTACTCGCATCTCGACGCGGACCGATGCACTCATTCTCCTATCGCCCTGCCGCGAGTCTCTCCATCCATCTCTTCTTCGTGCTCGAGTACTACCGACGACGACGACGACGACGAAACTACATCTCCGAACGACTCGGCTCTAGCATTCGATAGTTTCAACGGAATCGATGCAAATAACGGGCGATAATCTATGGTCGGTAACGAATAGTCGATCTCTCGGACTAGTTTGGAGTTTGAATTCGCGACGATCGTAGCTGAAGTAGAAAAGGGAGAACGCATCGGAGCAAGTTAATTCTCGGTCATATCCCAATCAAGAGCGATAGGGAGAAATAGAAGTCGATCCTCGGGGGGGGGGGAGGAGGAGGAGGAGGAGTTAACTAGAGTAGAACCGCTCTGCCAGTTACGGACGACGAAGCACGGAGTAAGAGGGTGGCAACGCCAAACTCTAAGTACTTCTGATAGGATTTACCTCTCTCGGAGCGCATTCGTGGCATCTGCTACTGCTCTTCTGGCCTCTTCTCGAAAACCGAGGGATCGGTTCTAGCCGGTAACGGAAGCTCGTAAATCAGTAATCTGAATTCTCGGGAGAGTCCGGACCTTGGTCTTCCATCGCGGCCAGTACTCCGCCGTTTTCCCTTTTACAATCGAGATATATAAAAGTCACCTTTCCTGTACGAGCATATTAATAAATGTTCTCTACGATGGGTTATTTGTTTTTTTTTTTTTTTTTTTTCAATTTTTCATTCCGAGCCATCGTTAAATCATACCATTTTGTTTTTTCCACGCGTTTCCTCCTTCCTGCAATGACCGTCGCGTATCAAATTATTCCGATCTTTACCATAAATCTATATTCGTGGAACTTTTCGCGCGCTAACACGCGTCGATGGAAGTAGACGACGACGACGACGACGACGACGACGACTCTTCTCTCAACGTCGGAGTTGTAACTTTCAGGGCTCGAATATTTTAGTACCGACTTTTTGCCGTTTCTTATCCACCAGCAATTTTTATGTCTCGTCGATTCGAGAGAGCGAGACAGAAGGCAGGCAACCGAATATTCGAATTGGAATTCGAAATTTAAGTAGGTTCGATCGAAATTTATGTTTCAAAGATACGGTTATACGCTTTACTTACTTATATAGGCGAGAGAAAGAAGTGAGAGGGAGAGAGAGAGAGAGAGAGAGATGTATGGATATCAGCGGGAATCGTTTCTTACGTCTCGAAATACTCGCAAAAGCGGTCGAACGTCGATCGGAATTTGCTCTTTGTTCCAACCGAGAAATAGTTTACGTAAGCACGAACGATCGTTACGGTGAATCAAGTGGAAGACGAACACCGAACGGCGAACCTTAGAATTCCATGGTGCGCTTCGGGGGAACTGCTCGGTGAAATCGCTCTGGATTCTTGCCACGCGTATGCGAATAAGCGAGAGCTACCATTATCTCTTCCCCGTTCTCTCTCTCTCTCTCTCTCTCTCTCTCTCTCTCTCTAGTACCGCCGATCGCTTGTTATACTTTTAATTAAAATCGTCGGAAGTTTTCTATTTAATTTCCCCATCTCTTCGTACGAACGTAAAAGGGGAAAACTTTCGTCGGTTAAACTATCTTCCCTTCGTATCTTTTGTAGGTATTATAAGGAATTTTTTCTTTTCCTTTCGCGGAAAATGGATAGACGTAATTATTCTAAATAATGGCTGGACGCGCATAATTAACAACGAGACGTAGATTTCGTAGATGGACGAAAGGTCCGCGTCGTAAGCGGTCAGCATGGAAATTGCAGGACGTAACATTGAATTATAGCGTCGAGCAATAAGGGAAATAATGCACCGGCAATTACTACGTCGTGCCGGTTGAGAGTGTAGCTTCGATCGTAAACGTTTCGGGTGGCCCGTGCCCGTCGTAATCGTCGTTGGATAAACTCGTCGTTCGGTTCGTAAGCAACCGGAAACAGGATTCTCTTTTCTTCGATACATTCTCGTTCGATAATTAATAAGGCGACGTTTCGACGAATAGTCGTTATTCGGTAAGACTCGAAAATCACGATTTATATTCGATATTCGTTAAAGCGCGGCCCGATCGTCCGCGTAAAATCGTAAAATCAACGCATCGATCAAATTCGTTATATCCGTTCTAATAGGAATTCGATGCTAGCCTCGTAAATTTGGTAAAACGAGCCAATGATATTCCTCGCGAACCCATCATTTTCAATGGCTCCATTCGTCGTATCTATTTTCTACGATCGTCCTCGACTTTATCATATGCTTTTATTGATTTCACAGGGTTACACTCGCGCGCGCGCTAACGCCTGACTCGGAGAGAAAGAGAGAAACGTATTCGTCGTCGCGGAATACGGTGAGAAGGAACATTTCGCTTTATTATATCCTATCCAGGATTTATGAGTAACGTTCGGTTACACGGATTGGAGAACGTACCCGTATAACGGTGGGGTACTCGCGAGGGTGATAAAACGCTCGATCATTAACCGAACGCGAACTCGTATAAACGCGTTTGCTTTCGTAGTCGCAAGCCCGGTGACTCGCACCAAATCCAAACTCGTAAAGCGTTACAAATATCGCACCCTAACGAAGCCTGGGTACCGATTCGTACCAAGTGCCTCGAAGGACCCGAACGACCCGCTTTCCGGCGTACAGGATCCCTGACGCGGTTCGATAAGTTTCGCAGCTCGTTCGCAAATTACAACGGAAAATGTACCGTTTTGTTTCCTACGAGTTTCGCGAATTAATACCTTCCCGCTTCTATCTTTTCACTTCGCGCTTTCTCTTTTAACCGATCGAATATATATTCCCTCTTGGTAATTACGTTAGGTCGATTACGATGTTTCGATCGCCGAACGAATTTGAAAAGTTTATTCCTCCGCGTCTGGGTGGCAACGAGAAATTATTTCGTTTCGACCGTGCGTCTACGGTTCGCTCGAGATGGCAGCTTAAAAGAATGAACCCGTTAAGTACCTCGCTAACGCCCTCGGAAGGTTTACGAAGCGTGACGATACGAGTCGCTGAACAGGATTTTTATTCGAAAGCGCGGCTAGATAAATTATTTTCGAGTATTTCCTTCTTCGAACGTTTACCAGTAATTTAACGAAATAACTATTCGAGATGGTCGCGGTCCGATCTTACCGCCCGCGTTTCCATCGTTCGGGAAATTTTCATGTTTTCTACGAGAACGTAAACACGCGCCAAGGATGCGAACTGCCGATTCTCTCCCGTCCCTTCCTTCGAACCGCGACACAGCGCGGTTTGCGCGCGCTCTCTTCGTCGTCCCGCTTCTCGTCCAAATATGTACACGGTCTGGTTTCCCGCAGTACGGTCAAATCGAAAAGTTTCCGTAAGAGTTTGCTTTTCGCGAAAGGGAAGACGGACGATAAAACAAAATCTACGGTCTAGGAATAAAGAAACGGCAAATCGGCATCCCTCGGATGCGGAAAATTTTCTTTCTCGTTGCTACTCGATTATCGTCGAGCTTTCGAGGCGTATCGTTCGCGGACGTTTTAAGAAAGTAAAGAGAACAAAGCCGAATAACGAATGCGAGGAGCCGCGGTTAGACGGAAATAATAGCTGTATAAATCTTAGGACAGCTTCCGTCGGACACACGACCTTGGTCGCTCGATCTGGCTGGATCCCTGCCAGAGCAACGTAAGCAAAGAGTCACCGTGAAATGCGCGCTGACTCTCGCTCGCGCACCGGCATATATTTATCCCGAAGAAAGAATGTTCCGTGAACGAGCGCGGTAATGAGCCGCGTTTATTATCGGTCGGTCGCGGAGCCTGTGAAAGGGTTCCGGGGAGGAGTGGTTGAAGCGCGAGGCTCTCGCGAGTTCGAGTACTTTTTCCCCGACGCGGTATTGGCGCGTCGTCCTATCCCCGTTCCACCGTGAGCTCCCTTACAAAGGAAGGAAGAAAAACGGAGAAAAACGGAGAAGGAAATGATCCACCTTCGTCCCCGATGTATCCTTTTCTTCGCGTTCGACGAACCAGTCTTTAGACCCGCGTTAACGTTTATTAATGTTCCCTTGGAAAATTGGATTTCTCTTGCCATTAATATTTCGAGGAAATCCTTTTCGCTCGTACGTTTGCATGCTTATAGATCGATACGTATATAATATAGAAACGGCGAGGAAGATAAACGAGAAGAAAGGATGCGTTCGTAGTGTATCGAAAGAAAACTAAAGGCATTTTACCATCGAAAAGTAACAACGAATGCCGCTCGACCGGGATTTAGATACGACGTGCTGGATTTATGTGGCTTGTAAAAAAGGAAAAGAAAAGCGTCGCTTCGCGTAAAATGCACACGAATATCGACCACGGCGACGATCTCCGACGGAACATATTTTCGGCGCGCGCCAGCGCATCTCCTAGCAGAGCGCCAAAATTTCTCGTCGAGCGTGTCGAATCGCACGGAGGCTTTTAAATGGAATTTCTCTCTTTATCGCCCCTATTTTTTTTTTTTTTATCTCCCTTTTTCCCCTCTTTCTCCTTTTCTCCCTTTTCTTTTTCTTCATAGGCCATATGCTTTTTTCTGCCTCGTAAAGAACAATTACTTTAACGCGCGTGTATACATGTATATGTATATGTATACGCACGCACACACATTCGTTATTTGGCGCACTTTGTCGGATACTAGTCTCGTACGGCGATATTAAATAATAAGCGAAATAGCGAAAATTGTGGGATCAATTTAATTTTAATTTAAATTAATATTTCATTTCCGTTAATATATATCGTTGTATAATGAAATACTCGCTGTAAATTTATCGTTGAAATAATTTGAACCGATCCGGCGGAATTGGATGTTTAACGAGAAAAGAAGGAAATTTGAAAAAGCAAGGATACTCGTTCGCGCGTACGTCGAGTTCGCGTCGTAATCCGCGACACGTCTGCCGTTTCTCGAGCGCGAGGCGAACGAGCGGATCGATGGCGTTACATAATTAGGATGGTTTAAGGTTCGCAAGGGACCCTTGCCACTAATTGGCATATGTATACGTGCCCTCTCGGCTGCGAAAATTACGGCGCAACAGTTATAGGTTCTCGACGTAAAGAGAGGAAGAGGCGAACGAACGAACGAAACGTATCGATCGAGGTAGCGGGGAGAGACGCTCCAAATGGTGGGGGATAGTAAAGGGGGGGGTGGTAAAGTGGGGAGAAGGGATTTTATACAGGGTGCGCACAAATTTTCTAGTCGGAGATATCTAAAGGAGTTTAACAAAAATGAAGAGAATAAATGAACATAAATGAAACCAACTTCTTAAACGGTCGTCTTTCCTTTCGTCCTTTTTCTTCTCTCTTTTTTTTTTTTTCTCCTTTTTTCCTTTTTTCTCTTTAAACCCTACAAAGTGGAGTATACGCAAGATGCGTTTTTGTACTCGTCGCTCGCGTTGTCGTCGTTGCATCGATAAACCGATCGGCGGAGACAACGAGAAAAGAACGTCGAGGCGTAAAAGGAAAGAGGGATAAACGAAGACGACGACGCATAGACGGGACACAATTATTGATAAACCGGTCGCACCGCGAGCATCGTTAGGACGATAATGATGACGTTAGCGCGTTCGTTATAATCAAAACGACGACTGCATCGTAATAAGCGGCGGCTCTGTCCCGTGGCGCGCACGTACGCCGATGAATATTCAATGCCGGAATCGCGTTTTCGGCTAGCCACGATGCTCGTCGTTTATTTCGCTAGCCACTTCCCCTAACGGGTCTTTTATTGCAAATTAGCGTGGCTAGTGGCGTTGCTCGTAACGGCTATTTTCTTATTGCACCCAACGAGACTCGGAGAAAAAGGAAGATAATGCGATTCGTGAAAACGGAACGAGAACAAATCGAGACGATCTTTGCAAATAGACGCGATTAATTCGCTAAAAACTTTTCCTCTTCCTTCTTCTTCTTCTTCTTCTTCTTCTTCTTCTTCTTCTTCTTCTTCGCCGACCGATGGCTTTCCCTGAAAATTCAAGTTCGAATTAAGTGGTATCGTGGATGTGGTGGATCGTAAGGGGAAAATCAATTAGCCGCGTTTAGCTCGAGGCTTATCTCGGCATCCCTGGATACGTAAACGGGCCTCTTCCTTTCTTCCTTTTTCTCGGGGCGATTCGTCTCAATTCTTCTATCTTGAACGGCGTTTCGTTCGTCGTCGAACGTTGTTTCCCTTAACTCGTTTGGTAATTACTTTAAAGGTACCGGTTGCGACGACGTTATCGTCGCCGACCGCTACTACAATTTTCTCGCAATTTTCTCGCACGGTAATTCGAGATTAAAGCAGGGAAATGGTTAGCGGTTGGAAACGCCTCGAAGACGCGCGCACTGTCACGACGCGCTGTCCGACCGCATCCCTGTGGGTTGCGTTCGTCGACGTGGGATTAAATAACAATGCCGTTTCTCTCTCTCTCTCTATCTCTCTCCCTCGTACCTCGCTTTAGCGGTCTTCTCTCTATTTTCAGCCAGGTAACATCGATCGCCACTAAATTATTTCGAGTGGCCTACCTATACGACGACGTCGTCTCAGAAAACTGACCTACATTTCGCGGAAGAGCGGACGACTCCGAGCTTTTCTCTCGTTTATCGAGCATCTAGGAGGAACGTCTAGGAAGGGTCGGGCAAAGCGTATAAGACCGGCTTTCACTCGGCCCGCTCAGGGACTCGACGACGACTCCGAGTACGAGCTTACCCGTTTTATCGACGATCTCGACTACGTTGGCGCGAACGCGAATCGTTCCAAATAAACGTATCTCTTCCTTTCTTTCGAATATATTTTCATATTTTCTTACGATATCGAACGCGCCCGATCGGATGAGTCCTTTTTAATAGGTAAAAAATTCTCGTGTATACGATTTTACGTAAATGCCGAACTACGATGGACTCGACGATTCGAGCGATTCCACGCTGTTAATTTCGTATCGATAATTCGCATTCGAATCTGAAATAGTAGCGAAAATGTTGTTATTTATGCGGTTATCGTTTCGGTCACGAATGACCGGGGATTTATTTGACGCTCGTTCGACCGAATCGCCAATGTTTGCTGTATTCCACGAACGTTGACGCTTCTTCATTAATACGAACCGATATCCCCGAACGGAGCTGTTTAGATTCGTTGACAGAGTGGAGTTGTAAGATTCTAGGTATCCGGTCAGTCTAGACCTTTTCCTTTTTCCGTCGCGTCGAAAACGTGTCTACGGCCGAGGGCAATCGAGAGAGAGAGAGAGAGAGAGAGAGAGAGATATTCGATGGTGTGTAGGATCGAAGAAACCCATTTCGATATATGCACAGGTGGATATATTTTTAAGGTCAAAGGCCTCGTCGTCGTCGCGACAAAAGGCATCGCGTTGGTGTCGAACGATTCGGGTCAATGAGCAGGTTTCCGAAGGTGGGCCGACGCGCGACCGTCGTCTCTGGCCCTCTGGCGATAACGTTTTATGCCGTTGTTACTTTTATGCGTCGAAGAGCCCTCCCGCTCGTCTCGGAAGACGACGGACAAAGAGACGTCCTACTTGTACCAGTTTTACGTCTCTCCGAGGGCCCGCAGGAACGTTCGTCTTCCTTATCGTTGATACGAACACGAGCGGAACGGAGCGAAACGATTTCTTCTTCTGGGACGATCGTCACGTTCGCGAATCATCTTTTCGAAATCGAATTTCTCGGTTTTGTACTTTAACTCGTTTCTCCGAGTCCCTATCTCAAGTTTCTTTCACGGAGCGTTGACGAAGCAACGTGGAGAAAATTACGAGGTAATCGTCGCCCGGAGAATCGTTCGAAGGAGGATCGAAAGGACGAAAGATTTTCTACGATTCCTTGCGAAAGGGTCACGTTAGTGGTACTCGTACGTAATACGTCGAAGCTACCATATAAATGTCCGATAGGACGTTCGCGTTGACGAGATATTGGCATTGGTCCGAGCGGAATCGTCCTACTACCTGTTAGACTCTACTCGCGAGGGAAAAAAAGCTCGGGGACCGAGAGAAAGAGCGACTTCGATCCGACTGTGAACTTTTCTACGCGCTTAACGGTTCCATTTTCATCGGATATTAAGAAACTTTTCATCGGTTCTGGTGCAAAATGAAGCCTGGTTACCTCGGAGCGTACGCTCCGGGCGAAAGAGAAAAAAGAGAGAGAGAGAGAGAGAGAGAGAGAGAGAAATGGAAGCTGTTGGAAGGGCGGAGCATCATTAGTGGCTGGATGGATGAGGGCAAAACAGGAAGCACTCGTTATCCAGATGGGCAGACCCATATCTCTCTCTCTAGGGATGCTGCAGGATGATACCGGTTAAAGCGTTTTGCATTCATCCGCGCTTGCACTCGGTCACTCGGAATACATATAACGAACGATCCGGGACAGAAATGGAGACTGCTAAGTCTGCCGCTGAATTAGTCCCTCCAATAAGTCTAATGGAAGCCGCTCGTTTCCTGCTCGGAACGCCATATTCCGTCTCTCCCTTTATTTCCGATGAGTCGCGAAAGTGTCGCGACGTTTCGCGATTTTCCCTGCAAAACGCTTTCGAGGGCTCGACCCACGGCTAAATACCTTTAAAGCGCCATCGCGTCGGGGAAGAGCGACGAAAAGGGCAAGAAGCCTTTATAAAGTAGCGAATCGAGTTTCAAAGAGGAAGAGAAGAAACTTGGAAAGAAAAAGAAAATATAATAAAGAAAGAAAATCGACGATTGCTCGTTTGATTTTTTTTTCTTTTTTCTTTTACGGCTACGACCAGTCGGTCGGTCGGTCGGTCGGTCGGTCGGTCGGTCGGTCGGTCGTTAAATTTTCGTCATCGACGTCGACTTAATCGTAAAAAGTATCGAAGAGGTTGTTAACGGAAAAAGAACGTATAACCGCGATCTATATCTCGATTAGTCTCTAAAAGTTTTCGTAGGAAGGAAACTTTCGTCCGAAAGATGATAATCCAGCATCGTATAACTCTGAGCGAGTTTTGCCACGATTTACGAATTTCTTTTCGAGTTCTCTCACGAACGCGGAATTGAATATAAGATAATCACTTCTTATTTCTTAAAGCCCTACCGCCGAGTTCATAGCTTATGCAACGGTAGAAGTAACTTTATTCCGAGCGAGCGCCAAAGGCCGATTTTAAAATGCAGTTAATGGACATTCTCCTCGCATCCGTGTGACTTTTGCCAAAGTTAACCGAAACGTTTGTATTTATTTCCATCTCTCTCTCTCTCTCTCTCTCTCTCCCCCCTTTTCATCGGCTCGCGCGAAGAAGTAACGTATAAATTTTGTTGCCTTGCTTTAAGGAGAGGGAACAGTCTTTCCTTCGCGATAAATTCGCCGGTGTTTATTTAGATTTTCGTTAAGTACATTCGTCGTCTCGGCACAGGCCAGGTTCGTTCACGCTCGAATGGTCGTCGTCGTCGTCGTCGCCGCCGTCGACGTCGACGTCGACGTCGTCGAGTGGCAGCAGCGGCTCGAGAGATCGGCTCTCGCTCTTTTACTCTCTCAACCCCTTTTCTCATTGTCAGTCTCTGCGACTTTCCAGAGTAAATCCATTTGAGAGCAATTTCAGTCGTTTTTACGTGCGCGTCCCATTTCGATGTCTCTCTTCCTCTCTCCGTTCTCTGCTTTCGGAGTTAAGTAATCTCAAAAGCAGTGCTAATTCGTCATTTACACCCCTTCGAAACTCCGACAACTCCCGTTCTAACAAGCAGTACCACCATTTTGGCTGAGCGTGAATAGGAAAAGCCTATAATACCGACCCAATCGAGCTTTCGTGAATATCGCAAGCTGTCTCTCTCTCTCTCTCTCTCCCTCTCTCTCTCTCTCTCTCTCTCTCTTGGTCCCTCCTACGTGCGCTTTCGAGATGAGCCGCGAGATAATTCGAGGAAAGATCTTTGATAGCGCGGTGTCTCGCGTGATTGATGATGCAACTACGAGAAATGGGATTCTGGTCGAAGGGACGGAATTACTCCACGTACTTTGTTCGCTTCTCAATCTCTCTTTAAAAGTTAGAAATTTGTGAGATCAAAATAAATCGTATCATCGGAATCGTTTACTCGTCGACCATGTCGTCTTTCTCGGGTCGTCGAACGACAAAAGATACGCGACGAAGAAAGAGTTTGAAAAGTGAGAGATAGAGAGAGAGAGAGAGAGAGAGAGAGAGAGAGAGAGAGAGAGAGCTCTCGTCGATGGTTCGGTGCGTTCGTAGAAACGGAAACGGAAAGTCTAGAGGGTTGGATCGAAGAGTGCAGCCAACAAAGCGGTACTAACTCGCTGCAAGTTTCCTCGCAAAGATTCGTGGCGGCCATATGCTGCGGATATTCAACGCCGACTCTGCATCGAGTTGGCCGCGAACGCATGACAAGACAAACGGAACTCGAATTTTCTTACGTTCGTTTCACCGAATATAGGATGTCCGTCTTAAACGGATTTCTCGAGAAAACTAAAACGAGAGAGAAAGAGAGGAAAACGGTACGGCCACCTTTTCCGTCGACCATTATCGAGCAAGCTCACGGAAATTTGGCAAATTTGCTACGTTTATCTTAACGAGAAGGACCTGTGAAAAGGATGGGGGATGGAAAACGAGAGAAAAAGATAGAGTCGCAAGGAAGAAAGGGGTATTCGAGCTTACAAAAATCCCTTTCTCCTGGCGTATTGTAGCCTGCGGGCTCCATCCAATATAATAGCGTTTTCTAGGACAGAGGACGCCGATAGTTTGCGCTATTGTCCGTGTTCGCGCGCGTCTGACAATATTCATACCCCTCCCTTTCTCTCTCTCTCTCTCTCTCTCTCTCGCTTTCTATGCGTCTGTCTTCCATTCTTTCGTTCGTTCTTTCTCCGTTACACACAGCAGATCGTAATGCCGTAAGATTCGTCTTTTTCTTCGCCGACGTCCTCACCGTGCACACACGAGCTTCTTCGCTATTCCTTCTCTCTCTCTCTCTCTCTCTCTCTCTCTCTCTTTTTCTACGAATAAAATATCACGGAAAAAGAGAAGGCAAACGTCGAATCGTGCAAAGTAGTATATCGTTTTCAGCCCTGCGAGATAATATTTACCTCTCGCTCGCTTGTCATCTTGAAAAAGAAAAAGAAAAAAAAGAAAAAGGAAAAGGAGAATAGAAGAAGAATAGAGTGGAAAAGTTTGTACTCCCTTCCACCCGGTTACTCTTTTTTTTCTCTCGGTCGATCCATTATCTTGGATACTGTTAATTAACGATAAAAAATGGAAACAGCTGGGAGCACGTATATTTGTCGTTCCACTCAAATTTTTTTAGGAGGAAAAACAATTGCGCTCGACGTAGCGAAATTAGGTGTCGCGACGACGGTCTTTTATTTTTCCCTTCGTTATCGCAGAAACAACGAATAGGCTTGTCGTTAACATTAATAACAATGTCATAAATATCGATAACACTCGAGCGACACAGTCGACGAGCTTTTATAAATATGTAGACACTTTCTGGATGGAACGACGACATAATAGATAAACGCTCTCCTGTATCCGCTAACAGCACTTTAATTTATTAACGGCTGCGCCAGCTAGGATCCACGCGTACACACTACGCTTCGTTTTTATTAATGCGTGTTCCGCGGTACAATAATGCGTAGCTATCCGGCCGTATCATCTCGTCCGCTTTCTAAACCATTGGTTCGAGCCTCGGGGTTTAATACCAGGCACCATTATGATTCAGCGCGTGGCACGCGCGCGCGAGAAGGTACGCTGGTTGCGCGCCATCGTCATCGCGTAATCATCCTATAATCATCCTTTCGTCGTACCACCATTTTTCTCCTTCTCCCGCTTTTACGCGGATCCAGAAAAATGGTTGGACGAGAGAGAAACGGAGAGAGGGAGAGAGAGAGAGAGAGAGAGAGAGAGAGAGAAAGAGAGAAAGAGATGAAACGGTACGATTCATTTCGGTTCGCGTTCGTTTCGCGCTGCTGGAATAATACGATAATAATACGACAAAGTCGCGAGTTTGGTTTCTCTCGAAGATTCCCTTACAAAAAATCACCGTCCAGCTGTATGCTTTCGATGAAACGTTATACTTCGCGTTCATTTTTCGTCGACACAAGGGCCGTTTTTACGAGGAACGACGATTCGTGACACGTGAAAAAGGAGGTGGTGGTGGTGGTGGTGGTGGGTAAAAGAGGACTGAAAAGAGGACTCAAAAGAGGAAGCTTCGAGGGATCTCGGAGGACGTCTTAGCGGAGAGGAAACGGAAATCCCGAGCAAGATCTCTTCGTCCTTTTCGTCTCGAAATGACGAGGACCTTGTCGGTGCATTTCGAGGAAACTACCAACCGGGTAGGTGCAAATTGATTCCTCGTGTTCGAACTAAGTGCCTTCTTATCGGCTAGAATTGGTTCCCGGCCAAAAAGTATGACGAATAGGTACGCGACAACGAGCTTGGAATCGTAAGAGCGTCCCGGCGGAAGCTTTTTAGACGAGACGCACGTTTCCCGATTTTTATCGATATGAAACTGCGAGAGAAACATTAAAGAGGAAGAGAATATAACTGCTCGATCCTTTTCCCGTGACTGCGACTCGATCGACTTCGATATTAATTCCTTATCGGACGTACTCGTACGTCCTAGCGTAAATTTACGGATTGCGGTAATCGAGTTAGTCCATTTATAATCTGTACTCGATATATTCGATCCGTAAATTATATCGAGCAACGTCGAGCAAGTTAGAAACGGAACCATGGACGATTCTCGAGCGATCCGAACGGAGTTTCGATTCATAATCGAGCTTTTTTGTACGAGTATCCGAAAGAAAAATCTTCAACGTTTCTGGCTGCTCTCGGCAACGGTCCAATTCCGTGGAACGTTGAATATACGGACTCTCCGACGCTTGCGCGAGCATGTTCCCATAAAGCGACTCTTCCATTGAGCGAATTGGTTAACCAGGTTAAGTGCGTCTTCTTTCGTTAGAGAAGCTCCAGGAAGATAAAAAGAAAAAGGGAAAGAGAGCGTGTACGCGCTCCGGACGACGGACGACGACGACGACGACGACGACGACGAAAGGAAAACGAAGCTCTTTCCGGTTTAGACGACGAGGACGTCGCGTCGGCTCGACGCTTTGCCACTCGTCGGCAGCTTGCCTCCTAATTAATACAATGCGAACGATCGATCAAAGTCAACGACATTCGAGTACTGCCGCCAGGAAAGCTTTCCGGTGGAAGAGGGATGCCCTGGGAACTAGAGAAATGGAGACGATGAAAGGCTTGAAGTAGAGAGGAAGAGAAAGAGAATTGGAATGAATTCTCTTCTTTCCTTTTTCCTTTCTCTCTTTTTTCCGCATACACTTTTTCCCTCTTTCCTCTCTCTCTCTCTCTCTCTCTCTCTCTCTCTCTCTCTCTCTCTCTCTCTCTCTCTCCCTTCTTCTCTTTTATGTTTGACGTGCATGCGTGAACACGCCGAGGCCTTAAAAATCCAAGTAATCGAGAAGTTGCGTGTGCCCTAGTTTCCTACTCCTCGAACCCAACTCGTCCGTACCATTTCTTCGGTATCGGTTTTGTGGCTGCGTCGGAAGACGCGGAGAGAGAAAGAGAGAGAGAGAGAGAGAGAGAGGGAGAGAGGGAGAGAGGGAGAGAGAAAGAATCGCCTACACCTACTTACTCGACGTTACCTCGTTCTCATCGCGTTTTCATTATTTTCATCGATTTCATCTCATCCGCGAGAAAGATGACGCGAAGAGAAACGAGTGCAACGATTTATCCTGTTACGATAAGTCCGTCCGATTGCTATGAACTTTGGCATTCGTCGAAGTATGAACAAAGTAGTAATAGTTGTAGTAGTAGTAGTAGTAGTAGTAGTCCGGTGATTATCAAAAGAGCTGATAAATATACAATTTTTAATAAAATACGGAGGGAACGTTTTTGCGCGTTCGATTAAACTTTCAATGACTTCGAGGAGACTTTTCTAAAGAATCGTAATATTAATTCGACGTAAATGGGATCGAAATATCTCTCGCGAGATTATCGCGTTCGCGAAAGTTTCGCGCCAAGTTAGCTTCTTCTTCCCTTGCTCTTCCTTAAATTTTCCTGGAAATTCTCGAGAGACGATATCGCTTACAATTAGCATCGAGCTTCGCGCCATGCGATCTCGAAGAGAAGAAACGATAAGGAAAAGCGTCCTTCGCAGCACTTTCTATAGATTCGCGCGTAGGTAGAAAGAACGCGAACTTGGTCGATATCGGGGACAATTGTCGCGTCATTAGTTTGGTAATAGAATCCTCCTGAATTCGACGAGTCGCGAATTACTCGTTCGCTCGATTCCGATGTCGAGCTGCCGTTGCTATTGCCGGTGGCAGCACAGTTTGCGCCGGTCTTCTTTCACGTTGCTACGAAATTTCCGCGAGTATCCGCTAGTCTTGCCTTTTTTCACTCTTTCTTTTTCTTTGCTTCCGATCGTAGCACGCGTACCGTAATTTACTCTCTCGCGTTGACGTTCCTTCGTTTTTATCGCACTCTTTACGAGTTATCGACCAGAGCGTTAAGTCCGGTCGTAACGATTAATATGCAACGGAAGACTTCAACTTATAGAAGACGTCGATAACAAGACGCAAGATATTTCAACGGAATCGTGATCGCCCATACCGTTGGATGCTTTGTTTTATAATAAACCCTGAGCGAGAGAATTTCATCCCAACTTGGCAAACTGAACTTTCATCTTCGTGCCGTCGTAGAATAACTCGAGTAGAAATTCGTTAATCGAATCGAAAAGATTTTTATTCTTGGTCAAAGTGTAACTTGCGATCGAAAGATATATATATAGAGGGGAGAAAAAAGCATGCACCCGCGCTCGTCGCGTCTTTCGAATTGAAACCGAATACCGTGGATATCTTCTCCGTGCACAAATTTGATTATAACGCCGACCAGAATCGGGCTTTTAAACGAGCAAACATCGTCCGAGCGCTCGCCATCGGAGGCTACTACGTACGTACGTTCCCGTCGCGTCGTCGGTGGTAGCCTAGCGCTAGCGGGGCTTTGTCACACGGTAATGGCGGGGGGGGGGGGGCGGGGACACGCCGAGAGCGTTTACGTATACGCGTTCGCGGCTCTACCTCTGGACCATCGTCGATTGCAATTCTATACTTTGACTTTTTTTCCTTTTTTCATTATTTTATTTTTATTACGACCATACTTCGTAAAAGCATTCAAACATTTGCAGAACGCAATGTACTTGCGATAAAAAAAAGTTGAACGATCGGTGTCGATGCACCAATGCATTATTTATATGCCGTTCGACGCGATTAGAATATCGACTACGGTTGCATCGAAGAGAAACACGGAGATCCTGCTAGGTTTGTTCCCTGTGGGAATAAAAAAAGGAACAAAATAATAATATTAATAATAATAATAATAATAATTATATAATAATAATAATAATAATAATAATAATAATAATAATAATAATGATAGTAATAATAATAAAAGAACGAAACGATAGATACGTCGGACGAATTGGCCGAGCCGTCGTTCCATACGCATGGAAGAATTTTAACGAACGCCTCGTAAATTTCTTCTCTAGCTTTGAAAATTATCGGTATATTTTGAAAGTTCAATCGTTTCGATCGATCGTCCATTTTCTATTTTCTTCTAAATCTTAACGTTGATTCACGTTCTCGAGTGGTCTCATTACGATCGTCGTTGTATCGATAACGATCGAAACGTCTTCGATTTTAATTCGCAGAGCCAAAGTACGGTTCGATTTCATTACCGTACTTATCTCGAGTCTGTTGGAAAAGAAGCTTTCCCTTCCGCCATTTCCTCGACACGTCGCTCGTATCGAGAAAGCAGATCCGAGTTTTTATCAGCCGCGGGCTAACGGAAAAGCTCGCGCGAACCTTCGAAATGACGGTTTCCTCATCTTAAGTGCCCATCCACCTATCTCGTTTTCCGACTGGAAGCAATCTCGTGGCGAGGATGGCAGGGACAGGACATTCTTGCCCTATCCTCCTATTTTCTCCTTCTACGGTCTTTCCTCCTACTCGGCCCTCTCTCTCTCTCTCTACCTCCAGCCATTAGGCGATTCCCACTCGACTCGAGCGAACGTCGACAATAATGTTACCCCGACGCGCGACGTCGGCCATCGTCGTCGAGAACAAAGCTACTAGCGCGTTCTTGCAAATGCGTCCGATCTTATTAGTGGAAGGGAGAGAAGGAGAGAAAAAGTTCTCTCCTTTGACAAAACGAAACCACGAGAAAGATTTTTATCGCATTTTACGGGTCGCCGTGTCTGCTAGCAATATCGAACGTAGATATTCGCACGGGGGACACACGCTCGAGCAATTTCACAAAACCTCCTACATTTCTTGCCTCGTTTTTCACCGTACCCTTTATAACATTTTCCTATCGATCGAGCGAACGAGAAAAGTAACTTTCTGTCTCTTCTCAACGTCGACGTTCTCTACGCGAACGCGACCATACTTTTTCTTCGATAATATTTTTTTCGTCTTTTATATGTCCGCTTGACGTTTGCGCGTAACGCGTCAATACCGTAAAGAAAAGGATTATGGTTAGCATCGACGAGAGTTTTGTTAATTTCAATCGGTCCGAGTCATTCGGTGAAAATTTTCATCGATCTCGCTTTTCGGCCAGTGAACGTGAACGTGATTCGCCGCGTATGTACGCTTACAAAAGGTGCACACAGACTTTGTACGTACATAGACACGACGTTCGTTCCTCGAACGAAATGCTCTAATTAAGTTCTTCTTTCGCAGGACAAAGACCCCGACTCGCGCAGAAATTCGCAATTACCTGAACCGCGGGAGCGTCTCGCAAACGGGGCGCGCTTGTAATTCAGCCCATCAAGACGACGACCTTTTTCGTGTCAAAAATATAACGAGTCAAAGCGTCGAGTTAGACGGTTTCGAGCTAAAAAGTCGGTCGCTACTGCTTTTCCCGGTTTTCCTCGCTTTTACGTTTCTACCATAGACACCTTCTTTCGCTTTTGACGTCCGAGTAAAAGACATTATTTTCTTATCCGACAGCACCAAAGTATTATATTATACTTTGAGTTTCGTAAGAAAGGTGTTTCCGGGAAACACCCCACGATTCTCCATCGGCTGATTTTGATGGATGAGACCCGATCGAGGAATCGGCGATAGGTGGTGGGTATATATCGTCCTCGTCCTCGTCCTCGTAGACGCTTAAGTGGAAACGCACACGTAAGAAACGTACATACGTGCGTCGTACGTCTCGCGTGCACATCGTAGCATGCCCCGAGGAACGCGAACGCAGCGAGCCTGTATCGCTCGAGTGGACGGTATGAGAAACAAGAAGGAGAGAGAGAGAGAGAGAGAGAGAGAGATACAGAGATAGAAGAGTCACGGGATTCGAGCTCTCGGGGTGGGTGGTATACGACTGCGATAGTCCTTGCGAGAGCTCCGACGCATCTCTCTCTCTCTCTCTCTCTCTCCCACTATCTGATATCGCAGCAAGAGGCGAAAGCTTCGTTGTTCGTCCCGAAGCCTCCGAGAAACGTCAATAACGGCACCACCAAAGCGCGTTCGTGCTCGTTCGACGGCGCCACTTTCATTAAGGAAAATAGCCCGGGTACGATGAAATTTGTGAGCAGCCATGCGCTCGCGAATCGTCCGAACGATCCCTACGTTCGGTCGCGATCGTGAGACGACGTAACACCTTGTTCTATGCTTCGCGAACGACTAAGGTTGGTTTTAATCTAGGCAAAAACTATGACACAGTTTCCGAGATGTTGGTTCGGCTTTAACGCGTCTTTCACTCGGTCTCCTCTCTACCTTCTTGTACTCGGCTACCTGGTGGATACTATAGAATTACAAGGCGCGAGTCTTTGGGTTAGCGAACCCGTAGACGCATTATTATTGCAACGATATCCAACGAGCGTTAAACAACGATAGAGGTCAACGATGTGTTCGCGCTCGTTGAAACTCTCCTCGCGGCGTGTTCGCTCTCTCGAACCCCGAGTAATCCGAGTCGAGTTTGTGGCCTCAAACCTGTCTCTCTCGTCGGATAGAATCGATAAAACGGCAAACGTGACGATCGAGATCGATCCGATGACTTTCCAACACGTGTACGTACCCACTTGGTTGGGTCACGGCTAAACCGGGACCGTTCAAAGTTTATATTATAATTCGCGTATTATCTCTTTATCCGTTTAATTCGTCGTCGCGTAATTTTCGTATCGATAGGAATATTCTTCTCCCTTTTCCATCGCTATCGACTTTTCGTAGATAAAATTTCAATATAAACTACGCGATCCATCCTTCATCGAACGCGTTTCCTTTCGTCCAACTTTTTCTTTTTTAATTCCATCTAACCGATAAACTGATATTACCGGTTATATTAATCCTTTACCCTATTACCACGTAACATTCGCCGCCCACAAAATAATAATTTCTCACTTTTCTTTCCTTCTAGTTCGGTGGAAACTCGATTACCGCGTACCCATTGTCAATCAGCGATCTATTGTCGCGCGACATCGGTAAAACGCGCGATGGTCGATGCTTGATAATTCAAACGCGTGCCTTACAATTACGTACTATGAAAATTTCATCTTCATTCTCATTCCAATTTTGAGACCATTCATCGTCGTATTAAAAAAAGGTATCGCTCTTCTTTGTTCCAGGTACGTAAACGAGACTGTCCGACGAGTTGGGCGTTTTCGGTAAGTCAACGATTTGTTAATTTAAAAAAGGAGGATCTTTCGTCGGCCGGTCGCACTTTGATAAAACTGCGAACGACGAATCCAACGATCCGTTCGTAATTTTCGAAGAAAGCGTTAAAACAAAGCGATTTTTCGAAGAAGCGTTAAAACAAAGTTCGGATGCGATTGGAATTAATGTGTCCTATCGAACGTCGCGCGTACGAAGCCGAAGGTAGCCGACGCACGTTCTTTCGAAATAAAGAGCGCGATTGAAATTTCAGAGAATTTATTATTAAAAGTATCCTCCTTCTCGTTCGATCATTCGACCGATAAAACACAGTGCGTTCGTCCGTTTCCTTTCGTTTTCGGTTAAATAAATTCTTTCTCGTTTGATCGTGTATATGTATATATATATATATATATATATATCGATGGGACGACGAAAGAGATTATATAAAAAAAAAAAAAAAAGAAAAACCGGTCTCGAGCTGCCGTGTCGTATCATCTTTTAGCGAGAGACGCGCAAACTCGATGACACTCGAAGCCGGCCGAGATATCGCAACCTCTTTCGAAAGGTCCGCCCTCGCTCATTCTCCTTTTCCCTCTCATCATCTAGAATCGTACTCGAGCCCCACGGTCCTTCATCTTCACCTTGCATCCCTCTCGGGGTCTCTACGAGCGAGTCCTTCTGTGGCCGCGCCGCCTCCGTGCCGCTTGGTAACAATGCATTTCTCTCGGCCCATCGAGCACCACCACCACCACCACCACCACCTTTTCAAAGAGAAAAATCTATTAAAATGTCGTCGGTAAAACACCGAATCGTATAGTGGTTACGATACGTGAACGGCGGAGCGCGCCTGTGAGCCAAGGCACATTTAAAATCGAAGACTCGAAAACTTTAGAGGGAGAAGGAGAAGGAGAAGGGACGATCTCAAAGGATATATTCTACCAGCGATAATAGTTCGAAAGGAAGAGCTCGGATCGATTTTATCGTGTCTATCGATGTCTCGAAATCGTTCCTTCAAAGCAAAGTACTTATACTCGTTTTCGTATCGTACTCCAACGACGATAAACCCAATTTTTATCCTTTTATCCGTCCTATATAAAGGAGACGAAACTCAACGACCTAGACGGATATCCGTTCGTCGTGAGCCCGTTCGTTGGACGCGGCCACCGAATACTACCCGGGTATATCATGGTTTATAATGACCGATAATAAATCCCCGTTCGGTCATCTTTGGGAGAAGAGCGCGGTCCTCCGCGAAACGGCCATCCGGGCCAGTCGAAATTGCTTTGTCAATTTCAATCTGGAATTATTTCCTGTCGTAATATGCCGATGGTAAACCGTCTCGAATAGAACGAGACGGCTCGTGCGTAACGATTTCCTCTTACCGAGTCGAATCAGGCTTGATCGTTGTCAACAGGAAATTGCTCTGACCTCTCCTTTCTCTCGTTATAAATCCTCATTCGTAAGCGTTCAAAATTCTACAAACACTTGCGATTTTCATTCTTCCGTCGGAAGAACTCCTCGTTAATGACTAAGACGTCCGTGCGTATACCTTTAATTATCTCTATCTGTGTCTCTGCCTATGCATTTTACAACGTTCCTCGTTATACTGGAGGGACGTAATAAAAAGAACATTGCCGTTATATCGCCGCGGACGAATATCGCGATCGCCAGGAGGACATTCTTCATCGAAAGAAAGAAAGAAAGAAAGAAAGAAAGAAAGAAAGAAAGAAAAAAAGAAAGAAAGGAAGGAAGGAAGGGAGGAAGGAAGGAAGGTATTCGTTGCTTCTCTTTCGCGTAATGCCTTCTCGACATCCCATTTCGGAGAAATTACATGCACCTGACGTGGACGGGTTTACGAAGATAATAAAACTAGGAGAAAAGAGAATTACGAGATCCGCGAGTGAAATTGGCCGCGACAGAGATTTCCATCGTCGTGGAATCGCGTGGGTTGGTTGGAGCGCAAAGTCGATTTCTCTTCGAGGAGGAGATGGCTACGAGCAGAGCCAGCCGGCGGGGGTCGGGGGGGAGGGGGGAAGGGGAAGGGGAAAAATAATGAAATCGAAGAGAGGGCGCAGCACTTAAACAACGTAATTCGTTCGCCGATTTGCAAAATTAGACGGTTGAATCTAAGAGAGCTAACGCCGGTCCAAACGAACGGAAGAAAAAGTTGTCTTTTTATATCGAACCTCCTTTGCGAATTATTCCTTCTTGTTAAAACAAACATGTCGGCGAATCGATCCAAATTTAGCATATGTCGAATTTCCCGTGGGAATATCCCTTACTCTTTCGAACATTACGACGTTGAGTAATTTCTCTTAAACGCAACATCACTTTGGCATACGTATAAAATGATTTGAAGGTTAATCGAAAAGAATCACTCGCATCCCTATCGACGCTAAGAAAGTTTTCCAGTTAAACGAGTTCGAAGAAAAATCTATGACACGTATTTGTCAGCTTTAAATTGTCGAATAGAATAGTACGATGAAATAATATCGGTCAGCACATTTTTTTCTTCCAAAGAAAGCCAAACGAGGTTAGTTATTCTCAGGCTAGGCATCGTACCCAGTTATCTCAAGATGAAACTCTGAGAGAAAGTAGGAACGAGAAGGATATATCATATTTTAGTACTTAAATGAACCCATCAGCGATATTTGTGCCATCCCTCGACACAATATAGAATCGATGCGAGATAGGACGGAGAATAGAATCGTTCGCCCTCGGGCTTCTTACTCCCCTCCCTTTTCCTCGCTTACGTCGACGGTACAAAAGCTTCGAAACGACACGAGTTTATGACGATTCCGATCGATCGGGTTGCGAACGTTTCAAGGTAAAAGGACGAGCTGTTCGAAATTCCTGATAACTATGACGACTCCATCAGAGAGTGCTATCGGTCGATTTACGTTTCGCTCGCGGCAGGATTCCGAGCTCGCGCGAGAACCCTTTTATCGAGACGTCTCTCTCTCTCTCTCTCTCTCTCTCTCTCTCTCTCTCTCTCTCTCAAGTTAAGAGAAAGAGAGAAAGATCGAATGGAGGAAAAAAAGAATTTTCCATTCGACCAAGAGATTTCGTCGATAAACAAAATTGCGAGATAAGATTCGAAGATTCGGTGTATCGTTTTTCGGCATACGTTCCATCGAATCATCCTCAACGATTCGTTTCTCGTCGATATTCAACGTTCGGCAACTAGGACGCCTTCCCGACTACATGGTAATACCGACATTTCTCCCCTCTCTCTCTCTCTCTCTCTCTCTCTCTCTCTCCCTCTCTGTCTCTCTCTTTCTCTTCTCGTTTTCCGTTCGCAATTCGTTGCATAATTCACAACGCGTTGCGAGCTTGCCGAGAAGGAAAAAGAGGAACGATCGAACGACGAATTAAAGTGGTTTCGCGTGTACACGGAGGGTGTTTTGAAAAATGAAGAAGAAGAAGAAGAAGAAGAATGCAACAAAGAAAAAAGAAAAAAAGAAAAAAAACGAAAAAAGAAAAGCGAGATGAAGAATACGCGGTAGGTACATATATGCATCGGATATGTTGTATACGCGGATGTCGTTCTTCGCGTACATAGATATACCGTATATACCTACTAGGAACGATACGATATTGCTCCCTGTTGCTCGTAAATCCCTATTTCAATATCCACTCGAAGGTAATTAATAACCGTGCGCGTGCGTCGTACCAAGTGTCGAAACCAACGAGAGAGATAAAGATAGATAGATACTATGCCAACGACGACGAATAACGGAGAGAGAGAGAGAGAGAGAGAGAGAGAGAGAGAGAGAGAGGAAGAGGGGAGGGGGGTGAGGAAGGGAGAAAAGACTATTTTCTCTGCTAGAATCAAAATTAATTTAGCATCGTTTTATAATACCATCGCCACTCGGCTGACCAACCGAGCGATTTATGGAGGACGATATTTTAGCCGTCGAATAGGGATTGCCTGTGCTGTGCTGCCGTGCTATACTACCTGTAGTAGCGTGCTTAACGCAGGAGGAATCGTCCAAACGAGACATCCTGGTCGTTACACGTTTTCAGATACACCGTTGTTAACGCTGGTGCGGTGACAGAAGCAAAAATCCGGGAGAAAACCGCACGAATCTCTCTCTCTCTCTCTCTCTCTCTCTCTCTCTCTCTCTCTCTCTCTCTCTCTGCCCCTCCCTATCCCTCTGTCTCTGCCTTTTTCCTACTTTTCTCTCCTTCACTTTTCCTCGCTCTCCTCGTTATTTCATTGCCGAGCTTTTTTCCCGCGCATTAATTACCTTCTCCGAGTTAATTAGACTACCTCCATAGTGAAAATCGGAGATCTAACGAATGAATTCTTCCTTTGCTTTTATTATGTCCGTACTCTTTCTTCGTACTCTTATCTTTATTCTCCCCGTCGAGTAGTATGTACGCGCTACGATCCTTGTCTAGGATTTTATTTTTTTTTCTATTCGCGCGGCCGCTTTTCGATAAGTACCAAGAAGACGATGAATTCGAAGGAAACGATTATAAATCAACGATAAATCTCGTTAGGAACGTTTCACGGCATAATTTCAACATCCATCTCCGTTAACGCCGCCGTAGACGAAGTCATGGTTGTTTCGGGCCCCGCTGATCTTTTTCGAGACGCATCGTCATAATCGCGGTAAATATTTCGCCTTGGTCCTACCGCTGTTAGGAATCCTATTAGCGGCGCGACGCGACGCGACGCGACGGGAGGCATCTTAATTGACGCGGACGCGTCGCGCTCGCTCGCTCGTTAACAACGATATTCTAAAGGTTGGTGCGTCTTCGAAAACACGGCTTCCTTCTCAATTACGCGGTAACGATATTACCTCGGCTAATCAGCCGATCAATGTGCCTGTCCTTTCGATAATTAGTTCTTTTCTTCTTCCTCTTGTGCGGTTAATAACGGTGTCTTTTTTAGCAATGACTCGTTTGCATTTCGACTAACGCGTTACCCAACGCGCATTGCGAATCGGAAAGAGATTTTCCTTTCTTAATGGCATCCACTTTGCCTGGCATGGTTCGCGGATATACAAAGAGAGAAGAATAAGGTATATTTGTTTCTCTTTGCGAGGAAACGGTAATAGAAAATGCAAAGAGCAAAGGAAAGAGTGGAAACGTCGTTGGTACGTTGGTTCGACGGACGAAAGAATAGAGGAAAGTGATTCGATTCGACGAAATGAGAAAATGGAAGGGAACGAAGTAGATGAAAGTGGAAAAGAATTCTTTACGCGCGAGAATCGAACGCATAGCTATTCCATAGGCGGAAATTACGAGGTTGAATATGCATTATAGGGAGATTCGTCGGTTTTCGCCGAGGCGTAAAATTTCTCGATGCGTTTCTCCGGGCCATATAAAGATATCCTTTCTACTGGGGGGGGGGGGGTGTGGGGTGGGTATGGCTACGGCGGTGGTCACGGCAATAGGAGTTAATCGTCGCCCTGGTGTTTCGGCCACGATCCGCTCGGCCAATGTTTATTTAAACGAAGAATTTGCATTGTAAATCGACGCTTCTATAACGTGTGTTCCCCGTGAAGGGAGACGGAGCGGAGGTGGACAAGAAGGAGGAGCACCGGGATAATCGCAGTAGCGTCGGAAATAACGCGGCGAGATGCTCGCGGCCTCGGGACGAGACTCTATTTCGGCTATGAGATGCGAAAACTCGAATAAAATTGTCCACTCGACAATTGGACGAAGGGGGGGGGGTTAATCAGCGAGAAGAGCGGCGGCAGCAGGCAGAAGCGAGTGGACAACGTCGTCGCGTTTGGCATGCAACTGCCACCGGACCACCGCTAACCCCGGCAGACGTTCTAAACAATTTTCGAGTTTTCAACGTCGGCGCTACGCTAAATTGCAGAGTACCATTAACCGGTACCACACTGAGTAAACTCCAACGACGGAGTAACTTTGTGCAAACGTAATATACCGGCTTTCGCGATCTCGACTTTTCCCTTTCGCCTTTATCTCCCATTTGAGGTCGCCTACCACTTTGCCGGGAAGCATTTAGATCCGTCGAAAGAAAATTCTTCGTTTCGTCTTCTTCGGTCAAAGGTGGGGGAGGCCAATACTTTTTCTCTCGGCTATCGATTATCGTGATAATAAAAAGGGGACGAAAGGGGCCGGGGAAGAAAATTAGACGAGAACCGCGTCCTCGTCTCGGTTCCTTCCGATACAAACCACCACGATCGTTCTCCGGTAAAAGCGAGAGGAAGGAGGACGAGGACGAGGACGCGCGTTAGGTGGAAACAACTTGTAGCTCGATCCTCGGATAGGCTACGTCCAACGATAATGGAGTACGGGCGGCCCCGAGACTGGTTTACGCGTTCGCCTCTTACCTATCGCGCTCCTTTTATCTTCTACTTTCCCCCGGCATATAGCTAACGCTATATCGCCCAATTTAGCTACCCAATCTCTCTCCCACGTTATATTACCTTCTTCACCCAAGAGAAGACTCGATGGATCATTCCAAAATCAGCGAAGCCGCTCGTTTCGCACGCGATCGATCCTCTTTCGCCAAGCACGGTTTACGTTACGATTCGCAACGTAGCTCGCAGGAAGAAATCCTTTCGGTAGATTCGATTCGACGAGCGCTTTCGTCGATAGAGTAAACCAAATGTTGAAACGTCGGTCTACAAATACCTTGATCTACAAATACCGATAAGTATCAATCGGATTTCCCCGTTTCCGTTTGGCTTACGAAGAAAACTTTGATTCTTCGATCGCCGTTCGCCCCGGAGGCTTCTCGTTATTCGAATCTCTCTCCCTCTCTCTCTCTCTCTCTCTCTCTCTCTCTCGCTTTTGTCATCGACTCGGACGCGGCCGACTTCCCTCGCTTTTCCAATATCGCGAAACTTTTAAAAGAATTATTGCCTCGAGTACACTACCTATGGGCAAACGTCTTTCTTCGTTTCATTCAACGGAGCCCGTCGGCTCTTTTCTGCCCTTTTCCTTTTCCTTTCCTCTTATTTCAACCCCTTACCGATTATTTTTCTTTTCCGTCGTAGCTACCCGCTTCTCCATTTTCCTTCTCCCTCGAAGACTTAACTCTGCTTTCGAACGAACGCGCAATAGCTTCGGTATTTCGCGACTTTGTGAAAACACGCCCGCGTATACCTGTACGCGGGCTTTTATTCGGTCACGCGCAACACATCGCCTATCGGATGTCTACTATGTCGGTGGTCCGTCGGATCTTTCATGAAAGACCATGAAATAATTACTCTCCTGCGAAAACGCCACTGCTAAAAAGCTTTCCCTCGTTACCCTTTCTCTAAGTATACCCCCAGAGCCGCCTATGCGCGTGTATGCGTCCATCCGGCTCTATCCAGGATATAACCAGAGGCGTGGAATTGGTTTCGTAGAAATTCGAAAAATCGATATACTTTGGTACTTTATGAGATGGAAAAGAGTCGAGAAAATAAATGAACGAGAAACGAAATGAACGAGATTATCGAGTACCGGGTGGAATTGCAAAGTCGGTCCTGTGTTAATTCGATTACATTCAACTTTACCCCGTAGTCGATTTACGATGTCATATTCGATTATAATAAAACGATAAGACTCTCGGAAGAATGTTAAAACGTGGTCACAAGTTAACGATCGAACGTCCGTAAAGTCTTTGCGAATAAAAAGTCTGCAGGAGGAAGAATTTTAACGACGTCGACGTCGCCATGATCTCGACCGTAAATTTAGTTTCGTCCTTTTCACCGTCGTTGTTAATAAATGTAACGTTGCTCTGAATATGTATGATCCTTTTGTGGACATTGTATATACCTGTACATAGAGACGTGTATAGAGTGTATTCAAGTTGGTGAGATATAACCGCGGAGGATCGTTCTAAAGCAGAATTGAATGAGAGAGCGAGGGGGGGGGAAGAGAGAAGGTGTGTGTGTGTGTGTGTGTGTGTGTGTGTGTGCGCGCGCGCGCGCGCGCGCGTGAGAGAGAGAGGGAAATAAATAACACCGAATATCTACTCCGAGTGGATTTCTTCTTAAAAACTTTCCGGTGTGCTTCCCAAAGTTGCATATTTTTTAAGCATAATATTTTTCTTCAACGCCGAGAGAATAAAAAAAAAAAAAAAAAAGAACAAAAAAAGAAAACGATCAAACGGCAATAAAGGTAAAGGGGGGATTTTTGTAACGAGAGGAAAAACGGGCGACGCGTCGTCGAAAAGTTCGACCATCGATACCAAGGAGAAATTTACGATCTCTACGGATATTTACTCGCTTTACCTATCTTCCCCGAGTAAAATACTACGACGAGGAGTAATACGATTTTGAGTACGGCGCTTGTAAGTGCATAGGCGCCCATTCGCGCGTGCCTTCCCTGCCGTAAGCATCGCGAAAGGGGTAGCGAGGTATCCAGGGTATCCAGGGAAGGTCCTTTGACCGGCTACCGTACGAGTCCGTCAGGCATGTGTGTGCTCATTTGCATGGATTAGCCGCTTGTACGAGCTTTCGATGTAGACTTCTCATCTACGTCAATGGGCATTAGCTTCGGCGCAATCCCTCGTCTACGTGCGCTCTGTCTGGGAATAGATTATTGCATAGATTTAGCATTCCCGATGCGTTTACGCATGCCGACGGGGAATCGACGACGGCTTCGCATACGTGAAAAAGCCCGACGCCGAAGGAACAAAGCACCGTCAACTTGGACCGAACTTTGACGCGCTTATGCGCGTTCATCCGATTCACCTTTGGGATAGACTTTAGGATTCGATCAGGACCTTTCCCAAGGCTACTTTCATGTCCCATTCCAACCAGTGTGGCTCTTTTCCCTTTTGACTTTTTCCTGCCAAACGTTGCGAGCAACGCGCAATTTTATTTCGTTTCGTTCGACGTGGCTCCTATATAAAGACGTAGCCCGGGCGCGTTTCAAACGAACCGATTGTACTCGACGAGAGTACAAGATCGCGAGTAATTTAGAGTTCGCTTGTCGCGCGACGTTGTCGGACAAAAGGTCCCAGCGATACAATAGCCGTTTTGTTTCCTCGTCGGTTTTAAACGCATCGCCCGGAAATGAGGTCTAGCCTCTCGAATATATTCGATTCGTCTCGTCTCGTTTCGTTTTTCGTTTCGTTTCGTTTCGTTTCGTTTCGTTTCGTTTCGTTTCGTTTCGTTTCGTTTCATTTCGCTTCGTTCAGAACTAGGCGTAGATACAGATTCGAAGAGTCTTTTTCGCGAACGAAACTGCCTCGGTTCGCTCTCGTATCTCCTATCTCGTGTCTCTACTAACAAGGCCTCGATATCGCATATATACCTACCTACCTACCTAGCTGCCTGTCTACCTACCTACCTACCTACCTACCTACCTACCTACCTGCATTTTATCTCTCCGGCGCGCCACAGCTCGCGTGCACGCGCACACAGTCGATAGCCAATAGCGGGTAGCCTCTTTCGATCGAAAATACAAAGCTTGTCATTGAGCCGGTACGAATTTATAGCATTCCGATTGTTTCGCAAACAGCGTTACCGGAATGGATCCGAGTATCTAATCGCCTATCTATGTACTATGTTTCGAAATAACGTTATCGTAAAATGATGCTATTGGTTTGGATCACAAATCGTTTGAACCAAAGTCATCTAATTATGGTTTTCTGCGAAACGAAAGAAAGAAAAGAAAACAGAAAGAAAAAAGAAAAGAAAAAGGAAACGGGAGAGAAAAGAAGCGTTTCTCAAGTACCATAACTTTTGGCGTAGCCTGCGTTAAATAGTAAAATTCTTAACGTCGCGCATAAATTTTTACTATTGGTTTCGATCAAAGGAAGTAGCTCGATAGCTTATCGCATAAATTTAACGTTCCTGGAACGTTTACCCAGCTACGTACACTTTGCTTGTCCGGCGTAAGTTACGTAAACCCAAAGGCACAAAGGTAAACCAAAGGCAGACGAACCAGCGACAAACGTTGATTGAATTCCGAACTTCCGTTTATCTGGCGCGCAGCATCCTTCCGAATAGACGCATACACGGGCTCCATACATAATCCTTCTCTTTCATCGTTACCACCCCCCGCTCTCCTCTCGCTCCGGTCTTCGATTATCGAACGATTACGATCCCGTCGTGTTACTTCTTTTTTTTCTTTATAAATTTTTTTCTTTTTTCTTTCTGTTCGAATCAATACGAAACGGCATCAACGAAGATTTTACTTTTGGGAAAATTAATTAAGCCTGCTTTCCAAAGTTCCTCGAGGAGCGTCGCCGGTGGGAGAGTGGTTACGTGGTTTGGCGGACTTACCTAGAAGAGAACGGGAAGAAATAGCAAAGGCGGACTCGCACCACTGAATATTCATATATTATAATCGACCCCTATCTCTTTTTCTTATAGGACGAGCTAGACGTCGTGCGTGCACGATTTTCTTTTTCGCCCTTTTCGCTCTTCGCTCTCCTCTCGTCGACTCCTTCCTTCTAGGAGTCTATGAGACTACGGACTATGATGCGCATAGTCGCCGGACGCAAGACCCTCGTTAACTCGGTTTCGTTCGTCCGAACTAATCATTTATCGTTCACGCCTTTATTCGCAAATTACTAGTTATCTATCCTTCAAAGAGCAGAAAATTCGATAAAACAGAAAACAGGAAAATATAAGAGCCGGAGACGATACACGCCATCCTACACGCCTTTCGATTAATTAATGCCCCCGGTGTAGCCGAGAACTCTCCGTGGTGGGAAAACTGCATAAAACAAAAGTAGAAGTCGGTTGTGCGAATGAATCGAGAGTGGTGTTGGGTCGGGAGGTTAGCGAAGGGTGCTTTCGAGTCGGCCGCGTAACGAGCCGATATCTGCATCGGTCTACTTCAGGGACGCGATGAATTATACGGCACAAAGACGGGGGGATAAGGAAGTCGAGTGGCTCGGCGGATCGCTCGGCGGACCGATCCGATATTATTGTATAACGCGCGTACGGCCCTTTCTACGCGTGGTACGCGTCCACTTTTCGCGTCTCGCCCGAACACTGGACGCGTGATGAATGACGCGCAGAGAATGTGAGCCGTGAGAAAGGAAAAAGAGACGAGACGAAAGGCTGGTCTTCTTAAAGATTTCGAATGGAGCAAAATCCGACGTTACTTTCCATCATTTCGTTCTTCCTCGAGGATACTACGGTTACGATAGTTATCTCTCCTTATCTTTACCGATCAATTTTTATCCTCCTCGACGACGTTGGTACTTTTTCTATGGAGTGCGTAAAGTTAGAAAAATACGTGCGAGCACGCGTAACGCCGACCTCTCGAAATCCATCGACGCTGCCGCTCTATTCGAAGAATGGAGACGAAAGACATCGAGGATCGTTACGTTTCGTTACCGGGTCAAGTGGATGATCCCGTTAACGAAGCGCTACTCTTAGCATTCAAATCGCACTCTAACGATCCGCTCTTTTTTCCCCTCTTCGACCGTCCTACCTACCCTTGTCGTCCTTACTCCTTTATTCATTCGACTCTTTTATAATTCCGGTGTCATCGCAAGGCTGTTTGCTCCGACAATTATCTTGTTTCTTCTTTCTTTTTTTTTTTTTTTCTTTTTGTTTTTCTTTTTTCTTTCCACGCGAACGATGCGACGAAAAGTCGAGACTTTTGACTTTTCGGAAAAGTCAACGAACGAATACTTGCTCGGGGACCTATTCCGAGCAAATACGATTTTATAGGATTCAACGAAAATCAAACTGTCGCGTCTACGCGTTTAAGAGATCTAAAAAGCAAATTATCCTTCGGAATTCACGAATTTCCTCGGACTCTTACGCAAAATATCCTGATATAGTTTTTAATCGTTTCGCCGTGATAATAGAGTAATTATAGTTTTGTTCTCAGCCGTTGCAATTTTATGCATACGAGAACGAAGGGTGTGCGACGCTCTTCGCGCTTTTGTTTATCCCCGAATTATTTCGTTATCCGATTCGAGTACGCGCGAGGCCATTAAATATTTAACATCGCAGTATTTAATTACCCTACGCGTACGTTACTCGGCCACCGATCGAATCGAGCGAGATAGTTTACCGATATCGCGTACGAAGGCAATATACGCGCAAATTAATCGAAATAATACGAAATAAGATAGATATTTTCGTTGGTGCCGTGGTCGGACCATTATTCTTTTCGGTATCCTCATAATCTACGATATCTCCTCGTTGACCTACTCGAGCTCGGTTCGCACGGTTCTTCCTAGTCCTCGTAATTCTCGACATAATTCTTTGTTACGAGACGGTGAAAAGTCCTCGAGGAGGGAAAGAATGAAGTAAGAAGGGAGGTGGTTGGATCGAAATCATGACACCCGGCGCTACTCGAATAAAGTCTACCCCGATATACTTAGAAAAACTTTGTCATCCGCGAGTCGCCCTCCACGATATTCTAACGATATTCCTGTTATTCGGCCTAACAAAGTGTCGCATAACGATCGATTTTTTTTCTTTTTTTTTTTTTTGACGCAAACAAAAACAGGGATTAATCGATAATAAATTGTCGTTTGTATGGTACTCTAGAAAAACACGAGTTTGTTCTCCTTACAAGTCGATCCGCGATCGTGGTATCGTTAGGAAGGAACGAGGAGACTCTCTAAAAAGAAATGAGAAGAGGAAAAGGAATCTCTTACTCGATTGGACGGAATCGGTCGATGGATTTGTTTCGTCGTTTTCTACTAAACTACCGTAGAGACGAGCCAGCTTTAAGAAGAGAGAGAGAGAGAGAGAGAGAGAAAACTCTTCGTGCAACTCGAATTAGCCCGTTTCGTATTTTTCCCCGTGATCGCTCTCACCTTCTCCCCTCCTAGTAATCTTTTCAACTAGACTCCTCTCGTCTCGATCGACTTTTCGGCCATCTCTCGAGTAGTCCTTTCACCCATTCACTCTAGCGAATGACAATGAAAAAGGAAGAAACGAAGATAGATCTTAAGAGGGAAATTAAAGGTCGTCGGGGATGGAAAAAGGTTTCTCGTAGTCGTGTTACCAGCGATGCTCGCGACGACGCCGGTGGCTCGCGTCTCTGGTTGCCGACTAAAAGCTCTTGGGAACTCGGACCTAGAGAGACCTAGAGTAAAACCTTTTTATCAATTTGCGAGTAACCAGAGAGGAAGAGAGAGAGAGAGAGAGAGAGAGAGAGAGGGCGTTTGCGGCTTAGCACGGTATAAAGTTTGGAATATATACTAGTTATCTTTTCAACGGCATATAACAAAGTCTGAAAATAACTAAATCGCCACGGCCGGTAGTAAATTTGTTCGACGATTTTATTCTCACTCGTAAATCTCGTCGTTCCATTCACGGCGAACGAGCCATGCGTCCATTCGACGAGTTACTCGGCGATGCTTTCATCCGAGACGACAACGAGACAGTTGCAAAATGAATAGTTTACTAGCAAACTAACAGCGTAAATCAATGAATTAATACGCGTTACAAATTTTCTTCATCCTTGTCGCGATTTTTGCCCGTTAAACGTAAAAGAGATTTGCATTTAACGAGAACACCACCGCGCGAAAGGATCGTGATCCAGCGAGTCGATATACGTAGGTGCGTTGGTGATCGTTTCCTCGTCGTACCTACTTGCCGTTACGAGTTACAAACTTTTCGCACGCGATCCCTGCGAGTCGATAAAGCTTGTGGTCGGACTCTTCGACGTTGATCGATATTACTTGTACTCGTACGATATAAATGGGAAGAAAATCGTACGACTCGTCTCCACGTTGACGCGTAAATAATATAACGCTTATTGTTCGAAGGCACGACGGCGCGTTTAAAGTTTCATAAACATTTATTATTCCAACGATATAATATTATTATAATATTACTTTTTCTCGTCATAAGAGTAGATTTCTAAAGGAGCCAGTCTCCTCCCTACCTGTCTCCCACCGTAACAAAACATTTCTTTCGTATCGCTAGGTTTTCCTCGACGTAGTAGTTTATTTTTCAATGGTACCACGAGAGACGTAAATAACGCGAGGACGCGCCGCGTGGGTGTGGCATAATACCGTACGCCACCATCCTCTCTCTCTCTCTCTCTCTCTCTCTCTCTCTCTCTCTCTGGCACCTCCGTGCAACGTATAGACAGTCGAAAGTGTAGCATAATGCCGTACGTCCTCGTATAATATACTAGCGGTTGAAAAGCCGAAGAAAAAGGAGGGAAGGAAAGAAGCGAAACGGGTTCGTACGGGACACGAGGAAAGATTCTTCTTTGCTAGAAGGGCAAAAGCTAAATAAATCTCGTCGCATCGGCAAACTTGTATTATTTTCGATCTTCCTTTTTGCTCTTCTACTCTCTCCTGCCGATACCGTGTATTCGTTTTATTAACGACCGTCGGTACGCCGAGCCGGACGAGGATTCTTTTAGAAATATAATAATTAACGTCACCGAATAAGAGAAAGCGATTCGTTTACTTTTTAGGCATTTATCGCAAACGATTTGTTTCACGCGACCGATATAAAATTATTTCGCATCTACATATATTTATGATACATTTACGAGAGTAGGAAATAAAAGAGAAGAAGGAAGAAAATAGGGAAACGATCGATTCCAAATTACGCAACACTTTACTCATCTTCCACTCGTCGTTGACGGCCAATGCGGTCGGAGCGTAACACGATCGACCGGTCGCTCCGCTTTGCGCATGATCCCACTTTTACGATTATGCGCATAACTCATGCATTACGGAACGATCTAAGCGGAATCGAGAATCATGCCGATGCATCGAACATCGGACGCACCTTCGCCTCCATCTTTCCTCCCAAGGAACTATATCTCCTCTTGTCCTCGTTGTATCTACTTTCATGTTATTTTATAGTTTCAAAAAACAAGACATTATACGAATCGCTCGCTTCGTCATTTTCTTTTCAATTTACTTTAGATTCTTTCGAGTTTATATCCTGTTCGTCTATACGCTGTAGTCGTGCTTTTCTTTTCATTAAAATCGAAAAAGAAAATTATCCAACCTAAGAATATTGGCCGATACGTATCGATAACTATCCGGATACGTAAATAAGCCTTTACTTTTGACTTTCTTTACGTTAAATTATTGTAATTATTATTGAACGATGGCGTAATCATCGTTAGACGATTCGCGATACAAGGTACGTACATTCGATCGCGACTTTGGATAGGTCGACTTTAAAGCATCGCAGTAGTATCGACTTTGCTAGACGCGCTTTATTCTTTACAAATTGAGTCCAGACAACTACGATTGCAACGCTCTTCGTCTCCTAGAGCACAATGTACGCGTTACTCCGTTCTTTCCTTTAACTTGTGTCTCTTTTACTCTTCGCGACGCGTCTTTATTCTCTCTCTCTCTCTCTCTCCCTCGTACTCTTCTTTTCGTACGTCCCTCATTCAGAATCCGTCGCTCCTGAATGGTGAAACAGCTTGAGCGCGTTTCCAACTGCGCGTCAAATGCAAACGCATGCAAGAAGAGTATTTCTCAGAGACGACAAAGAATGCGCCGAGGGAGGGAGGGAGAGAGAGAGAGAGAGAGAGAGTGAGCGAGAGATGAATAAAAGTACGACCAATTAACTTATCACTGTCAAGATCATGAGATTCGTAGAATTTTGAAGAAGAATCGAATATACGTTGTAACGTCATGACTATAGATAGGGACATTTATATTATAAGGAAGCATATATTATAATAATATTTTAATTAATACAACCAACTGTATTTCTCGTGATCTCGAGAAAAGGATTTCGGTAGAGACGATTTCGACCGATCGAGGAAGAGCAAGGAATCCCAATTCGAACTCGGCACCAGCCAGTTAAACGTTTTCTCTATTCACACAGACGTGCTCGCGTAGAGACGCATAAAAACACAAAAGAAGGAAGCACACTTTGCGTCCTTTCCCACCTCTCTCAGGATCTTGTCTCTGTGGCGAGACCACGTAGTAAAGTCGTTTTTTAGCTCTCTCTCTCTCTCTCTCTCTCTCTGCCCCCTCTCTTTCCCGCGGCCTCTCCTTCCATGGCTGGCAGTCCCTCGCATCCTCCAGGTTGGATCATCGTCTTTGTTCGTCTCACTCTCGCTTTCCTATCTCTCTACCTTCCCCTAAGCAGCCTTTCTCTTTCTCTCTCGTAAACACGTAGCCGCCTACGTAACTTGCACGGCGTGCAAGTACGACCGTAGTCGTAGACGCACACACGTAATCTCGCCCGTGTGTCTCGAGTTAGATGTGTCGGGCCTTCGTGCCGTAGCGTGTAACACACGGAAAGGCGCACTCGTTCGGAGGAGTGCGGATGCGGAGTACATACGGAGTCGAGGGTACGGACGACAGTGCCGCGTACACACCACGCCGTTCAACACGACCGTTGAGTGTTGCGTCGTGTGTCTTCTCGCGTTCTCCTCTCTCTAACGAAACATTTTCTCCTCTCTTTCTCTCTCTCTCTCTCTCTCTCTCTCTCTCTCTCTCTCTCTTTCTCTCGTTCTCTCGAATTCTTTCTTATCCGTCCGTCGTGCCGTCTTCTTCGAGCGTCGTCTCGTTGCGTCGCGTTTTTCGCTCCGCCGCTCAAACCTTTCCCCGAGAAAAAACGCCCTACCTGGTTTTACTTCCGTTGAAACAGGATCGTGAGTTTTATCGGAAATAAAAAGAGAGAGAGAGAGAGAGAGAGGATGGGAGGGGAAGGAGGCGCGAGCCCTAAAAGGATCAAAGATTTAGTAGCTGGCTCGTATTTCTCTTCCGCAGAGAAGGAAGGATGAATTTAAAGACGAGCTCGATCGATCGATCGATCGATCGAAGAAACGAACGTTGACTTTGTCGTGAAACCCGTCGGAACCCGTTCGAGAGGTGACCAAAGCTATAGGAAATTGTGCAGGGGTTGCTTCGAGAGGGAACCAAGTTATACGGGAGATGAACGGAGGGAAGATCAAGGGAGATAGGAGGAAGCGAGTAGCGGGACGTCGTCGAGCGGAAAAGTCCGTGGATTCGTCGCTGAAGCTTCGTCTGCGAGCTGGAGGAAGAAACGATACGTGAAATCGATCGTTTGAAATGTCACCAAAGTGAAAAGATATAATAGGAAAAGTGCATGATGCATAGTCTGGGAAGAATATGCGTGTGGTGGGAGTGCGCGCGGCGACAAACGTTCGAAACGTTCAATTCGAAGGTGGCGCCTCGTTCAAAAGGCGCCAATTTCGCTGAGTTTACGATATTCGGGTGGATGCCTCGACGCTTTCTCGGATCGTAGGATGAAGAAGGTGGTGCAACGAGCTCTCTCGGGAAACATCATTGAATCTGCCTGTACCGGGAGCATTCAACGTCGAAAGAGCCCGCACGTTCTTACTCGCGTTGCTGCACGTGATTACGTGCAAAAGCTTGGTAGGATTAACGTGCAGAAAGGGTCGCGATCGATATTAGTTCATTGTTTCAGCTCCTACAGAGACGTTTCCTTTCTATTATGACCCGGTATAGAGAAGCACCGATAAATTTGACATAATTCCAACCCACTTTGACTAACTTTTGAATGCATTCGATATTAACCTCGCGGCATGTGACTAACGATGTCTCCGAACGATCGATGCTTCCACGTGAATTCCCGCGTCTACCTCGCGAACTTTAGGATCGACTTGGCTCGACTCGTTTCCACCCGTTGAAGAAGAAATTATATTTGCTCTCTGCAAATACTACGTGTTTGACGCTAGAAACGTCCGACGTGAAAATCGATTCGTTTAGAAATTTGGACGACTCGGTCGACGAGAAAGTATCGCCGTTCGGATACGTTTGCCTTAGCCTCTCTTTCGAGAGACGCGCCAACCGTAACGCGCTACGCTCTTCGCCACGTAGATCGGTTTACTCTTGCCCCGAGTTTCTCGGACCACATAGAGAGAGAGAGAGAGAGAGAGAGAGAGAGAGAGAGAGAGAACGTTCTTACTTCGAACTATATTGTAAACTTAGCGCTTTTCCACTTCGGAGAAACGAAAATGGCCATTGAAGTCGTCGTTGAATCGTCGCGAGCCGATTCGCGCGTCGCGCCGTTAGCGAAAAAGTTTCGAATGTACATCGCGTTTATCGAGAACGTCGATATTGGACTTGACTCTCCGTGAACGTACACGCGCCAATACGAGCACACGCCCACGTTTTTATCCCGTCCAAGTTATTAATATCGTATCTCGATTATCGAAATCCGTTTCGATCGATACTCGGCTCCTCGTCGACTCATTTCAAAGTCCACCCACTTTTGACCAGGCTAATTCGTCGTGCGGTCTCGCCTTCGAATTCCGATCACGTTATTTTACTCGTCAATGGTCGTCCGTCCCTCTCATCCGTCACGTTGCCTTCCTCTCTTCGCTTACCCTTTTGCTTACTAAAATCTATGTCTTTTCGTTGATTTCTTTTTTTTTTTTTTTTTCTTTCTTTTTGATATATCGAAACGACATCACCGTTATTATAATTTTCTTCGTTATTACACGTTCGCGTAAACGTCCAAATTTATAAACAGCTTATATCTCGTACGCGTTTTCGAGTCTCAGGGACAGCAGGTGCTTAATATTATTAAATGGCTAGCCGATGATGTAATCTAGTCTAGAACCTGGTACGTGGAATAAAAGGCGCTCGCACTGACGTCTCCGGCGAACTTACGTAAGAAATTGATGCGATTCGTCGCCGACACCTGCGCCAACGTTACGCTCTTCTCTTTCTCGTTACTTCCATCGTAATTACGTGGACGTTAATTATCTAACGAATGCCCCCTTCTTCCTCTACTTATTTCGTCTCTTCGACGACAAATATTCGCAAAAAGTTTCACGTAAAAAGTCGTTTGATTATATTTCAACGAAAGAAACAAGATCGTAGGAACGTTTGCAACGTCGTACGCGATGACAACGAAAAAATCGATTCGAACGAGAGGTAACGGTTCCTCGTATACGTTTCGAGGCATTTACCAGGCATTACGAGCATAAACTCGTTAGCAAGGGTTAACGAAGAAAAGTTTTTGGGCGGGAAGATAAAATTCTACGTAATGGGACGAGGTGGTTAATCTTTGTTATTACCAACCACATACTAAACTCCCCGTACCCGGCGAGTTAGAAAAGTAGTTGCACCCTACGAATGGACAAAGTTTTGTTAACGAACTTTCCGACAGAGTTTGATCGTACAAATTTCATTTTCCCTGGCAAAATCCAAGTATGTACATACATTTTCAACGTTGCGTTTCTGGTCGTTGGAACGAACGAACCGACGAACGAACCAACGAGCGCATAGATGCCGGATATAATGGAAAAATGTTGCGTCGACGAAGGGTCGTTCGCGTCTCGAAGAAATGCAAGGAAATCCGATTAAAAAGTCGATATCGAGGATAGGCGCGAATCGTTGCACGATTACGTTCGCGTTTCGTTCGTTCGTTCGTTCGTTCGTTCGTTCGTTCGTTCGTTCGTTCGTTCGCTCGCTCGCTCGTCGAAGAAACGAGACGAGGGAACGTTTTTGCCAAGCCTACTTTCTATTCCACACCTGAACGCCGGTCTTAACGTGCTTTAAGTTTCGCGTAGGCGCGGAAGTATCGAATTAATCTTGATTCGGCTAATGGCGCGTGTCAGTTTTGCGGTTAGAACACAGGGGCTGAATTTCTCCATCTTTTTTTATCCCGTTCGTATTCTCGGTCTCGCGTTACGGTGCGTCGGTAGTCGCTGCTCGACGATTAGGTCACGACGTAGGCCTTAATTAAAGTTTTGCAATCGGTCGTTCTATCGGAGAATTCTAGGACGGGACAAGGGGCGCCCACGCGTTAGAGTAATTCGACCTTCCTCGCTTCCCGATTAAACTTTCCCGCGGGAACATAGGAATTGATTTTTCTCTTTCGATTCTTCTCTCGGCGATCGATTTAGAATATTCTTTTCTTTCTTTTTTTTTTTTTTAGCTTGCCTCGCGACTAGGTTCTCGAAGGACCTACACACCAAATACAATTGGTTCGAAGCAACGATCGTTTCTCCTTCTCGTCGCTTCCATACTTTTTTTTTTTTTATTTCTGATCGAAGGCATACTCGAGACGCGGCGGCTTACCGTCGTCGTATCTGACTTTTTCAAGTATCCGTACGTGCCATCTGAAATTAACCAGACGTTCCACGCGTTCTATGTATATCTACAAGCTCGCGAAACTTGGACGTCGGAGAACGAAGGTACGGAGTATCGATTTTTTTTTTTTTTTTTTTATTTAGTCCTTAACTCCTTCCCTCTTTACCTGCCTTTTGTAGAAACATTGATTTCATTTCGACTCTAGAGATTTTATATTCTCTTGGATTTTCTAACGGCGACACATATTTATTTTCGAGAAAAACGAAGCGGTAATTTAACGACGAGAAGAGAGAATCGGTCAAGAACGATCGCACTTTGATCTTACTAATCGCGTTAACTCGACTCCGATAATCGAAAGAAGTACTCGCAATTAGTTCACTCCGTCGTTCGTCTCTGACACGATTTCAGTGCCTTTAACTCTATTTATCTCTCTTATCTTATATTAATTGCTCTCTTCTAACCTCTTGTAAATTTCATTTTGTTCATTTCAACGGTGCGTTTACATGTGTGGCCGTAGTTACGTATACGTACGCGTATAAATACGTAAGGAAAAAGAAATGTTCTCCCGTGCGAAAACGGAATAGGTAGAAATATTCCGAAAACCCAGAAGTAGAAATTGAAACATTAAAGTTATAACCCGAGCAGCAGTCGATCGAATAAAGTTAACGTTTCGCAACTTCCTTTTCGAGCTGTTTATAAAACGCAACATTAATCTTTTTTATTCTAACTTATGGCCTCGAAACGAGATTTAACGCTTTGCAGATCACCGACAACGATGCCTCTGTTAGAGAGTCGAGAAACGAACGAACGAACGAACGAACGAACGAACGAACGAACGAACGAGAGCGAGCACCGATCCTTTTTGCCGTGCTCTGCCAAACGAATGTTATCGAGCGTACATGCGCGAAGTACGCGTTCGTGCCTCGTCCCATACCCCTCCACGGCATCGCGCATATCGAAAGCGGATTAAAGATTTATAACGGGTATAAATTCGATAATGATACAACCGTTCCTGCGGGACGAATTTGACGCCGAACGTTGCCGATTCGTGGCGCGAGTCGTTAATGTAATTAGGAGTTAATGCAGAAAAAGCGTCGAATTTACGCTCGACGTCAGGGAAAATTCATCGAATACGCGTGGACGTATAGGTACTCTGGCAACGTCCCGATGACCTTCAATAATTAACGATTTCTAATATCATATAAATAAATCGAAGGAAGTAGACAATTTACGTTTGTTCATAAAAATAACATTTTCATCGCGGCGAATTTTCATCGTCAACGCGTTTGACCGTACATACAACGAAGAGGCAAATCGAAAGAATAAGAGAAAAAAAAAAATAAAAGCGACGAAGCTTTGCGTGGGCGGGCAAGGGCAAGCGTCGTCGATCGGTACCTCAGATAATCCGAACCGAGCGATTTACAAACGTTGCCGCCAGGACTGCCGTTTGCCAGGGGCACCGGGAGTAAAACGTCGGGGAGAAAGGCCGAGATGGCGAGCGAATCTCTATTAAGGAGAGAAAGAGAGGAGGCTCGAAGATGTGGCCGCGGAATTCCGATCTTCTGCAAGATTATATCCCGAACCTCGTCTCTCAGAAAGGGAGATAGAGAATGCGTATGTACATACTTTTTCTCCCGATTCTTCCTTCGGATAATCTCTTCCCCCACGCCCCTCTTATGCCCTTCCTCGTCGAAAGCACGCGCAAGGATACCCACGTCGAGGTCGGAAATCTCGATGTCGTACAGCGCTTCTGGCGGTGTCCTTTTGCAGAAAACGCCTGTCCGATCGCCGTAGATATCGGATATTAACGCGTTCGCCGATGCAGCACTGCACCCTGCAACGCCGCACTAAAGCGCGTCTATATGCCATGCTTTGTGTAGGGGATATATCTTTATATATATATATATATATATATATATATATATATATATATATATACATATATATATACATATATATATATATATATATATATATATATATATATATATACGAAGAAAAGAAGGGGAAAAGAAGGGAGAACGAGTCGCGCACGGTCGTCATTTGCGATGCGGTTCTTTTGCCATCTCGTTGCTAATCCATTACTCGATGCAGTCGTACGCGCATGCGCCTGTATCCGATCGAAGCTTTTTTCTGTTTTTTCTTTCTTTCCTTTCCTTTTGACGAAAAGATGTACCAAATCCCCTTCCCGGTGTTTCCTTTTACTTACATATGTAAATACATGTTTCTTTTTTTTAAGTTTTTTTTTTATACATCTTTTTATAATTTGACGCAAGATTAGGTACTTTGATTGTGTCGCGACTCGATGATTGTCCGAAGCGTAGATTCTAAACAGGCGATTGCATATTTATTACTTGCTTATTATATCTTGTTTCGGGTGAGAAAGCGCAGATTGCAAGGCGGGTTTGCGAGCAATCAGCGTGCGTCGAGCTATGCCACGACGATGATGTATTAATACCATTATCGCTCGATGATCACCTGCGGCCCAACCTGACGCTTCGCTTATTATATGCTGTCGCGACGATCTTCGATTAGTTAATTTAAGTGTTCGGTGGTTATCAGACACATCGATCGATCGATTGCTTGTACCATATCTCTCTCTCTCTCTCTCTCTCTCTCTCTCTCTGATACGCTTCCGGCAGTGATAGACGCCGCCGTTATGACGAAATAAAATTAGTTTGTAAATTTTGTTTTCATCGAGTATTAATATACAAGTCTATGTTCATAATTAGTATTCAGTGATTATTAAAAGATAGAAAGAATAACAGTCAACGCGACTGATAATTCCGTTTTCTTTCCTTTCTTTCATCCTCAGCATCTTTTCCATTCCTTCTCATCGCGGACTCGTTCTACCCTTTTTACTCATCCTCGCCGTGTCCCTCGATCGATTGTATCACGACGAGGTGTTGCCATCGTCTATTCTACGCGAGGTATAATTATGCCTCATTAACAAATAGCTTTCTTTGATGTGAAAACCATGCGAACTTAAGGGAAGGAGAGGGGACGAGTGTCGCGAGTCGTCTACCGGTTCGTTCTAAGGGTAAGAAGGAATTGCTCGAGTAAAATAAAGGACACGACATAGAGAGAGAGAGAGAGAGAGAGAGAGAGAGAGAGAGAGAGAGAGAGATGACGACGACGACGACGACGACGACGACGACGACGACGACGACGACGACGACGACGACGACGACGACGACGACGACGACGACGACGACGACGACGACGACGACGACGACGACGACGACGACGACGTGTTTGGTGACGAAAATAAAGAACGAAAGAGCTGTGGTCTTTAAAGAACGTCGATCGATATTTCGTGCACCGTTACGAACGCAGCCCTTCGCGACAGCTTCCTTCCTTGTTTTCCCTCTCGTTTTTCTCTCCGTTTTTTCTCCCGTTTTCATGCCCGTTTTCTATTCGAGCGAAAGAGGCAGCCCAACCGACATATCGAACACATACGTCGTTGAACAAAATTATTTTCTTCCTCTTTCGAATTAATTTGCAGATAGGCCGAGTAGGAAGTACGATCTCGCACGGGGAAAAAATAAATAACGTCTTTGGGTGTTTCGCACGAAACTACTGCCATATTCCTTTCCTGATTCGATTCGAGAAAGAAAAGTACGATATCGTGGCACGCGATTCAGAGCTTAGACCAAAGCCGTACAATGAAACGTGGATTCTCCTTTAATATTGCAGTCAGACCTATCCCGAAGGATATCAACGATCCTTGGTTCGAGTCTCTAAGATATAAGTTGTCTTTCCCGAAACGTAGTCGATGAAATTCTTAATCCGATCGGTATACATTCCCGATATGCGCAATATATCGAGTCTAAGAAACATCCCAGCTATTGCCAGTCATATAGAATTTTATTTTCTATTTTTTTCAGACAATAAGCTAATTAATACCCGTTTAATTATAAAAATAATTATACAATCATTTGTTTATTTTTCTATAGTAGGCGTTGGTATATGTACCTACGTACAAATGTATAAGACTTACCGTCGGAAAAAGAGGATAAAGAAATAAAGAGGGTTGAAAGGATGAGATACGAAAAGGAAAGTAGAGATTTCTCTCTGTCGGGGTCGCGGCATTTCCCTTGTCGCCATTTCCATCGTCATTAATTCGACAGGCGTAGCACTTAAATCCCCGACATGCGTGACAGCCAGAGTCAGAACTTGATTTGTATCTGCTGATGCTCGCAACCGCTTCCTGAGTAGTCGACTAGGAGAGAGAGAGAGAGAGAGAGAGAGAGAGAGAGAGACCACTTCTCGCGGAGTGGACTCCCGTGAGAAATCATAGTTGGTACGAATAGCTGGTGCACGTCGAGCCATTGTCGTTGAACGTGCTATTCCTCGATGAATAGCCCGTGACAAAACCGTAAACGACCGCGATAGACTAATGACTTCGAACGGCGAAACCAAAAAGAGAATTTGGACGATCGATCTTTCTTTTCTCGTTCCATCTTTCGCTCGAGGATAGAAATTCCTTTTACGTTGTCGCTATCTTTATAATATTATCGAAATTAATGTTTTTATTACTTAACATTTGCCTTGCTGCTGCAGAGAACAGGACCGATACTACGTCCCTTCTTATATGTTCTCGCGTGAGCAAAATAGATATACGAAGAGGATGGTCAATCGCAGGTGTCACGATAAAAACGACTGCGACATCGAAGATGGAACCTACGAAGAAATTATACGAATTAGGCTACCACTAGATTCGAAATTTTATATTAAAAAATTCCAACATTTCTAGCAAAGAAATGACGTTTTACGTAATTGCTGGAAATTTGTACGCTGGTAAAAAAAGAAAAAGAAAAAGTGTTAAAAGGAAGCAAACCAAACGTAATACGAATTTGTTTCGCCCATTATCGGTACAAAGAGAGACAGCTGTGCCACGTTATTTATTTCTCATCTAATTAACGGACATCAAAACTACTTTTATCTCGTTGAGCAACGTGTTTGACGGTGCGTGAGTACGTCTCTTCGTCCCTTTTTTCTTTTTTCTCCCTCATGTTTGTCCATTAAACCCGAGAAGAACGAGCAACAAGGAGAATACACAGGGCCGAGTCCAAGTTTCTCGTATGGAACGGTCGCTACGTGACGTAACGAGGTAATACTTGAACAACGTCCTACAGTTGAAAGTATGGCAGTTATCGACAGACGAGCTAGTAGGCTGGCAAGTAAGCAAACAGACAGAGGAGTCCAGGTATATAGGGCTTTTGGCATGGAAAGCCGCTGCTGGATGGGCAGAACTAGGCCGCAAACAATGATTCTCTCTTTCTCTCTCACTCTCTCTCTCTCTCTCTCTCTCTCTCTCTCTCTCCTCTCTTTAGTTTTCTCGTTTAACGACGCCCGGCGTTGCTTTGCTGGACCAACGATGAGAAAACGAAGCGGAGGCGTTCAACGTCGTTCTCGACCAGTTCGACGAGAAGCCAGTGGCAGCTTCTACCGTGAGACCGTGCTTCTCTCGTCCTGTCTCTCTCTCTCTCTCTCTCTCTCTCTCTCTCTCTCTCCTCTCTCTACCTCGCGAGAGTCCCAAAGGATACGTCGCATCTCCTTTTAGAAGAACAGATCTCCGGAAGAGGATAGACATGTCCGAATAAAACGTGCTTTTTCGTATGTGCAATAGATATCGATGAAATTTTGCAGACAGTTCGTTTAGACTCCAACTCTTTCGTTATAATAGACGCAACCGTTTGGTGATTCGGTACGATTTTGTTATTCAGTTAATTGGAAAATATCGAACGATAAAAGATCGTAAGTGGTATATCGTGTTGGTCGATTATAAGGTTAGAGGCAGCATCTCGTCGTTTTCCATCCTTTGCTTTTTCGAGACGACGTGGACGTAATTACGTCGACGGCGACGACGATAAAAATGATCGGTCGCGTTAACAAGAGTATCGCTTTGACGGGTGGTCCATACCCTCGACTTATATTGGAAATCGAGACAAGAAACGTCCGTAATTGCATCATCTCCGTCCGATATCGAGACGCAATTACTTTGGTATCTCTTCGTAATTAACATCCGCGTGCTTTTCAAGTAGCCATCCTTATTGGTTCGAACGTTAGTGGCGTACGACGAGCGCGACTTAGTCGAGCTCAAAGTTTTCGTGACGTTTATCGTTCGAGGATCGTTACGAGAACGTGCGCCAAGTATAATGACGCTTCCAACGAGAGTCATTTCTAGTCGAAGGACGTTTTAGAACGTAAAGCTATTTTCTCATTAGAATCCTTAAGAGAATTTCAAGACCGAAGATAAGTAGCCGATATATACAAGCGTATGTGTGTATGTGCGTGTGAGCGCGTATATATAGATTTTGGGAAATAATAAAAATTCGAGAATCGAGGCTCGCGAGATAGAGCAAGTCCAACACAGAGAAGCACTCACCGGAACGATTTATTTATAAGATCCTTCTCTCGTTCCTACCTCTCTCTCTCTCTCTCTCTCTCTCTCTCTCTCTTCTTTATTAACCTCTTTTTAAGCCGAACGAATCGTCATCGTTCCTCCGGCTTCCCTTTATATGTACTTTCCTAGCTAAAGCCGACGCAAAGTACCTCGTAAACTCGATCTGCCGTACGAAAAATGAAAAATAAAAAATAAAAGAGAACGTTTCGGGCCGTACTCTTCTCTCTCTTACTCGAGCGACTCCGTCGTTGGACACCTTTCCGCGGTCGACGCGTCCACGCTCGATAGCTCGTCGTGTCGGACTTTTAAAGGGGTTTCGGCACATATTGCAAATAGGATCGAATTAAATACAGATTTTATATTTACGTAAGGCCCCCTCTCCTATCGCTCGTTCTCGATCGATGCGATTCCATAGAGTTAAAATAACGCTAAAAATATTCATTGTTCCAATCGGTATCGATACCTTAATGATCGCATCGTTTTTACGCGATAACGTCGGCTAATTGGTGATCGTTCAAAGTCATGCGATATAATTACGAATAAGAAAGAATAATATCGACACTTTTCATTTCGTTTCCTTTAAGGGCACGATAAAACGTAATTAGATAGACGGACGGATCAACGAGAAAAATAAAAAGCATCCCTCGACCGCTTTCCTTTGCTTTCTTTTCTTTCCTTTTTATCGTCGTACTAATGGATCGTTTGTAAAGATATATACCACGTAAAGGTATCTTCTTTGATATCTTTACCCGTCATAGAGAAAGAGTATCGCTGTCATGCCGGAACGTTTTCGAGGGAATTTTCTTTCTTTTAACAACCGATATCCAGCCTTTCGTTTTTAATGCTTTTCTATTTTCAGTTGGAAAAGGAAAGTCAAGAAACATCGATACGGCGTACGATACGTACGGGTTTCGATTCAATTAATCCAACCGCAAGGTCCTGTTATTCTCGACCTTACCACTTGGCTCGGTCGGAAGCACGTTTCAAGACGTACGGTACGTTGGTACGCGAGCTACACTTTGGTTTGGTCGTTTCCTCCGATACACAAAGCGATAAGGTTAGCTCTCCCCCCCCCCCCCCCTCTCTCTCTCTCTCTCTCTCTATATATATATATATATATATATATATATATATATATATATATCCGCACGACGTCGGCACTATTTTCTTTCCGTTATCTCATCCTGCTGATCTTCGTCCCGAGAGCATCTTCCATCGGCACGATCTCCGCGCTAAATTCGTACGTGACGTTCCCTTTATCGAGGATGTAATCGTAATTTAACGACATCGGTTAAAAGCGGAATCAATCGAAAATATTTCCTTGGATATATCTCTAATCGGTATCGAATATCGTTTCTTCCTCCACTTTCGAGAACGCCGCACCTCCGCGTACACAAATACGTATACGTTTTACCGAATAGAAAGCGAAAGCGTTTTAGCGCGCTATTCCGGAGAATAGCCTACCAGGATCGAGGGCTTTCGAAATCGTACGGGATATAAGGGGTATTCTTTTTGAGCCGTTGCTCCTACGACTTTCGAAGGACTTTCGAAGGGCAGCGTCTTCGAGCGGTCCTACGGGTTTGATCGGGGTTCGATCGTCGCGATACGCTCATCGACGAAAAATTCTGTATGAAAAATTCCGGTCGGTTTTTTTTTCGGACCTTTCTTTCGAAAAGACCATTTTCTCTAGGTCGACGTATTCGAGCGCGTAGGAAGGAGGAGGAGGAAGATCGGCGAGTAATAGGAAGCCGAGTAGTCGACGGAATGATAAAGCGGTAAACGAGAGAGAAGAGCAATTCTCCGTCGTGTAATAGCTGCAGACACTTATGGTCCTCTCTCTCTTCTCGTCGAGCCTCGCAGACGTTCCCGTTCGTCGTAGCGTCGTAGCGTCGTAGATGCGGCGAGGCTCCCAACTCGCGAGTAGAATATCAAATAGACCGAGGTAGCTCCCGACGGTAGACGGTCGAGCATGTAAGATAAACGAGCCAATATGGACCGTGACGCTCGCTAACTGCCGGATTTAGTAAGCTCGATAACCGATAACTTTCTTATTAAGTCGACTCGGTACGAGTTATCGAGAGAGGGAGCTAACCCTCTAAATACTAAGTTCCTCTAGGAAAATAAAACAAAAGGCCGCTCGATGGATTCGAATAATAAGTCCGTTCGCGATCCTTTTCTTTCGATCCGGAATTAATTTTCATTTAGATCGTAGCAGAGTAGTCCTAAATTGAATTCCCTCGATGGATATATATAATACAGGTTTACGCGCGTTACGAAATTCCTCGCGTTCGTCGGTCTACGCGTCGACGAACGATGTTCGAAAAAATATTACAAACTTTTAGTCTCGAGGACACGAGGAAGAACAAGTATCTCCAAAGCGAGCTCGCCGTGTGCAGAGATGAAGAGTAAACGTTTCACGATGAACTTGATTTCCTCCGGCCGAAAAAGAGAATCTTAATCCGTTAAAACGAAGCAAGTCGAACGTACTTCTCTTTCCTTCGCCTTACGCGAACGCGTTTCTTCGACGATCATCGACCTATATATTTATTCGCCCATTAGAATAATTCCAAATACGATCGATTCGATTAGCATATATACTCTTGACTCGGTTAAATATCGTCGGTCGATTTACTTGTTCTCGCTCCGTCCGTAGTTCGGCTCGATATTCGCTTACCTATACTTTTAGCTCCTAGCTGTCGCTTCTAGCGGTAAGTTCGAGGTGTGTGTGTGTGTGTGTGTGTGTGTGTGTGTGTGTATAGGGATCGACGAAATATAGTAAGGATGGAAGAAGAGACGGAAGGTCGGGCAGTAGCAATTTCTTGTAGAAACCCTACAATGACGGATCGTCCATCGTTCTACCGACGGAAGCGCGATTGTTCCCAGGCCGTGATTGGCATTTTTGGGCCGATCGCTCGCGCTCCGTACCAAACTCCCATTTTCATCCTACCTACGCTTATCAAACTTTTTCTCCCTCTCCCCACCTCGATATCCCATATCCGCTTTAATAAACCTTCTCCCTCGTACGCGGACGAAACGAGGAGCGATCGCTGCTGCTATCATTTTTCAAGGATTTAACAAATTTTTTCCCCCTAAATCGATCGGTATTAAGAGGAATCTGTCGGACGGCGGATCTCTTCGTCGTTAGTTTCGGTCGCGATAGTTCTCTCTCGGCCGTTCTCCTTCGAGCTTTACGCACAAACACGAAATTCGTTAGGTACTAAAACTCCTTACGCTGAGGCGCCTTCGGGCGAGCTATATCTCGTTGACTCGACTCTTTAGTTTCCCCTATCTTTTTAGACCTTCCTAAAGTCTTTTTAATACGTGTACGAAGAGAAGAGGAGAGACGGTCTCGTTCATATTTTCCCGACTCGAGAAAAGTATCCATAGACCGATCTTCGTACTTTGTGCCGTCGTGGACATAAATCGATACGAAAAAATGACCTTAGTTTTCCAATAACGTCGTTTCGATAAATTCAGTTAGCTCTTCGTTCAAAGACCGTCATATTTCGAAGTGCTCTGAGCGATCGATATATTATCGATTCGATATCTAGATAAATTTTTTCGTCGCTAAGAAAAGAAACGATAGATTTTTATCCGTGATCCTTCGAACGTGCTCCAACTTGTTACTGCTCGTAGACGAGAGCGAAAGAATCTTTCCTGGATTTCTTTCTTCTTCTTCTTCTTCTTCTTCCTCTTCTTCTTCCTCTTCTTCTTCTAGAAACGGCAAAAAGGTTCGATGGTCGAAGCGACGAGGGCTGGAAAAGAGAAGAGGAAAGGAGAGATAGACTTTTCGAGAAGGGATACCGCGATATATCGTCATCGTAGTTGGCTGCTTTTTTGCGATGGAAACAAAGATAGAGATTGATAGGTGGACGAAGGCGGAGAAAAAGTGCAAGAGTGCGGAGGGGGAGAGCATTTCAAAGGAAGATGCAGCGATGCACCTTCGTCCCGGATGGTATCGGTTTTTCTCGGGCAATTGGACGAGGTATAGCCGGCGGTGATCGAGCAACGTTATCCGTCTCAATCAAACGCTCTAGGCGGCTCTCTCCTTGTACGTAATATAAGAGGAATCCAGCGTGTTGAACGTTCGCTATCCATGTACCGAAGTAAACGTACAGAGAAGAGTACCTTCTTCTTCGAGCGAACGATCCTTTATTTATAGACGACCGAAAAGGTCCACGTCCAACGATACGCTCTTTCTCGAATAAAGAGACGTCTGATTCTTTTTTTACGTTACTCTTCCTTCCTTGCCTCCTACGAATATCGAGACTTTCGACGGAGACCAAAAGCATCTCTCTATCGTAAATATATCCCACGTTTCTGCCAACGCCGTCCTATCTCCTCTGAATTCTTGGATGAACTTTGATATCGTAGTACGGCGGCGGCTGCTCGAAGAAAACCAATATTGGTCCGTAAGGAAGAGCCATTGTGTCGATAAAAGGTTAGAAAACAATAGCTTTGATAAAGTTTTCTCCAAGCTTCTTCTTGGCCACCGTTCGCCTCTTCCTCTCCCTCTCTTTCGTCTATCTGCCTATATACGTATTACGATCGTCTCTACGTTATTCCACCCCTTTCGGCCGATAACGTTTACTTTTCATAGCGAGCGAGCATCAGTCGATACTTTTCTTTTTCTTTTCTTTTTTCTTCATTCACGTGTCGTTTCGTTGCTCGCGCCGTTAGACGAAATAAACGGACCGATAAAATGATACGGATCAAGATGACCATCGTGGACGAGTAAAATCGTAGAATCGCGATCGTAGAACTAGTAGTATCGTACGATGTATTTCATTTGGAACCTTTAGAGCCTTCGCAAGGATTATCGAATCGTCACGTTTCAAGCCGGTAACTACATCATTTTCGCGCAGCTACCATTCGCGTTTCATTTGCGTTCTGCCGCCATGAGAATTAGTTATTCCGTTTGTTCGCAGCCAGCGTTAATAATGTCCTCTCTCTCTCTCTCTCTTTGACGATACGCGTTATCGTCGGCCGTATACGGTCGTATAATTATCATCTAATCTTTTTTCTACCGATATGCATATACGCTTCATTATCAATTTCATGCAAAATTACCTCCAATTGAAAATGCATTTTCCATTCCGCGGAATGGTACAACGAGGGCGAAACTTTGAAAATTGGATTTTTACAAAGAGAAACTTTCCTAGCCTGGAGCCCGCGCGCGGAGCTTTGTTTTTCAAGTACGAAGAAATCGCATTATTTTTTCTCTCCCATCATCTCGTTATCGCTCTTACAAATACGCTACGTCAACGAATAGAGTTTTGCCGTTAAATCGCTTTGAATTCGGTGCTTCGTTCATTTAAATTAGTCAAATCTTTCAAATATTTTCATTTCTATCGAGTATAAACAAATTGGGGGAAAGAAAGAAGAGACAAAAAATACTACAAGCGGCTCGTTATCGCGTTTCATTCCGGTGAAATACAAATTTCCTTCGTTTCCGAGTACCGAAAGCGTTATTATGCGTGTACGAACGTGTCCTCGTACTTTAATTTATATCGCTCTCAAAAGATTCATTAATAAAGACCGCAACGTAAATCGAATATAAACTAAAGTAGGGTAAAATCATACAGCTACATATATCGAACGGAACGTATTTTACGAACGTTAGTTATGTATCGGTGCTGGTCGATCCACGCTCTCGAATTAAAGATTCACAGCATGACGTAATGTTGTTCCGGAGGAGCTAGAGATGAAGCGAGAGAGAGAGAGAGAGAGAGAGAGAGAAAACAAAAAGTTATTACCGCGATCTTGGAACGTTCGCGTATGCCAACAAGTACGACGTAAAGTATTATCCCTTCCTCGTTCGAACAAGATATTTATATACGTTTTCTCCATCCTACCTACTTTTCTCCGTTATATCACGCGATAGGTGCAATTTACAAAATGACGAGCCAACGCAATTGCCCGGATCAAAATCGCTCTCGATTTGCGATTTATCGTGGTGGAGCAACCGTTAAAGCGAGCTCCTTCTTTCTCCTTAATTATTAATTATGTATCACCTTATTACCAGGCTTTAGAACGATATCTTGCATTTTTGAGAATCCGTCTTATTGTTGGTCTTACTCTTATCTCGCATCGTTCAAGAAAATAATTAATGATCCGCGAAAGTATGAAAGGGAAAGAAAATGAGTTTGTCTTTTTATTTCTTTCCGGAGGAAACGTACTCTAGCCATTTCAGATTTTCAACGAAGCCTTTTCTTCTTCCCACCGAGCAACCGATAATTACTCTTACGAGATTCGAAGCAGTGCCTCTTAATGGGACGTTATCTCTCTCTCACTCTCTCTCTCTCTCTCTCTCTCTCCTCATCTCACGTCGATTCGTTAGACATTCGATAGATTCGATCTCTTCGCTATCTTTTCAGACGCCTCTCCGCTCCTCCTTCGACGCTTTTCTTTCTCGCCTCGATTTTCCATCTACTACGGATCGCGTGCCGTGAAGATTTCCTTCCGACGACGACCGGCATCGATACTCTTTCCTCGTTTTATCGGGCTCTTCGAGCCGAGAGATGAAACAACGAATTACTCTTTACGCTGGTATTTGCTTGTCTCTCGGATAAACGTATCGTCTTGATCGTTCTTCGACCTCTTTTTTCTTTTTTCTTTGTTCTCTCGGCATATTAACATTCGTAGCGCAAGGGGATAAACCATTTCGCGCGTATCGACTCTCGTTCATGGGAAAAAAGAAGAAAAAAAGAAAAAAAAGAAAAAAGAAAAAAAGAAAAAGAAATATTTTTGAACGAAACGTCAGCTCGTATTTTCGATCGCGGCCATCGAGAGACATAAGATCGATACGCGTTAGAAACACGCTTATGTACCGGCTGGTGCCATCGCGTAAATGGAACATCGTATACGATAATATATAAAATTATGGGCGCATTAGCATAGCGCTTACGCGAAATTGTGCTCGTGCACGGAGAGGCACACGCGCGCACTTATTCACGCATACACACGGAGAGATTCGAACGCGCACACGTACACGGGCTCGTTCGGTGTCCAGAGAAACGAGCTGCGCGTCGACTCTCCTACCTTCGTTATCTATGCTGACCACATGCCGCGTAATCTTCTTCATTATATCTAACTGCCTGTTTTACATTTGCATTAAACAAAAATGTTTGCGCACGTACGTCGCGTCACGATAATGGCCAGAATTTTCGCGCGAACCTTTTTACCACTTTCGATTTTCGATGGACCCTTCAAAATCGTTCCCGCTTTCCTGCGTTTTCATATAAAAGAACGTTTCGCTCGACGCTCGACATATTTTCATTCGATCTAAATAAGTATTAAATATATGAAATATCAACTCGAATAATTATTTTAGTCCGTAAATAATTATTCCATTTAATTTTAAAGCTTCTAAAGAGAGGACGTAACGATTTACCGCGAGAGTGCCACGCTAGACGACATTTCACCCAAGTATTTTCCAGCTGCGAATCGAGAGATATTCTAACGGCAACGACGAACCTACCAGTGCTGGCAATTAACGCCAGCACTTTGGTGTGTACTTTGTGGTTGCGCGAGACAAAGGGAGAAGGAATCGCGTCGATAGAGGTACGCGAGATCCTCTCTACCTCTTGCCGTTAACATTGTTGCTCCTCGCTCTTTTAACTCTGAGGTATCTACCAATATCCCTCTTCCCCTGAGTTTGAAAGGAGAGAGAGAGAGAGAGAGACAGATCTTGACCATTAAAGAGGGATGAGAGAAGGGTACCGTGCGGCTTTTGTTCAAAGAGTTCTCTTTAGCGCGAGATTCAAAGCTCGTCGGTGAAAAATTTTTGCCACGTTTGCATCCGCTTAACATTATCGATTATCCCGCGCCCGTCTTCTTCTCTCTCGCAACCTCCCTCTTCTTTCTCTAACGACTTAGAAAAAGGCAAGAATATAGGAATAAAAAGAGATAGCAAGAAAAAAATCTTGCAACCATTAGATATCGATGATATTTCTTCATTTTTTTTTTTTTATTTTTTTCTTTATTTTATTTTATTTTATTTTATTTTATTATTTTTTTTTTTTTTTCTTTAACGACCGTCGCATCCTCTTACGAAGGAGGCAAAGTGGCAATCCGACTGGATGTCCGAGAACCTATCGTTATTTCGACCGATCGATAGAAAACACCTGCGGTCGCATAGATTTGCACGATTTGCTAACGTCGTCCATGCGCCCACTGAACCGATTTAATCGTCTTTTCGTGGAGAAAATCGACCCAGCATCGGTCGCTAGATAACCCCCTACCTCGGTAAATATCCGTGTATCCGTAAATCATCGATTTATTAGAACATCTTCCTCTCTCCCTCTCTCTCTCTCTCTCTCTCTCTCTCTCTCTCTCTCCTCTTTATAGCTGGGAAAAATTCTTATCCAACCATTTTTATAATTTACGACAACTTTTGCTACGACGCAAAATGTTCAGAGTTATTTCTATTCGATGATATTACTAGTGAAATAGGGAGCATCGGTTTTATCGATAAATTTAACGTTTGGTCGTAACGGTGACAATTAAATTTTTTAATAATTTCTCGTAAGCAGACGCGAGAGTCGTAAAAATTTGTTTGATTTTAATCTTTCCTGAATTCGTTTCAATAATAAATTGTACAAATAAATTGCTGGTAAAAATGCAAAGTTTTTCTGTTGTCACCGTAAACGCCATTATAACGTTCTATCGTTCGTCTAGAAGCGGCAGTAGCAGCAGGAGATGAAATCTTTCGAGAGACGCAGCATCCGGTACGCGCATCTCCCATAATCTCCTTTATCTTTTATCGTTCGGCAAGCGTATTGCAGTTAGAATCGTGAGTACGTACGAGCTGCCAGCAAAGCAGCAGTTACTTATGAATTAGTTAGGCAGCTAGCGATCCATCATTCCTTAGCCGTTTCCGAGTGCTAGATTCACTGACGATCCATCAGCTTGTCTCTCTCTCTCTCTCTCTCTCTTCTCTACCCCTACATCTACCTCTCTATCTTATTCCCAACGTCTCCTCTAGGATTGCGGCTGTCTTTCAAACACCAATTTTCTTTCAAGCAATGTAATCCCTTATATTTTTTGAACGTAGATCGTTATTAATATACGCTTATACCGGTAAAGTAAAACTTTAAGAGATATGCCACGCGCGGTTTGCTTAACGATTCGGCGTAAGCGAAAGAAAAACACGTGCCGGTGGAAGAAATGTCGAAGGTGCGTGTATATATCTATATAAAAGTTATCGAGATATCGCTCATCCAGTAGATTCAGATTTATTAACGGTAATAACGTTAAGAGAAAAGACATTTGCATCGGTCATCGGGGTCGCGTTAGACGTATCGTTCAAGTTTATTAGCTTATTGCAGTCTAGATAGAAGGTTCGTATTAATTTCTGTCTACCCGTTATACCTCTCGGTTATCTTCCTTACCCTTTGTTATAATATTCGTTGATGTAAGCATATTAGACGCGAAAGAAATGAATTTATCGATATATCAACGTGTGGAAACTCTCGGGAATACCTAGTCTCGTAATCTAAAAGCATACGGAAATATCCGTCGAAGTATCGATTTTAATTAAAGACTAACACGTATCCCATGTAACTTTCTTATCGAAGGATACGCGCTCGATCAAAAGAGTCGTAATATCGATATTATTTCGTTCGCTTCGCTCCTCTACCAATAAGAATGCCCTTTCATTCGATTAATTTATTTTAATGAGTCGTAAACCGTTTGTAAAGCCGAGATTTATTTTCAATGGGAAATTACAAAGTCCATTGTGTCGAAACCGCGAAACACGAAGTCGAAAATGCAACAGATATTTGCAAAAGGTAGTTGTTTCGAAATTCCCGAACGCGCGTTACAGAACGCTATACATTCGTCACCGAAACTGAATTATCCAAGTACTTATGTCGCTTTTCCCTCCTATACAACTTTGATCATATTCGTCGGAACTTTACTCTCGCGAAATATTTCTCGGTAACTCGGAGTCGTTGCGAGAGACGCTCGAGAACAACGAATCGGTCCTTTCAAATTATATTTCCTATTAGGTAGAAAACTATTTTTCCTTATTCATACTAATTCGGTATAGAGGATAAACCGACGAATGGTACTACGACGAGCGTTCGTAGCGGATCGTCCTTAGAAAAAAAAAAAAAAAAAACTCGATGTCATCGGATTTATTAGAACGAAAGGAACCGCCCTTAAAGTCGATCGACTCGTCCTACGTTTAAACAACGTTTTTACGAATTAACGACCGATCCATCGGATACACCCATGCTTTCGGTTAAAACGATTTGCACGCGTATACCGCGTATCAGTTAAGTTTTTCATAAATTTCCAACAAATTTTCCTCCACGATTTTATATTAACTGTTATAAAACGTCGATGAAAGGCGTATCCGTTTTCTCGCGGATTCGTTTACCACGAGTAACGCTTTTTTTGTTTGTTCTTTTTTCACCGAAGGACGACGTGATGCAACGGAACCGAAGAGGTTCGAGACCACAGACATCAACACCCAACTCGGTATTCCCCTTGTTGCGTTGATCGACAGTGAGATCGGGTAGACGAGGGCGCGAAGAGGGGCAGGGATATAGGGTCACTGGCCAGTTAGTGGATGGCCGCAATGTAATCATTTGCGGTACCGAAATGGATGCGGCGAGTATCGGCGGCAACCCCTCTCCTCTCCCTCCTTTCTCGACCCTCCGCCATTCGCGCTCTCCTTTATCGGCAAGGGTAGATTTGGCCCTGCCAAATCTCCCCCCTCCCCTCCACCCCCGACCTCCCTTCCCGTCTCCGATTGCGAGCTATCCGCGTTAATAGGAACTCTCTGTCCGTCCCGTCCCGTCCCGTCCCGCCCCGTCCCGTCCCTCTTGTTGCTTGCACGCGCACACGCCACATGCCACACGGAACACGGCATCTCTCTCGCTCTCGCACGCTCTCTCACGCTCGACGCGCGTATCCCGCGTTTGCTTGCCCGAAGCGAAGCCGACCCCGTTTGCACTCGGGACCGATACGGGTCGACCGTTGCGATCGTAATTATGCGCGAGGAGAATAGCGTTGGCCCTTTGGCGGCGATTCGCCGAGACGAATCTCGTCTCGGTTTCTCGCCTTTCGCCGCTCTACCACTTTCTCCCCTAATACGCTACCGTCGAATCTCTCTCCTCGCCCGTACAAATTTTACGAATCGAATCTTTTCTCGGGCGCGCTCTTTGATATATTTATAGAGAGAAGATAGACGATAATAAGTGGCGAAAAGTTAGGAAAATACCAAAGTTTTCTCCTCTCTTCTACGGCGTAAAGACGTCTCGCTTACGACGTTACGATCACGCATCGGTATACATCTTAAGGCTGCTGCTTAGTTACGGCTATCGAACGATCGAAACTCCAATCGTCGTCGGTGTCGCCCCCTCGGTGTTGCGTCGTTTAAGAGAGTTCATGGATTTCTTTCCCAGTCGTTCTACACTTTTCCCTTTAATAATATTTGCATTATATTTTATTTAGAAAAGGAAGGAAAAACAGCGAGAGAACTTGCGTACAGGTGACCGTCCGAGAAATTGAGAAAATTTCTCATTTCGTCGACGGCAGAGGCTCGTCGTTATCGTTAGAAACCATGTTTCTATTCTTTTCCGTCTTAAAAAGAAACATCGATAGGATATGGAATTCGTCGGTATATCGAGAATTCCGTCCGATCTACCGAGATTTCTTCGTCCGTAAAAATGAACCGTTAATCGTGGCACCGTTTGCCCGTTAAGGCTCGAAGGTAAAAAGAGGAAAGGTTGTAACGAAGCAAAGGATACGAATTAAAGGCATTACTTGAAGCCGGCTGGCAATCGTCGCGTAATAACGTAACGCGATTAAGTGCGCCGAGACGACGAAAACGAAATTATAAAATTATGATGCATTAATATCGTATCGGAACAAATTTGGGGGCCGAGTCGTCGCCATTGGAATCGAGAAGGACTCGAGAGGACGAGAAAATTTATATACTCCGTGTATTGCGAGAGGAGGAGAGAGAGAGAGACTAACGTCCTAAGAGTTCCTAAAACTGTTTTATCGTCGCGCAACGAGTGCCGATTGAAGAGCCGTCAAACGCATCGTAATATATTTATATAAAATATATTTCAGCGGATATTATATATGGGATAGGAGCGAGAAAGAGCAAAACTTTCGATCGATCAAACATCGATCGCCGCGGGATCGAACGAGCCTCGTAAATCAAATACTGTTTTAAGCGGTCTTTTTCAAGTGTAACACATACAAAGGTACATCTATGAGGATTTTATACTCTCTATCCTCGGCGTCCGTAACCGAAGGTCGACGTGGAACGGGAGGCGAGCGTAATTAATTAAGTTTACGATACCCTTGTGTACGAAAATGTTACAACGGGTTCAAAGCTTCAACGTTATTACCTAGCGTAGAACGGACCGACGGAAAAGAAAACGGCAATGATCGATGGTCGAGTAACGACGCAATTCCTTCCCTGTCCATATCCTCGACGTTTTCCTCTGGCCCGTTATTTCGATAAAGGGTTTACCCAATCTCGCGATTTCTCTATTTATTTTTCAATATCGCCTTTAATTTCGTTCAATCTCGAACGAAGCCTTCCTCCGTCGCACGGTACCGCTCCAAGATTAATCGTTCGAATCGTCTACGACTTCGTCTAATGAAAATATCAGCGCTCCTCTCGCTACACCAAGACCGATATGTACATACGCATGTACACACACACATATATATATATATATATATATATATATATATATATTTACACGTACATATAGAATGGACGAGAAAGGGTGGGACAGATAATCCAAGTAGGTGGAGTCGGACAAGGACGGACGCACGTCCTAGTTATACGATAATCGGTAGGCGATGTCGATGGCGATGTTCTAGGACCGTTCGGAACAAACAGGATCGCTGATCCTCTATATACGTATATATGTTCACGCGTCTACGTATGCACCCATATACGTATGCATACGTAAACGTATGTAGGTACCTAGGTAACGGGGAACTCGCCAGAACTCGACGACGTGGTACACAGGTGTGTAACCACGTTATAGGAACAGGTACGCACGTACGATTATGTCGGCCTATCTAACTGTGCGGAACTACGAATAAGAGAGTGAGAGAGAGAGAGAGAGAGACAATTTCCGTCGGATAGGCCGATTTCACCAGAGACGAATAAAGAAAAATATAGGCAAAACTATAAACTCTTGTGGCCATTTCGAAACGGAAAGCAGGTAGTTCATCTTTGATCGCGAACCCTCGCATAAATTTTTCCAAAAACGTAGCAATTTAAAATCGCTACTCGATGTAAAAGTGGCCACGAACGACGGTTACACGCGCTCTATCGGTACCATTTTCAAAGGAGACCCGTCACGATACTCTATATCTATATAGGTGTACGCCGAAATATCACACGGACGTATTTAGTAAGCGAGTCCATAATTTCGTTTCAAAGGACACGAGCATTTATCTCTTTCGAAATTGATTCGGACGGTGGAAATCACGTAAATATAATGGTTGACGCATCGCGATGATTTATCGCGGATTATCCTCATTATTTGTAGCCGCGAGCGAGTTACAATGAGATAAATGAGCTCCGTACCTACGTAGATACCTACCACGTACATCACTCGACTCGTGCGTGCTTTCATCCTCTATCTCGTTTTACAAAGTTACTAGGTTAAATATCAAATTAATGATTTATCGTAAATTTTCGGCGTTTAAATGTAATCCTTCTTTACTCCTATCGTCACAAATATTACAATTTTGTGCACACGCAAAAAAACATACGAGTAGATGTATATACGTGGAAAAAATATTTTCAATCTCCGCTAGAACGAATCTTGCCGGAGAAAAGAATTCCTGGATACGTCGATCGAATAGTAAGGTCTCTTTTCGTCGATCGTAAAAATGGAGAGCCTGTAAGACCGATGACTCTGTGAACTGCCAAGGAAGATGCGAGCGTTTGCGTTTTCTTCGATGGATCTAATGAATCTTTGAGAGAGAGAGAGAGAGAGAGAGAGAGAGAGAGAGAGAGAGAAAGAAAAGATATGTAAAAAGAAAGTCTCGATCGATTTATCGAATCAATTTTCAACCTTATCCATAGTAGTTTGTTCGTCTTTTATCGCTGTAATAAGTTAAAAGACTCTTTGCCGAGTTCTGATACTATTTTAAAAAAGTACTATATAATTATACTCGAAGGAAGAATATTATAATTTCTCTATTTCATAGGAGAAAAGAGGGAGAATAGGGTCAAAGTAATCGTATAAAATGGCTTTAAAAGCTTTCTCAGCTCGATAAAAGATCATCGGGACATTTCTGGTGAGCTACTCTTCTTGCTTCAAGAGCAATCGTCTTCAGAGAGAACAATAAATATCGTTGACACTTTTACCAAACGGTACGCTGCTCCAAGTTGATGGTATTAGTGTTGCTGATCAAGTTACCCGGAACGCTCCTCCTCCTCCTCCTCCTCCTCCTGCTTTTCTTCGTCGTATTCGTAGAGCTTTTAAAGTACTCTATTCTGAATTTGCTTTGGTCAACTAAAAAGGAGAGAACGTTTAAGATAAGAGTCGCAATCGAATTATTCGAACCAAGTTTGGCCGATCGCGTTCAAAATTATCAACTACGAATTTATCTTCGAATTTAAATTAAATATAATTTGACGACTCGAGATATCCGACGGAACGAATCAGATACAAGCTGATAAATTGGAGTCGACCAAATATCAGGGTATCGACTACGAAAGAGGATGACGTCGCAAGATACGACGGTGCTTGCTGTTGCGATGCATTCGCAAGCCTCTTAAGTCCATCCACTCTCTCTCTCTCTCTCTCTCTCTCTCTCTCTCTCTCTCTCTCTCTCTCTCTTTCTCTTTCTACCTTTGTTTACCGTACAGCTACCAGACTAATCCATCGAAATTTTTTGCTCTTTGCTCCGTCGTTTGGTCGATATTCGAATTGTCAAATATCAAGCGATGTCTATAATTTTAGCAATTATTGTATATTCATAACGCGTATCTTAACCCGGCTTATAGCATAGTAACAGAGCCGCTTTCTAGTATTTAACATCGATAGCAAAGTTCGTTAACAACGTTGAATACGACACGTCGTTGGTGGCAAGAGCCGGATCCCGAGTTTCAGCTTTGAATTTAATTGGAAATCGCATCGCACGTCATCCTGTACATACATACCAAGAGTATATGCTCGTACCTACGTGTATGCACACACACACACACACACACACACACACACACCTTGATAATTATGCGTATATGTAGAGAGAGAGAGAGAGAGAGAGAGAGAGAGAGAAAGGGGCGGATGGAATAGAGAGAAAGGGGGAAACTTTGGAATTCAAGTTCGAACTAAAGCCGAGACGACTGTCGTATCTTGTGAAAACTTCTCCGGCCAATCCAATACACCGGCAGCTTCTTTGATGCATCGAAATCGAGCGAGAAAACTTTACCGATACTTCTTCCCACGTAGAAACGACGACGAATTTCGAGTATCGAGTATCTTTGGACTTAATTAGCCTAGTCGGGCGAATGGAAAGTTCCTATACTCTTCGCTCGCTGTATCTCCGTTATCTGTGTCTTACGTAAACTAGCTTCTTCTTTGCCATCGATGGGACGATTGCAAAGATAAAAATTGTATCTATCGAGAAAATGTACTAAAAAATATCTATTCGCGAACTATATCCAAGTGCGTTCATAATTTCAGTTAAACGCGATAAACTACTATGTGAGGATGTAATCATTCGGAGGGAATCGTCTCGAATAAAAGTATTCGCGTTCGAAGGAATTTTCCTTCGCGATGCTCGAAAGAAAAGCTCGCTCTTTGAGACGTTGGATGAAAAAGTGTGCGGTTCGAACTTTCCGTGTGAACGAACGCGATCTTCGATGATTAAAATTAGGTGAGAAAGAGACCAAGAGGAGAAGAGGAAAAGTGAACGTGGCCCGATGAGAACGCTTTGGATCGCGTCTAGGGTTTCCAATTACGGTGGATTATCGTCAACGCGGACCGAGGGGGGGCACTTGGCCCGGGGGGCGTGCCACCCTACAGGGGAATTTACCTCGGGGGGTACGTACCCGAAAGAAAGCCGACGATGCACGCTACATCTACATATCCTACATGCTCCTAGCCGAGCTGCATCTCTTCGAACAGGTAAAGAATCTCGGCAACGATTTTCAACCGATCTTTATATATTTTACCCTACATACGCGGCGAGCTCTCGTCGCAAATTCTACCTAAATCTCCCTTGTCTAGGCTGCAACAAAGATTTCATAATTAACGTCGTTGAGAAAAGTTCGACTAGTTCTATGCATCCAACGTCGTAAACTTCATCGCGAAGTTCATCATCGTGGATGGAAAATTCGTTGGGACGGTTGTGAAATATTAATAAAGTATCGCGAACGGGCAAAGAAAAAAGAAATTCAGTCAATTTATCATCGAGCATCAAAGTTTGAGCGAGTATCGTTAAATTCGTTGGAACTAAGAAGAAAGTATTTTAGCGGGATAATATGTGTATAATGCGAGTCGAAGTCGGTGAAAATTTTCCCGTTAACGCTTCTGCGCTCGATCGAACATCAAAGTTGAAGTTTGTTAAAGTTGCAGGTTTTGAACGATGGGAAATAGTTTACTCGATCCTAGATAGACTAATCGTATGCTTGCCAACGCGAATACCTATCTCGTATCCCCCGAGCTCGTACAATTATTTTCTGACGTAGCAGAAATTGTCCGCACGTACAGTACCTACGAAATACAATGAAAGTACAAAGAGAACGAAGGAAAACGATTTTAATTTGCATCGGAGACGGAAGCTATCTTACGGAGCTAGATTTTCGGTACACGAAAGATAAATTGGACCGTTCGAAAGCCTTGGTAAGATCTCGGGATTTAATCCTATACACGTGTCATTGGCATATTCCACACATGGAAACTCTAGGATATTCGAGACGTCGTAAGAGAGAGAGAGAGAGCGCCAAAGTTTGCACCAACCTTGGGATTTGCGTCTCTGATCTAATTTTGGGTACTACGCGATCTACACCAAATTGATTTATTTATTCCACCTTCGCTCGTGCGACATTAAAGGACTAGAAGGGCTTTGTATATCCGATGCGATACGTAATTGTCACGATCGGAGAATAATAGTTTCATCCTGGCCATTTATCTCTCTTCTTTTCAATAGTCGCTTCCTTTTTTATCGAAGGTCGTTAAGACTTTCGACTCGTTTAAGACGATCCATCCAAGATTTCTTCGATCAAAATTTCTTGCGTTTTAACTTTCGATCGTTGATCGAGGAAGCATCGATTATCTCTAATACTCGTAGCCTACTCTCGGGACAAAATTTCTTACGGGTGACTTAAAGATTTAAGAGGACGTAGACTCGTCGACGTTGAGAAGGATTAGAAAAGAAGAGCTCTCGAGCAAACGAAGTGCACGCGTGTGTTGCACGGTTTCGTAACACGCGAGCGCGATGCGCGGTGACGGGGGAGAGTGAGAGAGAGAGAGAGAGAGAAGCGTTACGTTAGGGTAGCCGTTTGATCGATCTGTCACGGCTCGAAAATTGCTACGTCGTATCGAGTAGAACCAGCCACGGCGCGATGCACGCAAACTTTTTTCTTTCTCTTCTTTTATTTTTGATTACGTTCGTCTCGACGATGCGCATCGACTGTCAACCGTGTCAACGTTTGCGGAAGCCGCAGTTGGAAAATATCGCGAACCGATTCGTTCTCTCCCTCGCACCGCGAAACGAATGGGAATAGCGGGCGTGATGCGTCGAAGGGTGCGGCTGATGGTGGCTCCGAGAGCTGGCTAGAGAGAGAGAGAGAGAGAGAGAGAGAGAGAGAGAGAGCAACTTGGAAGCGTCGATCCGTAGAGTAGCAAAAATCAAAGGGAAAAGAAAATTGTCGACGTTTAGTGACAGAGCTTGTACGGCCCTGACAAATTGGACAGAATCGAAAAGCACGAGGATCGGTCCTCTATCGTTTCTCTCTTTCCTTTCCCGTTTTACATTCTCCAGAATAACGCGTAAAAGAGACGTGTCTCCCTTCGACCAACACCGTTAACGCTTTGTCACCGCGCCGCGCTATCGACGTACCTGCTAGGTCGCTCGAGTCGGGTGAAAATTGGTATATTGAGGAAACTTTATTCAGTTTGTCAATCAATTGTCATTCGTGATATCGCGATTCGAAGGGTCTTACTCGTGTATATTCACGCGTCTGATGTAATCCAAAGCATCTCTTAAAGGACATTCGCGAGACGCGTTTATCCTTAAAGTTGCTCGAGCTTATCTCAGAGAACGTCTATTCAAAGAGGAGAACGTTTCAACGAGATGCTCCTTGATTATATGCTTAATACCGCGAGTAAGTACGCGAGATAACGTAAATGAGATTCCGTTACCTTATCGCGTTTCCACATTGTCTGGAGTATCGTTATTCAATATCCCAGCTCTCGTCGTCGCTCGGAACGATATTCTATATTCGTACAACAACTTGCTATTTAGGAAACGAACATCGTAACCGGAAGAAAATATTTACTCCGACGATAGGCGAAAGTCAATCGGAGGGGTAAGAGGCGGTAGAGGAAAAAGCGACAAGAAAAAATAATCTATTTGCGAGCCGGCCAATTTTTCCCAATTCACCTGGATACGTAAGAAATGTCAATTCTATATCGCTCGAATTGAAATTTACGTTACGCGCGAGGAGTTTGCAAAAGCGAGGGAAATAAGAAAGGCGCTTTCGTCGGGTTTTGAAACGCGCGACTCGACTCGACGCGACGAATATTTCTTAATTCACTGACATCGTCGACGATTTATTTTCATTGGCCGGCCTGGAAGCGCGTGGCACCACGCGTCCGTGCCAGGGAGTGGCTGCTTTCCGAACACAAACGAGATTCTCTCTAGCACACCGACGCGACGCCGAGGCAAGACCGAGCTGCCGCATAAATCATCTCCATCCACGCGCTCTAACCGCGATACGCGTCCTAGGGGATGACGGAAAGGGCTTGAATGCGTTTCGCTTTTTCATTTTTTTCTTTCCTTCTTTTTCTTTTTTTCTCTTTACCTTATATATTTCCTCATTATTATTCCCACCTCGACGATTCTCTTTTTCCTTTCGCCTTTTGTACACGTTGCTCCCGTTAATTTATTCTCTTCTTTCTTCGGTCATCGTTCTATTATATTCCGTCGCCTATCGCGTCTCTTCTTGTGCCATAAAAAAAAAAAAAGAAAAAAAAAAAAAAGTCGATTCCGCGACCCGTTAGACCTTTATAAAAAAATTATTTGCGACGTCGTAGATCGAAACGACGTAAGAAATCGAACGTCTCTATATCGACTTGTCCCCGAGAGATGCCTCTTACAACGTTTTATTATATTTATATATGTGGATGAATGAGTATAAAGCGTTAATGAAGAAAATTTAATACGAGACGTGCCATTCGATGACTCTACGTTTATCGTTGCAGGATCTCCAGTCGGAAATCGAAACGCACCGGGACGTGTACGCCTCGTTGAACGGCACGGGGCGCAAGCTGTTGAGCTCTTTGGCGAGTCAGGATGACGCGGTTATGCTTCAACGTCGATTGGACGAGATGAATCAGAGATGGCATCATCTTAAAGCGAAGAGTATGGCCATCAGGTGAGCGTGCCTTTTCGAACCTCTTCCCTTTCTTCTTTTTTCTCTTTTTCTCTTTTTCTCTTTATTTTTCCTCAACTTGGAAAGAAAAATGCACGGCATGTGCGATACAAGTCGTAGCTATTTCGTCGAGATCAACGTTTCGTACGTGCATCGAAGCACGGGATAATAAATACGTATTGTCTTTATCATCCATCCTTTTTTACTCATTTTTTATTAGGTACCCCCGTGGAGGAGCGAATCAATATTTATACAACCTTGATTCCAGCTCCCATAAATATTGAATCTTCCTCCGGCGTAATCAAAATAACGTGAAAAAATATACAGGCATAGCATACCTATATTCCAACGGTAGGATACGGTAGGATACGCGCGAATATAAAACTGGGCCGACGTTCCGACCGTTTCGGAGCGTCCTCTGGTAACTTTGCATTCTTTACCCGTGATTTGTGCCTAAAAACGTTGGACGGCTTTAAATTAAAACGAGTGTAGCGCTCCTAAAAAGGTCTGAAAGTAAATCGAGACCATTCGACCGATACTTTTTCGCGCGTTAAAAGAAGGGCTTCCTGTTTTCGAATCTTTTACTAACTTTATACGTATATCTCCCAAATATTACACCTATTTCTTTCGAATCTTATATTACCATTTCTGGATATATCTTCGTCGATGGAACGAATGAACGGCCCGCTGGAAAAATGAAACGTCGTCGCGCTTATCGTCGATCGATCGTCGACCGATCGTCGACTAAATATCTCGATCTAGCCGAATCAGCAATCGATTCCTCGAGATAGAATCGATCAACCGGTATTATATCGTAGACCAAACCGCTGGCAAAATCCGTACAGCTTGATTACGAGCGAAGGGTTCGTAATCGGAATACGGAGGAGGAAGCGATCGAGAGGAAACGAGAGAGAGAGAGAGAGAGAGAGAGAGAGAGAGAGAGAGAGAGAGAGAGAGAGAATTCGCAACCGTGCTTGTGTGTGTGTGTGTGTGTGTGTGTGTGTGTGTGTGTCGGTAACGGAACTCAAAACCTCGTGCGGCCCTATATGCCTTTAGACTTCTTTCTCTTTTCAAACGTTTTCTCTCTTTCTCTCTTCACGTCGAGAGGTTGGTCCGCAATCAGGCCACAAATACCGGTTCGAAACAGCGATCCTGATAATTCGGCCGACGATCCTTTCTGGCACAAGTCGCGAAGCGGAATATAGAGATAGAAAAATATGGGCCGGGATGCAGACGATCCAGACGATCCAGACGATACAGGCGATACAGACGATACAGACGATATAGACTAGAGCATATCCACGAGGCAAATATCGAGGCCAGATCAAAGGACGCAAGAGAAAAAGGAACGACGGCTTGCGTGGATAATTGCGTTGTAATAATTTTTACTTAATTCGTCATCGTCGCACAATCCAAGTATTTTAGCTACTGGGTGTAGGTTCTTGCGAAAGCTTAGTTAATACGATCGGATATTCCAATCTCAAACGCGTCATTAATATCCGTCGCGATACCGGTAGGATCATCTTGTAGCTGTTCATAAGATCGTAATCAATCAACGTGGTCGGGATGGCTAATGAATGAGAAGGTTAAGAAGAACAAGAGCTGTCGCGTTGAAAGTTTCGGACCTATCGAATTTTATATCCCGTCACGCTTTTCCATCATACCGGACTTGACAGGGGATAGTTTTACTATGAACCCGGGCTTAAAGACTTTACGTGGGTAGGACACGAATGAAACGTGAGCGCAACGTGAACGAGATCGCGAACGCGAACGAATCGGTATTCTTTTATACGAGAGAATGCGAAGGATCGGACGGAAAGATTCCTAAAAAGGAGTATATTATTGTAAAACGCGGAAAAGCTCGTTCTCTTGCGTCTTGGAACGGTTTCTATTTTTGTTCTATTCTACTATAAAACCTTGGAGAGACGCGGCGTCTATGGTACGCCAGGCGTTAAAGGCAAGCATATTTTTCCGTACAATTTATTCGAATGCGTTTTTTGCTTCCGTCACGACTCTCTCTCTCTCTCTCTCTCTCTCTCTCTCATACATATTTGATACATTTCTTCGCGTTTTATTTATTTATTTATTTTTTACCCCTCCCGTTTCTCCCATAGTTTTCCTATCTCTCACGTTGCATTATTCAATCGCATGCATATAATAAAAGGTCTATCAAATCGTGGACAAAGTATACGCAATTACGAGCTACTCCCCAAATGCGAAGCGCATTCGCGTACGCGTACGCATACCTAACCTCCGACGTATAAAAGGGAAAATTACGCGATAGTATAAATCGCCATTTAACCTCATTCGCGTACGTACTCCCCTCGTGCGTTTTGCTCGTCGCGCAACAAAAATTAAATCCCGTGGCTTTCGTTTTTTGTTTGTTTGTTTTTTTTTTTTTTTCTTTTTCTTTTTTCCCCCGACGCGTAACATTGGATTTATACGAATTTAATTCGAGAGTCGAACGAAACGCCAAGCCGCAGTGTCGGAGGCGAGTTCATTTATCGATTCAGAGAAAAGTAACGATATTTCGTCCGAGGAGATAGACGTTATAGCAACACCTGGGGCTTATTTATGAGGTGCGAGGACCGTCGACGCAATCCACAGGCGCAATTCAGAGGCGAAAAGTCGCATCCATCCGGCGGAGAATATAAGGTCTAAGGAATATGCGAAATGGTAGGAATATAAGCGCGCGGCTTGGTTCCACGCAGAGAACACTAGGTTAGATCTAGGTGTTCGCCGTAGGTGTGTACGCGCAAGCTGCGTACATTACTTTGCGGTTCGGGACTCGAATGCAGGGGCGAACAGCCAAAGGCGCATCTCGCGGTTGCGAGAGCAAAGCAATGCCTGTCAACTGCGAAGCAGGAATCGGGAGGAATAATTAAAGGTGTCTCGAGGGTGGGAGCAGAGTGCTGCGGCACACCGGCCGCCGCCATTACACTCCCCGACTCGAGGATTAGCGCAGCCGTGCGTTCACGCGTGCGGACCTCGTCTCTACGCTCAACCGAATCATCCCTCGCCACTTTCGCGTCCTCACTGAAATCGCCTCTTTCTTTCTCTTTAACCCCCTCCCTCCCTCCCTCCACCCCCTCTCTCTCTCTCTCTCTTTCTCTTCCAAAAATCTCCTCTAGAACGATCGATTAATCCGTCCTGCAAGAAAAATTCTCGAAGAAAGAGAGCTCGCGTCGAGTAATAGAGTCGTTCGGCGATTCATTTTCTCCGCCTCGGTATTCGTTCCTTTTCTTTTATCGCGGCGAAACGCGCAAAGTCGGTTGCGAATCGAATACGGGACGAGATAGGAGAGTAGTTTAGTTTCTGCTTCCTGCTAGTCCTGGCGAGCCTCTCGAAACTTTCCACGAATCCCCGAGCCGATCGTAACTCATTACGACTGTCCGGCAGTGTTACGTCGTTGCACCTATTCTCCAAGGCTCGTATCGTTCCGTACGTTCCGTACGTAACGGTAATGCAAGCTTAAAGTATGATAAGGTGTAGCTTAGCGTTAATCTCTGGGAAAGCTTTTGCAGGGCGAATGCCCTTTCCGAGGGATAGAGAGAGAGAGAGAGAGAGAGAGAGAGCGTCGATAGATCGAGCCCTACTCCTCCATGATCCTACTCGTTCCGAATCTACTAAATGCGCGCGTTTATCCTCTCTCGCGAGCCCGATATATTCGACGCTCGTTACGCATCCTTCGTGCCAGATGCGTCCCGTCGTTTATTTTATCCTTGCGCGTCGTCCCGAACCAGTCACGATCCCGTTACGATCCCGTTACAAAAATGAGTTACGTCGGACCCGGTGCGACGAAGGGAGACGCCTTCGTCGACATCGGTCTGTACGGCGCGATAATTAAGGTTAGGGTTAAGCAGCTTTGCGTCACGATAGACGCTTTGCGTTTCGAATCTTACTCGCTTCGAACGAAACTCGTTACCGCAAAAATCGTTCACGGACGAAGAAAAGAATCATGGACGCATTAAAACTCTTACCTCTCCATAAGGGATCTGATCCAGGGCAAATAACGAATGGATGTAGATAGGAATTTTTTACTTGTTCTCGTTATTTATTTTCTTTTTATTCCTTCTAGCGCGATCCCGGTGGCCGTCGCAATCAGGTACGAAGGAACGTACGTACCTGGTATCAAATTTTCAATTCGACCGGTCTTTCTTCGGTATAGACTTTTCATGAAATAAGAAGGAACGGCGAAGCTATAACGATAACAGAATTTTGTTGGAAACTATCTCGTGGGTAAAAAATAAGTAAAGAGTTACGAGAGTCGTATCCTGGTAACGCGAAATGATAACAGTCCAGGTGGTATCGTAAATTCGAACGGCGATCGTTATCGTTGGCACGTTTACGAGCGAGCATGTATTCTGATTGAAACAAAAAAAAAAAAAAAAAGAAAAGAAAAGAAAAGAAAAGAAAAGAAAAGAAAAGAAAAAGAAAAAGAAAATCAGGTTCCAGTTAACGTGGAAGGGATAAAAAGAAAGTAAGTCGAGATAATATGCAAAGGATCAAAAGTAAAAGGTTGAAGTTTAACGTGGGCAAGCCCGCCGACGAAAGCTTTTGAGATCGCGCGTGAACACGGAAACGCTTTATCGTATCGAAACGATACCCAACTCCCCCAACTCCTCGATCGAATATCGAGCGTCCGACGCGTTTCCCAATATTTGTGCTCTTTATGGTGGTTCATGGATCGAGGATAATTTTCGTTCGATGGCGTGCCTTATCGCGCCGACTGGAATTCGATCGCGAAGGAAATCGAAGCTCGATGGATCTCGGACGACGACGATCCTCCCGATGGTTGGGCACGCGACGTCGTCAGCTTTCTAATTTCCGACCGGACTACGACGCGCGTCGAAGCATCGTGCTCCGGACAAAAGCCCTCGATGACGGATACGAAGAAAGTAGGGAGAATCGAAAAGAGACGCCCCTTCCGTCTCAAAGGGCTCGAATCTCGGAGGAGGAGCATTCGCGAAACGAGCTTTTTCCACGAACGAAAGAACAAAGAAACGTCGACGTTTTCTTAGAAACGCGAAAGAAACGTATTTCGCCACGAGAGTTTCGGATGCGGAAACATTAAGGATGACTTTATAAATAATATGTATGTGTACGTACGTCGAGAGCCAAAGGTCGATCCTTCCCCTTTATCGGGAGATATCGTATCGCGATGATCGCGAGATAGGGGGAAACACGGCGTAACACAAAGCGTAGGGGTATTTATCGCGAATCGCGATAAAGTCAAGGGGTAAACGCAGGCTCGCTCGGTTGGTAAGTCTCGACCGATATTTGCGTTCTCATTAACCAATGCCGCAAGCCGGTTCAAGAGTCTTGGTTTCCCCGTAGACCCATAAAGTGGATTGATCACGTGCCTACGTCGCGTAGAATCAATGCTACCGAGATGTATGCGTTCCATCAAGAAGTACTCCGCGAGGCGAGATGTTAATCCGAACGGTTGCACGCTAATGAGGCTGCGATCCGAGGATTAATTACGAGAGAACCACGGACTCTCGGATCTCGTTAGATGGTGGATATGGATTCCTCGGAGCATCCCCGAGTTATCTCGACGATAATATTCGTCCTCGTCTAACGAGAAACTCGTCATCGGCGATGAACCCGCGAAGAAGAGAATATCGAAACGAGGACTAGTCGAAGAGCGCATTATACTCGGGCTTCTCCGAACGATCAAAGTAGAAGTATTCGAGGTCGATAAAAAGAATCTGCCTTTGTACGCCGAACGAGGAGAGGTCTTTTTCTCCTTTCTTTTCTTTTCTTTTCTTTTTTTTTCCTAATAACGGAAAATGGGTACGCATAAACGAGAGAGAGAGAGAGAGAGAGAGAGAGAGAGAGGAATTTAGCACCGGACCGACGTGGCGACTCGCGCCTGGTATCCGGCTGGTAATTCCCCTTCCTCTATTCCCTATCCGTATCCTCTTCCAAGGGTAGAGAGAAAGGGCGACGCGTAAGAACGCCAGCCGGAACAACGTTCTACCTCGGACTCTCCCCGGTGGCTCTAACGGTACGCTGCTCCTTGTTTATGGTACAAGTTTGAATCGGGTTTGCGCGCCTGTTCGGATTGGGATTGTCCCCTTAAATCGTTCCCTCGAGTCGAATTATAACCCGTTCTCGCTCGTTCTCGCCCGTTCTCGACAATTTCATTTTCCGTCTTTATCGCGGTTTAAACGATACGACGAGGGTGGACGTCGTCCCGAGGACGACCCAGACACCGGCTCTCCTCGCGTCGATTCCCCGTAACCCCCCTCCGACTTACCTTTTCCAGGGAAGCACTCGGTACTATGCTCGTCGAAATAACGATAGTACTCGTGGATCGGCGCTATTCTCTCGGCTCCTTCGACTTTCGAGCAACGATTTATCGCTCTTTTCCTTAGCGTTCCCTCCTAAACTCATGAGGGAATCGTTTCTCCTGGTCGATGCTAAGCTCGCGAAACATAAATGTATTATGCGTCGAACATTTCGAACCGTCGTCTCCCTTGGAAAGAAAAGTTTTCGCGTTATTTCCATTTCTTCCGTGATCTTTAGTGCCGTTAGCGACAAACTATTCTTATTTCGCAAACTACGCGAACTTTCCATCGGCGATAATAATTACGGATATAAATTCTGCCGGCGGAGTCTGCTTCTACCCGATACGAGGTGGACGTTGGTTTTGTTGCTTCTCCGAGGACACGCGGCGAATGTGCACGGGAGAAAAATGAATGGGACGGGACGTAGCAAGTACCTAGTAGGTGTATACAACGGCGATTTATGAGTTTCAATCTGTCGTTACTTTTCTCTTTTAAGGGACCTTTTAAGGGATCTTCCGAGATATCTCTTTAGGAGATTAAGAGAAAATATTTGTGATAATTATACGTTCTTTTGTTATTGTTGCAGAAATCGACTGGAAAGTAATACGGAACATTGGAACGCGCTACTGTTATCGTTACGCGAATTAATCGAATGGGTTATTAGAAAAGACACCGAACTAACGGGATTGGGGCCTGTTTGCGGCGATGTTGCTGCGTTGCAGAAACAACAAGTAAGCAAATTCAAAATTACTACAAAGGCGATAACGCGTCGAGGTGGCAAACCCAGACGCGCGACGTACGATCGTTTCCGTTATTGAAATTTTCCTATTCGTCTCGCGGCCGGCGAATTTACGATATTAAGATCCATCTAAGGGAGATTGCCGAGAAGGCGTTGGTACGTCTCGCGCGTCGTGGTACATCATGGCCAACGCTCCTTCTAATCCAGATTAGATCGAGCGCGTATTGCCGCTGGCGCGCGCGCGCGCACACACACGAATCGTCCACGTCTACTACCTACACACGTACGTGCGTACCTACGTCGGAGGTATATCCTGTACCGTTAGATAGGGGGCGAGTGCGAGAGAACGATAAGGTGGTGCATTTCGCCTCCGAATACCAGATAATCTGTTCCATTGTCTCCTACGTTTACACCTATCTTTATCGTTATCGGTTATCTTTATCTTGACGCAACTCGCTTTGCTCGTCTCGAAACTCTCTTATGTTTCCTCGAGTTCAAGGTTTCCAACGAATCTGTGACAACGATTATTGCGTGATAAAAACGGTTTTTTGGCCACGCATTCCTTTAAACCGAGATTGGCCTTTGTCGATGATTGCCTGTCGAAAACGTTCTCTCTCTCTCTCTCTCTCTATCTTGAGAGAGCAGTAGAAGACGGAGTAGTCGAGCGGATTTTTATCGGTCTTATCCGGAGGAAACGTAATTTGGTTGTAACCGCGAGGTATCGTCGTCTCCCTTACGAAACGTATTAAATTTGTACCTTTGGTAATTGTAAACTTATTTAAACGTTTGACGAAACGTAGAGACACGTCTTCTACGACGATGTTCGCGAAACGAAAGCTTTTTCTATCCAACTTTATTATTCCGGTTCCGACGTATGCGATTACAACGCGTTATCTCGATTCCCAAGAGTTTCTCTGAGACGAGCAACGTTTACTTGCTATACTATAGTTTGCTCTATCGCGTTACTTTGTTTTTCAATATCATTTCGATTCGTATCAGTTTTAAACGATTATACGAGGTAAAATTCGAAAGCGATAAGCGATGGAAGAGAATTTGGAGAGATTTTGCGCGGCCACAAAACATCTCTCGGGTACGGAGCGGGTGGTTAGAGACCAATGGAGGAGGAGAGCGGTCGAAGCGAGGCAAAAGGGAAGACGCGCGCAAAGCTTTGCCTCGTTCGCGAGAAGGTAGGTCGTCGTTGATTTTAGCCGAGGAAGAAGCGGCTGCTTTTTCGACGCGCACCTCGTAGCAATTTTCGCGAAAGGGGTTTTCTACTTGGGAAAGCGTGGGTAGAAGAAAATCGTAAAGAATCTACGGTAGCTTTAAGAAACGCGACAGAGAAAAAGAGAACGAACGGGAGAAAAGAATGAAACGTCGTGTTTCTTACAAAACTTTGTCAAAATCCGTAAAGGACAGCGGAGAGAGAGAGAGAGAGAGAGAGATAATCTCGTCGAGCGTAGCTCGTGCGAAATATCGTGAAAAGTACTAATCTCCGTCTCGAAAACGTGACCGACCGCGTCTCCATACGTCCCCGTGGCTCTCGCGAGGTCGTTACAATTTCTCCTACTAATTTATCCTTCTTTCTACGTTCGCAGGACGACCATCGTGGCTTCAGGAGGCAGCTCGAGGACAAGCGACCGGTCGTTGAGAACAATTTGGTTAGCGGTCGTCAGTATATCGCCAACGAGCCGCCTCTCTCCGATACATCCGACTCCGAGGGTAAACCAATTGCGATCTCCTATACGATTTTACCAATTAAATAAAATTTCGAATAAACTTGGCACCTCGTATTTTCCTTCTAATATTCTTTTACAAGAATTAAAAGAAAGTTGAACGATCCGAGCGCTGCGCCGCGCTTTCGATATCCTCGAACGTTACTTTAAATCCAAGTTTGGACATCTTAACAAACTTTCGCTCGACTTACGAGAATTCCGTGATAGGATGAATAATTTATACCCTCGGCCGTTCGTTCCTTCGAGGTGCCATTATCCATTAGCATTAACGAGACTCGCACAGAATAGAAACGCATTCTTTTACGTCGATCATACCTCCTCTCTCTCTCTCTCTCTCTCTCTCTCTCTCTCTCTCTCTCTCTCTCTCTCTCTCTCTCTACGGGTACGAACCAATTAGTCGATCCTTCGTGAAACAATGAGATTATTGACGATCACCTGGACGATCGGTAACGATTTAGAGAGAGAGAGAGAGAGAGAGAGAGAGAGAGAGAGAGAGACTCTTTTTCATACCCTCAAATACATTCGATTTTTCGAACCGTTTAGAGACACGCAAAACTCGTACCCCTCTGTTACTCGAGATCTAATCGAGATTTTTTGTATTTGCCCGCCCTGAGCCGGAGGCAAATATTTATTCAGGAGGACACGCGAGTTGTTTCCGCAGGCGACTCGACGGGGAGGAGCCTAGCCGATTTTCGAAGGAAAACGAGCTTTCGCGACTACGATATTGCGTTTTACGCTTTACGCTTTACGGTCGTGCGACGTGGCCGCGATTTAACATATAACGCGTGTTACCAGCCGGAAGCTCGTCGCTTGCGCGAGCACGCGCGCACGCACACACACACACACACACATTTTGACGCGACTGGAATTTCAAAGAAAGAGTCTCTTCCGAATTTAGTTACCTTCGCGGATGATACATGTTCGCGTAATATATAAAGCTCGCGTATATCGTATTTACGCGTATCGCTCCTATCGCGTTAATGCTCTTTTAGATATCTCGGCGTATTTAGCCCTTACGGAGATTGGAAGAAGATAATTTGTTGGGACCGGCGGGACGCTCTTTTAAAAAATACAAATAACTTTTCGATGGATAAGAAGGAGAAAACTCTATCCCGTGCGCGAGGGTGCTTTCAATCGAGTTACGTGTATCGAAGTGCAACGGGGTGGGGAGCTCAGGGGACCGAGGATGCACCGAGGATGCACCGAGGAAAGTTGGAGGCTTTAGATGAGAGAAAGACGTCCCAGAGGGCTCCGAAAACTCGAGGCTAGGACTTCGAGCCGAGTCCTTCGAGAACGAACGGTACAGCGCCAAAGTCGCTCCTCCACCTACTAACCTTACTACTGCTCTTCTTATTTAGGTTTCTCTTTTAATAACCGCTCGCCGAGGAACTTTGAGACTCGTATTATTAATCAACCAAAGAGCATCCTTCAAACTTTCGAGGGATTGAATTTCTTGAAACTATATCAACGAAAGATTCGTTGAAACCGTTACGTGCTTTCTGCGAATAAATGATGACAAACTCGTAGATGTACTTGATATCTAATATCCAATTAGAAAGTTATAATACGACTTTACCAGAAGAAAAGTCAAAGTTAAAAGAGTTTAATCGCGATATAATACCGAAGGCCCTCGAGAAACGCTCCATTTTTCGATTTTGAATTATTCATAGGAGGCGCGAGGTAAGATCGGTCACGAGCGTTATGGATCGCGCTTCGAAACGTGCGTTCGAAGCGAAACCTTGGAGAGAGCCGGGGAACGTAGGCAACGCCGACGTCCTCGGTGCTGCATGCATGCTTTCGGTCGCACCATAGGGAATCACGTATCGCGGAACGTGCTGCACGGTACAACTTTTACCGATAGGAGTAACAACGACGTCGGATCTATCGTATAACTTTGTCCTCCCTAGGAACTATTTTCTTCGCTAATATCTACGGTAGATACGGTTCTTTCGTAAGAAACGCTATCGGAACGTGGCAACGCAACCGCGGAAATAATCACAGGACGCGGGAGACCCCTATCGCGAGAAATTAATCGTCGGTCACGAGGCTACGGAATCCGAACTGCCGCCGACACTTTTTATCGTCGGCGCATCTACGCGCATGTGTTTTAACAGCGATAACACGGTTCAGCTAGTCGTCGTTTCTATCCGATGGCAGGTCTCTACCCCTCTCTATTCGTCCGTCCGTCCGTCCATCCGTAATTTTGATTTACGTTTATCGCTCTTTCGCGCGATTCAATCGCGTAACTGGGGCATTTTATCGGAACGCTACGCGTTCCGAACAACCGAACCTCGGAAGCTCGCGAAAAACGAGGTTTCGTTGCGACGATCCAAAGTCGCGATGCCTCTTAATTCGTCGATTTTCTCGCAAATTCGACAAATTCGACAAATTCGACAAATTCACGTTATCCGCTCCTTTATTTTTCTCCATTCACAGCCGGGAGAGAGCTGGATGGGGATTCCAGAGGTTACAGAAGCGCCGAGGAACAAGCTCGAGAATTGACGCGCAGCATTCGTCGAGAAGTGAACAAACTTTCGGAGCAATGGAACGCCTTGATCGAACGTAGCGATGCGTGGAAACGGAAACTCGATGACACCGCAAACGTAAGTACGACGTTTTCACCATTTCTTCTTCTTCTTCTTCTTCTTCTTCTTCTTCTTCTTCTTCCTCTTTTTCTTTCATCCTCGAGAAATGACGGCTAATACGGATAATAGACATCGAGACCTGCTCGAATGAGAAAAGCTCGAGCATCCTTACTTCTCCGGTATTATATCTATCCCTGATCCTCTAGGTCTATCTTTCCGATGGTAAAACCGAATCCAACGAGGATATACTCGTAGAAAAGCTCGCCTTGATTGCTAGAAACAACTGTTTCGTGAAACAAAAGTGTGGCGCGCATGCGCGTATATAGAAGCGTGTAATATTTCATCTTATCAAGAAGTATTAGAAATGAGAAAAAGGAACGGGTACTGTGTACCGGATAGGGAGAGAATCGAAGGAGAGTAGGGATTTATCAAATTCGTCCGTTCGAGACTCGTTTCGCGTCCCCCCGGTATCGCGCTTTGTTATTGCCGCGCAATTTTCTCTATCGCATGGGCGTTGTTCCCATTTGCGGAAACGCGACTTTGTGCCCTGAAGCCAGTCAAGCTTCGGCATTTATCGGTCGACTCTGGAGATGCCGCTTGGAATAGAGGGAAAGATACTCGCGAAAAAGGAAAAGCTGGAACGAACGCATCGAGAGAGAGAGAGAGAGAGAGAGAGAGAGAGAGAGAGAGAGAGAGAGATCGGTATGGGTCAAAAACGCGCATCGCCGATGAAGAAGGAGCTTCTCTGTCTCCTCAAAGATCTACCCTTTCGTTTCCACCATATTCCTTCGATTTTTCTATTCCTTTTTCGTTTCTTTTCAACGGATGGATGGATGAACGACTTAGGTCGTTCGTTCGACCTAAAACTTGAGCGATTCGAAGAATCGGACCGGAAAGCGTAACATCGATCTTTAATGGAATTAAAACGAAAATCAGCCCGTGCCGACGGGCCGTCGCGACGCGAAACGGGATTTTTCTACCTTATATTTCTTCCTGACTGTCCCATTATTTAATAAGCGTCGTACTATTACCGGGGAGAAAGGATTAAACCGATGTACCTATCCTCTGACACACACACACACACACACACACACATATCATCTCGGCGAGAATAAAACGAAACACACGCGATATACGTATCCGCGTGCATACGTACGATCGCAACGCAAATATCTCGGCAAAGTTTCGCTAAATTTAGATCCCAGTTCGCTATTTCGATTCGTCGCTCGCGTCGAAGCGACGTGGACAGCCGGCTAAAAAATATTTCCCGTTTCGACGTCGCCGTATTCCGCGTCGACGAAAAAACTGTGACGACGGCCATGAGTTTTTCATTGATCGCTTAGAAACGAAACGAAACGAAACGAAACGAAACGAAACGAAACAAACGTTTTCTCGCCCGCTCGTTGCTGGAAATGTCGGTTGAAAGGAATAGAAGGGAGAGAGGGTCCAAAGTTGAGACCGTAAGGAAAAAAAAGAAAAAAAAAAAAAGAAAAAGAAAAAAGAGAGAAAAAAAGGATCCGGCCGATTAAAAGTGCATATCGACTGGAGGGTTATTTGACCAATGCGATATACCATATCCGAAAGATCAAACTTTCCGCGCAATCAGAAGTCTTTCCTTCGGAATGCATAATTCATGAGCGAAACACAATTTAACTTTTAAATTCGTCGGTGCGCGATGCACCCTTCCCGCTCCTTTTTCCTCCGTTCTTCCACCGCTTTAATTATCAGCTATCTAGTAATTACCAGCGACACTTTCCTTTTATCATTCTCATTTTACTCTTCGCGAGGAAACGCATAGCTCTTCTTTCTCCTTCTACTTAAATATTCCTTCAAGGCATTATTTTTTGTAATATTTTTATATATTTAATGCGACACGAGGATTCAAAGTTTCTACTCCATCGAGAATATTTAAAAATGCATTAAGCTCGCCAGAGAAAGATACAAGAACGGGCAGGGAAAAAGGAAACGTACGGAGAACACGTACACCTCCTGCCACCTCGAAAGAACGTCCAGATGTCGTAGATAGGCGAGATCGTGAGATATCCTGGTTTAAGCTCGGAATTAAACCGAATCGGAGCGATTCTAGTCGTCCCGCCGAGGAATTCTCTCCTCCGTAGTTAGGTATGCTAAGCAGGAAGCAAGGTAAGAGAGGGAGAGCAAGGGGGAGGGGGGGGGAGAGAAGCTTGGCTCGGCCCAATCAGAGAATACTGCCAACAGGCAGCGCGCCCCGTATAGCTCGGCACATCTCTACATCCCCCTCTGTCTGTTTCCTCCTCCGTGTGTATGCGTGCCCTCGCAAATAGAATATATCTACTATGTATATAAATGTGTGTGTGTGTGTGTGTGTGTGTGTGGCCGTCCGTACACACGAGCTCTCTCTCTCTCTCTCTCTCTCGCATCGAGCCAGACCAAACGAACGGAAATGCATATGCGAGTCCAAGGCCGGTGGGAACTCAAACATCGCCTTTCGAATTATATCCGCGCTCTATCGGATTATCTTTCTCGGTATTATATGCGTATAATCGCGCGCGTTTTACCCACCAAAATCCTGATCGTAGCTAGAAACGAAAAATATATTACGCGACGTACGTATAGAAACCGAACAAGTTATTCGCATACGTTCGTTCGATCGAAAGCGCAAAAGTTGTAAAGTTGTGTTTCGTACTCGGGCACATCGAGTACTCCATTTCTCCATTAAAGCAATCTCGATGAATTACGTTTTATTAAGAAATCGTACGAACGGATACGGATAACGTTCTTATATTTCATCGCGATAATTTCGCGACTTTCGATCGATGCTTCGTACGAATTTCCTAATTTCGTAAAATGTAATCGAGCGCTTCGACCGCCGCGAGTTTTCGCTATTTTTGATGCGACGCGATAACGATCGCGCTAACGAAGAGTAACTCATTTTCGTATCGGTGATGGCTAATCGACGGTTACCGCGAACCATCGGTGTCGTGCGTATTTACTCGCTTACAAGCACCGATACAGAGCAGCCAGTAGACAAAGCGCGAGCGCGAGACGACGAGGACGACGCGTCCCAGTCTCAACAACCATCCTCCCTGCTCGACGCAGCGCGGCATTTCCGGCGACGTTGGTCCGCTTCGACGGCCCCATCGGTATCAATCTACCTACCGACGAGTGGGCTACTTAATCAGTCAATTAGCGGGGTAGCCCGCTAATTGCTTAATTACTAAGTAAATTTGTAGCTGGGAAAGTGAGTAATATCGTGGTACCGGTTACCGCCACCAGGGGGATAAGGATAGACTCGCGTAATTCCCTTTGTCCTACCTACCGAATGTCGTCTACCCTACCGCACTCGTGCGAGCCTCAAGCGCCTCGAATCCTCTTCCCTCGAGAAACTAATAATTTTCTTCGAGCACGATCAAAGCTAAGGTAACATTCCCTATATCGTTCGTTGGCCAAAGTTTGCTCGTTGGTTCGCGTCGATGTTATCGATCGCGAATGATCCATCTTGCTTAATCGAATCGTTACGTATTTTTTTACGTTAAATAGCCAACGCGGAATGGAAGCGGCCTTGCGGTCAATAAAATTCTTAAAACCGTTTCTCGACGGTTCGCCGTTAACGTTATCTCTTGTTATAATCGCCGTCGCCCTACGGCAGCGGTATTCTCGTTCTAGTCGTCGTCGTCGTCGTCGTCGTCGTCGTCGTCGTCGTCCTCTATTGCCCCGTTATTGTACCGCTAATATCACCTACGAGCTAAACCCTATCGAACGTAAACGCAAACAACTTCGTTCGCTCTCGTACGATAGATTATGTAAGGATAAAACTCGAAGGATAAAGGTCGATTTTAAATTCTAATTCGACGTCCTAGGTATCGCGCTACCTAGGACGGCTTCGAGAGTTTCGAGAGTCCGACGCGCTCTCGCGATCGACGATCTCCCCGCGAGTTTATAGTACGCGTAGACGCGAAAGCCTTGGATTCCATCGATAATCGGAGACAAGCTGCATTCCATCGATATATCGTCGATCTCGAAAAGGAACGGCTCTCTTTCTTCGATGCGATCGATCGCGTACCGTAATCCTTCCACCCTCCTTCTTCCCTTCCGAGAGACAAATAAAGTCAAAAATCAATGCGAATCGCTATCCTCTTTTTTGTTTTCTTTTTTGTTTTTTTCTTTTTCTTTTTTTTTCTTTTTTTGGTTTTTCATCGGTCGATTTTTTCTCGAGGACGCAGGAAATAATACCGGGAAAAGCGAGGGAACGACGAGCATGGTACGTCGTGCGCCGAAGGATTTCGTCGTTGGATACGTACGAGATTAGAGGGGAAACTTGGAAACCGAGAGATCGATGCGGGCGCGCGACGCGATATCGCATTGTAACGTCGTATCCGCCGGTGTGTTTCTGCATTATACATGAGTTATATGCCGGCATTGTTACGCACGCACTCTCTGTACCTCTTACTCCTGGCACGTACCTAAATTTACATTATGTTTATGCGCTTGGTAGGTAATTGAACGAGACGGCGTTAAGGTCGATACGTCGCGAAGCATGGGATAGTAGGAATCGCGAGTTACGTTTTGCCCCCAAAAGATTCGATCTGCGTTAGAACGACGGAACGGATCGGAGGCGCTCGTTCCGCTATCGTTGCCGAATATATCCGGTAAATTTACTCGCTGAAGGTAAGTAAAGCGAATAAGTGCTCCTCTCTCTCTCTCTCTCGTAAGTGATCTTTGATCGATTTACATCGCCAACGAATCGATTTCCCTTTGCGTAAGATACAACGAAGAGATAATTCACCGTGCTCGAGTAAGTTATTCGAGTAGGAAATTCAAGTGCGAAATACCGTAAACGTATATTTACGTAGACGCCCATCTCGGCGGGCATCTCGAACATTCTCACTAGGTATAACCGATCGATTGCCCGGCGCGATAAATCGTCGCATACGGTATATGATATATGGATCTAAAGCGTACGTTATGGTGCGCGATAAACGAATCGTGGAAGGACGTTACAAACGTCGCGCTCCTTCGATAATCGATGCCGTTGATTCGACGAGTTATTATCGAAATTGCCGCCCCCCTCTCGTTTGGAACGATCGGTACGCGTATTGCGTCTATCCATTACGTACCCTAAGAGTATTTCCTTTTCTTTTTTCGCGCCGTTGCAACGCGAACCTCGCGCACGAATTTTTCGATAACCAAAGTCGCGCGAGTTATGGCCCTTTATCTATTAGTCGAACGATGCGGCCTCGTACGTGGAGGAATATACTCGTCGTATATCGTCCTCGCAACCCAACGCTCTGGCCTCACATAAGACGATAAAATACCGCTAATTGGCTCGTTCACGGCGCGCCAATTAATAGTTAATTAACCCCTATTGCCTTAACTGCAAATTCACGTGCAATCGAGGCTTTAATTAATCGCCGGTTGATCGGCAACACATGCGTCGCGCATCGCTTCGGTCGATAAAAGGAGGGAAAATTCGTTGCACTGGGTAGGCTGTTGTTACACGTAACGCTTTTTAAACGTTACCGTTGATTTCAATTCACTCTACTTCCTATGCCATTTTGGACTCGTTCAACAAATTTCATTATTATAAATCGTATAAATATTCGATCGATCGACCAGTAGGATTAAATTAAACGTGGATTACGGGAGCTTTAACGAAACTTTCTTTTATCGTACCGGCTCCCTCTCCCTACGAAAATCTATTACGATTACTCGTTATTTCTTATTTGTTTGATCTTAAAACGTTACATAAACAGCTATCGTTGGAAGAAAAAAATCTTCTCTCGACGGATCATTTCGATAGAAATGATCTCCTCTCCTGTTAAATACGCACACTCGAAGAAACGTCGCAAAAGCGTGGCACGGTTAAAAGAGTGACTACGCGGCCGTAGATCCGAGTTCGAGAAGGAATGGGGAAGGAGGAGGCGGATAAAAAGCACGAGACGCCTAGAGAGGCAGTCGAGAACGCACGAAGGAAGACGAAAGATGCCGAGCGGCCGGCAAGTCGACACGAGGGGACCAGTCGCGCGACGGCTTCCGCTTTGTGTCGACGATTCGTGCGTGTGTTTCGAACTTGGGTCCTTTCTTCTTCGTTCGTTTTTTTTCCTCGCTTTTGCTTCGACGACGTGCCTGTTCATCGCCGACGTTACGCCTTCCAGTGAAGAAAATCTATTTTTATTACTCTTCCGCGCAAACGTTTTACGCAGTTTACGCATCTTCGTCTGCCTGGGTAGCGGCCTTTGGAGAAAGTGAGAGAGAGGGAGAGAGAGAGAACCATAAAAAGTTTCCAAAATTCAATCCTTCGCGAAAAAATCTCTCTGTGTTTCCGAAACGTGTCGAAAATTGTAATAGGGTGTGTCGTATGTACACGTATGTCTATTTGAGAGGATTTTGTCACAGGAGATCCACAATTGGGGGTCCCATCGTACCCTTATATTTTCACAAGGTTCTCACGAACCTTTCGTTCTTTGTAAGTAGACCCAGGGGAACAAAAGCGTTTAGAAGTACGATCCGAACTATGCTCCTTGACGGCCAGCAACCCGAAAGGCAAAGCTACGGAAGAGATACTATTATACTTGTATGGATATTAATAAATGTAGAAGGGCGATTTGTGAGAAAGGCAATTGTGTCTGCGTCATGCTACGATATATTACTACGAAGCATTTAATATAACGAGCTCGTTCTAGATCGAAACAGAGAGGAAATTATACCAACTACCGGAAAAGATATGATTTTTATGTACTCTCTCTCTCTCTCTCTCTCTCTCTCTCTCAATCTCTCCCCCCACCCTTTTAACGTCTCGAATATACCCGTTGCACCGATCAAAGGCATCTCTCGAGGCCACACACCGAGTCCTTTTTTTATGGGAATAAAAGGAACGCTGGAAAGGATACTACTTCGTTATGGACTCTCCTTCGGAGCGCCAGCTTTTCTCTTTTTTTGTCCTTGTAAACGCCTCGCTCGATCCGTTATAGCTTCGTTATCTCGCAATAGGTCTCTCGTAGAAAACTTTGACGAGCCTGGTTGACTTCGGTAAACAAAAGTGGCTCTCTCTCTCTCTCTCTCTCTCTCTCTCTCTCTCTCTCTCGTTATTCTTATATCAACGAATAATACCTAGAGGATATTATTTTTGAAAAAGCTCGCCGAAGGGAGAAGATGTTCGTTCGAGCTTTTTACAAAAAACTATGCGCGTACGAGAGGAAGAAGGGGGGGGGGGAGAGAGAGAGAGAGAGAGAGAAATTCCTCGAGAATACTCGTGACTTTGGTACGGTTGAAGGACCGACAGGAAGAGAAGTTTCGTGGCTTCGAGCATTCTAGGACCCGCTTAAGGGCGGTTCGTGGTTTCACCGGCTCAAAGATATTTGTCGATGTTCGTATCTACTCGTCGAAATGGATCACTTTACAAGTCGTAAACGGTCCTTGGTCGTCTTTCCTTCGAGTTCGTTGGCAACCACTTGAATTTCTCCTTAATATCCAGACACTTCTCAGGCGACGTTGATCCGTTACGATCGGGATAAGGAAAAAAAAAAGAAAAAAGAAAAAAACAGAAGAAGAAAAGAAAAAAGAAAGGATTTATTTCGAAGGAAAAAAGTTATTCCGTCTCTTTCTTTTCGTATCGTTGTTTATAAAAAAAAAAAAAAAAAAAAAAAAAAAAAACCAAAAGAGCGAGTTGCGTTCGCACGAGTTACCACAGAGACCTAGACCCACTTCGCGTTCTTACGGGCAGCGCGCCGAACTTTTCTATCGTTTCTATCCACGAGGAGTGCTCCTACGTACGTTCCTACGAGAGTCGGAACGTGGGACTTGAATGTAAACACGGTCGAACGTCCGAAAGGCACGTCTCGAGCTGCCTTTCTTACGTACCGCCACAATGATCGTAAAAATAGATAGACCTCCCGAGTAAAAAGTTTTATTTCCGTTCCGTTGGTATCGCGAGCGATTCTTGGCACTCGCTCGAATCTCCATCGTTTCTAAATAACATAGAAATCAATCGTTCCAGCGTGCAGAGCCAGGCACGTTCGATCCAGATCGAATCGATCGAGTTCGAGTTCGCGTCCGCGTCATCGGGGATGCGTCTTCTCTTATCCGACTCGGAGAAGTAAAGAACTTCGAAGAGTAAAAGGACACGGAGCCGAGAAGCGTGCGAGCTCGACGAGTCGAATCGTTTGACCCATTTCTCATTCATTCTCGTTCGTGCCGTTTCGCAATTCTCCGCAAGCATAACGGTCCGTCCAACGTACTTTGCCACGCCACGCCTAATCGTATCTCCTCGAATTCGCGCATGTTTCATTGATTCGTTGTTCGTTCAAAAATAAAAAAGAAATGAAAACAAGGAGGAATACGAGGGTTCGCCTTTACCGCCACGCGTTATCGCGTAGTAAAGATCGATCGGTCGAAGAACGAGTCACGGTCGAATCGTTCTAGAACGTCCCCAGCCACCGCTCAACGATGAATCACGGGTAGATGGCCAGTTGGAGTGGGTGGCGTGAAAGAGAGTTCAGCAGACGGTTCCAAGTATATATCCTTTAAATTGTTTTGCCTCGTGCCGTTTACGAATACGTCTCCGTTGCCACTTCTCGAGGCACTCTGGCAAAGTTCCTATCCGCCGTATATTCGGCGAGCCGAGTATCTCTCTCTCTCTCTCTCTCTCTCTCTCTCTTCTCGTTGAGAAATACAGAAGCGTCGCGACGAGATTCCGACCTTCCTTTTTCGTCTCGAGACTCGAGCTCGGATTATTTCGAAGCGCGTCGCTCTCTCGCGAGCCGCGCGATCGCGGCCGCGTTCGCTTCGCGACGCATATGTAAAGACACTCTCTCCCCTCTTACGCGCGCACGCACACACACACACACAAGTATATCCTCTTTACTAAATTCCAACGAAGAAAAGACAAAGGAGGAGATTGTACCGTGCCAAGCCACGACTCACCGTCACGATTCTCTCTCCTCTATCTTCGTCTTGAATGAGAAGAGACCCTGACACACGCACACGCACACGCGTATCGACCCACCCACCCACCATCGGAATCTTAATTACGTTACGATCCGTACGTGGCACTCGACGGTACGTCGCTTATTTCCTGGCCGGTCGATCCATCGATCGGTCGATCGATCGATCGATCGATGGACCTTCTACTCGGTACATTCGCCATCACTTGAAACATTTATTTCCATTCACCTCGGTCACGAAGAAACGTAATCAATTTCGGAGGGAACGCTCGAAGCGAGCTCTTTTCTTCGAACCCCCGAGAAAGCGGATATTGTCGGATTAATTTGATTGAACCCGGTGCATAAGAACCGGGTCATCGAATCCTCCCTCGGTTTCGTTGGCGTTTCGACGAACCGGCGCGAACTTTTAATAATCTCTCCCCCCCCCCCCCCTCTCGCCCTCTCGCCCTCTCCCCCTCCCACTGTCTCCATCCAGCCGTCCAACTCTATCACGGCGCTTTCGTGGAATCGACACTTTGAAAGCGTCACGAGTTGGCCAAGTTGGACAAGGTTTTTCTGTTTATACACACGTATCTTAGATTTTTTCGTAGCTCGTCGTTGAGCGAAAAGATGTCTAACGTTGTATCGGTACGATCGAAAGGAGGTTTACGAATGTCGCGTTACTCGTTCGCTATGATATCGTCTTCCCGATACAGCTTCTATCGTTTTACTCTTACCAGATCTAATTGCCCGTTGACCCCCGCGGTTGGTCGCTCTCCGCTTCCGTGGACTACCGAGCTTCGTTCAAAGTGATTGGATTAAGTCCGACGCGGTTAAAGAGCATCGTTACGAGTTTGTTCGCGATCATAAATGGCTCTTCTGATAATCTCGCTGGCAAGTTGCTCGCTAACGCGATTGCCGCGTTCCTCGTCGTTTTAAACAATCGGATCCATCCTAACGAGATCGTTGTCACTCGATCGTTGTTTCTTCGCGATTAAACGAAGATCGCTCCTCCTCCGTGAGAACATTTTTTCACCAGTTAAACGCTGACGACCATGCGATAAGTTTTACTTGTTTTAATATTTTCAATCGAACGCGATTATCGTTCGACTTTGATTAGGCTTTTTCTGAAAATGGTACATAAAAGGGAATCGAACGTTCGCCCGATTCCCGTCGATTCCATCGATGGCTCGATGGCATCGTTCGATGGTAAAACTGACATACGTCGAGTGCACTCTTTTAACAAGAAACGAGCACGCTGCCTAGCATCCTTGTACGCTTTCGTACTCGTTCGCGAAGACGTTTTATCGCGATGCAAGGTGCACCGCCCGACTCGTATCCTGCGCTTCTCGAGGAACACTGGTCGTTTTATCGTCGCACGTGAGCGCACACGTGTCGCGCGCGCGCGCGTATATATATATATATATATATGTATATGTATATATACATATATATATAATATAGGTGCCTATCCACGTGCACGTACGCGGCACATCGAATCGAAGATATGCGATTTTACGACTCGACTCGACTCGACGACTCTCAACGACCTCTCTCTCTCTCGGAACCCTTCTCTCTCGGCACCCATCTCATTCTTCCTTTTGCTATATCCGAAGAAAGCGAGAATATATTTAAAGAAACGTAAAGACGTCGAGACTTTCGTATAGACTCGGGGATTCGTAGGTTTTTCTTTTTCGATGGGTCGACGACAAATTCGTCGTCGATCGACAAACGTGACCGCGCGTATCGAGCTAGCTACCCGCATAACCGAGGCTTCCTCTAAACCGATTAGACTCCGAAACTCTCCTTTTCCCCTTTCACCGTCTTACTAACACGCTACGAATATATGCTACGTATGTATACGCGTAATAGTTTTTATGGGAAAGGGACATTCCTGTTATTATTAAAAAGCATAGAGTAGAAAATGGATTTTCTACTAGCTGCGCGAGAATGAGATGGGTTATTTTTGGAAATTGTTGCGAGTAGAATACGGCAGGAGCGTAATATTTGGTAGTCGATTCAGCGCTAACGCGGTTTACGAACGACGTCGGGCTCTAAAGAGAGATCGAATCTCTTTTCACTTTTCGCATGCAGCGAAAACCAGTTTCGCGTGGTTACCGCTATATCAGCGTATAGATTACGCTTTATTATTTCCTGCTACGATCGGACCTCGCTGTTATCCTCGTTGTACCCTCGTAGGATGGAAATTCCATGCGGTGCGACTTTAAACCGAACGAGAACGAAGCCAAGCCCAGACGCGATTAGTTTTCGCATCTCTTTTTCTTCTATTTCTTTATACCCTTGTTAAAAGCGCTTACGAGATACGACTATCGAGTACATACGTTTTTCGATTTTTCCTTTTAATCTTTGTTGGCACGTTCATGCGCAAGCTCTTTTTTTTTTTTTTTTTTTTTCAACATATTTTCTTTCCTTTGTCTCTACGTTAGCCTATTAAAAGCAACGAAATCGGTGCAAAGCTTTTCGACGACGCCCGCTTCGTATTCTCTTTCACGGTTAAACGATCCTACGCGTTATCCTCTATTTTAAAACAGCGATCGTTTCGCTAGCCTCTCTCTCTCTCTCTCTCTCTCTCTCTCGCGCTCGCTCGCTCGTTTTATCTTTACTCTTGGATGTGAGGCACATCTTTTAATTACATTTTCTTGAGGCTACTCTTTAATTTGACAATCTCATCAACGGACTTATTATCCTTATATTTCCGTATTTTTGCCTTTTCCCGACTTTTAATCTTTGGAAAATTAGCCTATAGCACCAAATTATATCGAATGAATTAAAACCATCTCGATCGCATAAAAAGAGTCACCGGACGAAAAGAAAACGCACGTCGCGACCGTTCCTCTTTTCATGGTCACCTTGTATGAAGAAACTCTTTCTCTCTCTCTCTCTCCCTCTCTCTCTCCCTCTACGTCTGTTCCCTCTACTACAAAGAGGAGGACTCGTGGTAGGGCTTATCTAGCGTGTAGGTTGACACCGCGTTAGCGAACCGACACGGTGCATGAGAGAGAGAGAGAGAGAGAGAGAGAGAGAGAGAGAGAGAGAGAGAGAGAGAGAGAGAGAGACAGCTTGGTCGTACGTGCTCTTTCGTTACTTCGCTTCAGTTCACTCGCGCTTGCCAACGTGCGTGCACACGAGATAACGTTCAGCTCCAGTCCATCAACGAATATTTATTTCATTGGATTTTCTTAGTCGTCGTCGTCGTCGTCGTCGTCGTCGTCGTCGTTATATCGCCATTCGAAAAACGGAAGAAAATAGAGTCGCGTTGAAAATGTTCAACCATGTGCAGCAAAGGAAAGACGCGAACGATCGTCGAGCACGCGCGACCGTTGGGAGAAAATTCGATGGCTTTCGAAACGATTGGATACGCGTCGAGTGCCCGTCGCTCAAGTCGAGTCTACGTGTTTGAGGAGCGTACGGGAAGGAATTCTTAAATCGTCGAGTCGGTCGCGATCCGTAAGATCGATACTAGTCGCGTTGTCGAAGACGGTCAAAGTTAAAACTTGATAAATTTTCCTCGAGAGCAATGACGAACGCATACGCGGAGTGGGAGTTGTTGTTTTAAGATTTAGTTTAAGTGCGAATCGGCTGTGATAACGAATACGCAATCGGTGATCTCGACTCGATGATCTCGAAAACGAGTGGATATAGCAAAGTTGGGAAGAAAAAGATTAAGAGATTTAAAGTCGGGTCAATGTGGATCGACGTGTCACGGTGATCCAAAATTTCGAGAATGGAACTGATGAAGAATAGCGTGACCGAGGTATTGCCTCGCCGGAGGACGGGTATAAAGGATTACAAGGTCGAAGAAGGCGAGGAGGACGAGGAGGACGAGGAGGACGAGGAGGAGGAAGAGGAGGAGGATGGGGGAAAAAAGGATCGCCGGGACGAAGAAGATCGGACCTCTCTTAAGATCGATCTCTCGATGGCCGAGCAGTTTTACTACGAGGTTATTTCGTCCTTCGAGCAAGAAGAGGTATTTCCCACGTGTGATTTTTTTTTTTTCGAGTAACGTCGGCGAATAACGTTGATCAGGAATTTTCAATGGCTATCGATTACGGATAATATGTTATATTTCTAGCGATCGACCGACGAAACTACTTCCACCATAGATCCCAATTCGGTCGGATCGATCGATCGATCGATCGATGCAAAAAATATTTCGAAACGAGCTGGATAAAGTTTGGATGAATTTAAAAATAAACTTTTAAATGTTTCGTGCAAAAATAATAAAATTTGTACTTCAATTAAGGTGTAACTAATAACGTGGCTCGAAATAGAGCGCGAGACGAGCGATCGTTCGAAAAAGAGAGGAGGATTCGACCTGTCGTCGTTTCCCCGTAATCTACGAAATTGATTGCCAGCATTATGAATAATCTTGGAGGTTGGCTGGACCGGAGGTTGGCGTCCCTTTTATCTCGAATACGAGCGGAGTCTCGTACGTTGGGACGGATCCGCCCGTCGTCGGGCCCTTTCCTTACTCCGATCTCTGGATGACCGCCGCCTCCTCCTCCTCCTCCTCCTCCTCCTCCTCCTCCTAGATCTCAAGGCGAACCAGTTGCCCGATAAAACGACGCAATAAATACTGTTAGTTAATAGGCTCCCTGTATTAATTCTTGGCTCTAACAAAGCGTACACGCCCACTCAAAATTGTCACCTTTTCGAGGCATTACGTACGCTCGAGTTCTTATTTTTTTCGTTCAACGTTCGTCGTCCGTCGTCCTCTCTACCTCCCCCCCGTCCCAACGATTTCTTAACTTTCAACGTCGGTGCAAGAAATGCATGAAATTCTCGATCTCGATGAAAGTATAACGCGACGAAGCGCGAATGTCGAAATATGTATACTTTGCCCTCGAAACGTAATTCGGTCGGCATTAGGGGATTTCATGAAAATACCTCTCGGCGTATTGGAATACCGAAAGGATTGTTATCGAAAACGATTATAAGGAATTTACAAGGGGCTTGCCAGTTTGACAAACATTTTTTCTTTCGTATCAAAAATTCGAGGAATCTCTCTCGCCCGTGAAATTTCCTCGGTAAATTCAACGGATTCTAGATTTTATGACGGTACGTCGCACCTGCTGTAACAACGTCATCCTCGAGCAGCGTAAGTGCGATTTAATTATTCCGCAGTTCCGTTATCGTTATTTCCATAATAGTTTTTAATTAGAGAAATACGCGTGCACGGAAACGTTTCGTATCGATTACTCGCTATTCTCTCCGCGTTGTCGTCTCTCTCTCTCTCTCTCTATCTATCTATCTATCCATCTATCTATCTATCTCTCTCTCGTAAAATGATCATTCGAGCCAAAAGGATATTTTTCTACGAACCAAGATAAATTTGAATGAAATAATAAAAGATATATATATACGCATATCCGATAGGTACGTAAGGTAAATATGCAGTCTATTTGCGTTCGAAGAGGATCAGCTTTTATGCGGCATTAATCGTCGATCAAAATAAATATAAAATTGCATAAATTTGGAAATATCGAAAGCATTCGACGACATCGGGGACACGAATCGCTGTACGCGCGGAATGTGCTCGCTCGTGCACGAACGGTTTCCTTCTTCGTCCGCGTTATCGCGCACTGGCGCATATACCACCTACAGGTTGCAACGGGACGAGACGATTCGGCCATGACAGAGCGCGGCGGCCATCGTTATACGAATTGGATCGAACCAACCTTCCTCGTAGCCAGAAAAACCGTACACCGAATACATTTTATCTCCTAATATTCTAAGGCATTGGGTCTCGTTGCGCCAAAGGTATATAGAATTTAATGTCGTAATCGTCCTCGTATAACTGTAAATAATTAACGCTATGGTCGTCTCGAGTACCGAGGGATTTCGGGCGCAGCTGCAATTACGATTATCTCCGACTCGTCGTCGGAAGAGAAAGAGGAGGAGGAGGAGGAGGAGGAGGAGGAGGAGGAAGAAATAACTTACAATTAGCCAAAAGTAATAACCAGCGTCGATATAATCGCGTCTGCATTCGGTAAACTATATCGAGGCACGATATATCCGCGCATCGTACATAACGAGGATTCCGAAAGGATCTACTATTATTATTAGAACGTCACGGATCGATGTTATTTCGAAAAATTCCGTCATCACGAAGCGTAACTCGGCAAGTACATTTTCTTTTCGACCGAAGCTATGTTATTCCGAGCGTAAAAATGGTAAATACCACGTTTCTCTTACCTTATCGAGGAAAACCTTGAAACAACAACGTCGAAAAGAAAAATCGTCCGAGCAAATAACACGGTTCGCCGTTAAAACAACGGGCCCCTTCGATCGGAGGGAAGAACGTGTAAGCGCAAGACCGTCCTAGAATCTCATCTCGGAGCCGAACTTTTTATCTCGCGGACGATCAACGACGATCGTTGGACACCGTTAAAACTCAACGACGCGACACGAGTGACATTTGCTTTTTCGCAAACGTCCATTTTTCGTTCGCTTTCTCGTGAACGCGCTACGCTCCTCCTTCCTCGACGGCTACTACGAGTTTACGACTACGTTGACAAAAGGTTGCTCCATTAAGGGCCAAGCGTTGCCGGTTTATATCGACTAATACAATTACGAGGGCGACGTTCGAAGTAAGTGCAGTCTGCGAAATACAATGTAGTCCCTCGAACTACTCGAACCTCAATTATCCCCGTAGTCATCGATGACAGCGAAAAGAAAGAACGTACGAGAGCGAAAATGATGAAAAATCTCGTGGATCCGAATTTTCTTTTTCTTTTTTTTTACTTTCCTTTTAACTTACGGAATTATCGTAGTCCATACGACAGTGGTTTGATATAATTTATGAGAAATCGTTAACCGATCGTGGGGGTCGATGCGAGGACGTCAGGGGACGTCCGAAAGATCGCGACTGGATAGATATCAAAGAGCTTTTTAACAATCGACGTTTTCTTCGTGAAAAAAATAGCACACGGATAGCCCTCGTTGAGACTCCTCTATCGTTCGGCACATCTATACGCTATGCGCGAGAAGGAGCTAATAGGCTAGAGAGCTTAGGCGGATAGAAACGGACAGCTGTGCCAAGGGTCTCGCATTTCAAATGGCCTTTCACCTCGTCTTACGCGTTACGACGAGAGTCTACCGACGTAGCCTGGAACAGCTTTAAGATTTAGTTCGAACAACGAACTAAACTCTCGCGCGAGATCCGTTTCAAAACGGCTCGTTAAAGCGAGTTACATGGTTTTACAGGACGCATCAAGATTACGTGTCATGCAAATACCGTAACATCTGCGTTTAAATTCCATCTCGTATTCGTTGCCCCGATCGGACGATGTAGATACGTACGTGTATATCGGAGAACGTATAGAGTAATATAAATCGTTCTAAATAATACAGGAGACGCGAACATCGGATAGAAATGGAGGAGGGTCGAGCGCGTCCGCTCCATTCACCGTCGCTCAACTTTTACTTTTGCTCGACTCGTTTCCGCATCTCCAGCGACGATCACCCCGCGTGCGCTTTTCCTTGAAATATTTTACATACGGATTTGCGAACTTTCTTCCGAGAGTAACTCAGTTATACCTACGACGAGTATATATAGGAAAACTTCTTTTCTCGATCCACTTAATTATTTCTCTTTCCGTAACGAAAACTTTTCTCCCTTCTCTCTCTCTCTCTCTCTCTCTCTCCCTCTCTCTCTCCATCGCTTCTCCGTTAAAGCGCAGAAACGCTTTCTGCGTAATTTCCGTTACGTCGACCGGCGTCGAGCTAACCGAACCGAACTGGACGGCTCGGAAAAAGGTGGAGATCAATGAACCGTGCGCCGTCGCTCGATTTAGGCAGCGGGGCACCGATCCTTCAACCCCATTCATCATGGTCGTCTCGAGGTCGAAACGAACGAGAACGAGCCTTTCACTCTTTCTCCTTCTCCCTCTTCTTCTCGTTTCCTTTCTTTTTCTCTTTTTCTTTCTCTTTCTCCACCTCCTTCTCCTTCTCCTTCTCTTTCTCTTTCTCTTTCTCTTTCTCTTTCTCCCGGAGCTCGTGTACGAGCCAAGAGGAAGGAAGAAGGGGCGTTTTAATGGGGCAACGGGCCTCCGCTCAATGGGAAAATTGTACCGGAAGTCTCTGTGCGCTGTGGAACGAGTTCGTTCGTTCGTTCGTTCGTTCGTTCGCTCGCTCGTTCGTTCGTTCGCTCGCTCGTTCGTTCGCTCGCTCGTTCGTTCGCTCGCTCGTTCGCTCGTTCGTTCGTTCGTTCGTTCGCTCGTTCGTTCGGTCGGTCGGCCGGTCGTTCTGCCGGCAAGGGGTTAAAGGCCCATTAAGTGCGAAACAGGACTCACGTAAGTACGTACGTATGTACGAGAAAAGTCTCTCTCGAACCGGGTCACGGAATCACAGATGGACAGAGCGTAAATTCTAAAAAGAGTGTTTTTTTTTTCCCCTCTCGAAATACCCAATTGCGATTCGATCCAACTTTCATATTTTCAAGTGCTTAACGATAAAATAACCGCACGACCAGCCCTAAGACGATTTAGCAAAACCGACGATCGTTAACGTTCCTTCTACTTAGCCGCGAGAGTTTTAATTACGTCAATAAGAAATGTTCGCCTGGTTCGGCGAACGGCGCATTTATAGAGCATTTCGCCTTCTTCGAGGAGGATTCTTTATCCAACTTTTCTTTTCTTTTCCTTCCCTTTCCGCTTCCATCGTAATAAGCGAGGGAACGAGAGAATCTCATCGCGTCGCATCTTGACCCGCTTTCGAGGCGCGCGAGCTCAGGTTTCTAATTTCGCAAATAAGTTCTCGCGTGCGAAGGAAAATGACGACTATTGCGATAAGAACAACAACGAGGATCGTAACACGTGGGCGAGCATTCGAGAAGCTCGCGAGGAGAAGCACGCACGGAATGTAATTCGTTCTTCGTCGAAAGAACGCTTACGGCAAACGAGCCGCGATGCAAACTATGCAGGAGAAAGACGACGTCCGTGCAATCGGAAATACCTACTACTCGAGATTGCGCCTCTGGAGACGACGAGTCGCACCCTTTTCCCTCCTACCTCCTTCGCGAGTTTCCTTTTCTACTTTCCGGTTGACAAATGATCGCAACTTGCGAAGGCCTACACCTACGGATTCGTACGGAATTTATTCGCTCAACGAGAAACAAAAACACGGAGGAGAGAAACGATCGGAGAAGAAAAATGGTCAGACTTGTTTTCGATCGAGCTAGCGCGTACTCGAATTATCTCGATCGGAGGAACGGAGACGTCGCGTTCGACCTTAGAGGCGTTTCTACGAGCTTTTTCTCGATCGCGCCTCGGTGAGATTACCTTGCCTAGATCGGCTAAACGAGAAAAAGGAAATAACGGATCTGTATCTATCGAGTTTACGGTTAAGGTTATATACATACATACATACGTACATACATACGTACATACATACGTACATACATACGTACATACATACATACATACATACATACATATATATATATATATATTGTAATATTTTCGATAGCTATATTTCTCTAATCCATCCGAGGTCTCCTCGTCCGTGCCTAAACTTTAATAAAGTTTAATTTCCAGAGGGAAACGTGGAAAGGGAAGGAATAGTCTATGGAAAGTAGGATAGGAAGGGCGCTTGTACTTGGACGAACGCGCGTCTGCTATCCTAGAAGATAGATATAGATGGATATAGATGGATACAGATAGAGGAGAGAGAGCTCTTTGGAGAGGGTTCGCTTTCGAGAGACGCGATCCTCTCGCAGAGAGACAATTGCGGGTAATTAACACCGGAGTCGGCCTCGTTGTTCGGCAGAGAGCGAAGCCACCGAAGCGTGTCGGGCTTGTCTCTCTCTCTCTCTCTCTCTCTCTCTCTCTCTCCTCGTACCTCTCTTCGCTCACCTCACCTCGGTTAGAGCCCTCCTCGGTCGCGCTCTCGACCGGCGGTGCTATCGAGGAAATTGCTCTTACCGTTTCTCCGACCACTCCGCGACTACTCTCTCCGACTACAAATCCGATACTCCGCGTACGATGGAATAGAGACGGCTTTTCGATTCTTGCGCGAGACTAGCCAAGAGAGAGGTAGTTCTCTCTTTCGGTGCTGTTAAGACGAGAGAGAGAGAGAGAGAGAGAGAGAGAGATATCATCGATACCGGAGATGCGAGTTGACGCGCGAGCGCGACGACGAAAGAATCGTAACCGGAAAATTATCTCGAGATATGCGTGCTCCGTCGTACTTCTGGCCGTTTCTCTTATCGTCAGGGGGATAGACGGGTTTCTTTTTTACTTTTGGGTACATCGGTGTCTACCTATATCTAGGTCGTTGCTGTGACAACTGATACTTTTTTTTTTTTTATACTTGATCGGTGAGAAACGAACGAGTAAAATTATTACTCAATGCCTATGCGACGAAGGGCGGCATCCCACTCGTCGTGACGCGCGCATCGTTCCTCTACCTCTTGCAGTTATTTCGTTTTTATTTATTTCGTTTAGTTATTTCTAAGAAAGATCATCCGCGCGTAACCCGCAACGTACATCGACGTATATCGACAGTTTCATCGCGAGTACTCGCTTTCTCGTACATTAGAGAAACACGATCGAGCTCGATTGTCGGAAATAATTTCGCGGCTCGTCCCTTTGTATCTATGTAAATCGCATCCGGCGTACGGGCGGTCTCGATAACGTTTCCTACTCTCCGTCCTTTCTCGATATCGACGTTGTCGCGTCGTACCAGGAGTATGAGGAAGAGGAGAAATGCATCTAGAACTTGGATGTAGCGACAGCAACAATGGCAAGTTTTTATCGATGAGCCTGCATATTCGATGCCCCCCCATTCTCACACGTGTGAAATTCTATCGTTCTGACGGATGTTCCGCGGTACGAGATGATCCCTTGAAATATCTTTCTTTTCCGCGCCTCTGCCCTTTATACCGTAAATGTACGGAATGTTTCGTCGCTTCGCGCGACCGACAGTGCGAGGGAGTGGGGGAGAGAGAGAGAGAGAGAGAGAGAGAGAGAGAGAGAGAACCATCGAAATGGAATATCCTTACGAGTACATACGGTACAATCCGCTTGAAATTGATCGAATTTAGACAATGGAAAATACGAACAAATGCGACGTTTCGAACGTTACGTCTAGTTCGCGACCGATACACACAAAATATTAAGAGACGCGGATAGCGTACGTACGATTCGCTCGTATAACAAATGCGCTAGAATCAATCGTCCGAGCTCGGAAAGGAAACGAAAGGAACGATCTCATAAAGGGACGTCGTCGAGAGGTTGCATTGTCATCGTCGAGAAGCTATAATACGATAATGATAAACGGTCCGTCGTAAGATCGCGCGCGAATTCGTCCAATATTCTTCGCGCGGTTTATGACCTTGTGAATCCTCCCCTATCGTCCCTTTTATCGTCCGAGAATATGGCACCGTTCTCGCGTCGTCGTCGCCGCCGCCGCCGCCGCCGCCGCCGCCGCCATCTTAACGCTAAAAATACCGACATAGTTTTACTACGTCGTCCGTCGATGCGACGGACGCTCGAAAAAATATCGCTTTTCGAGCATTCGCGTTATAATATTTATAATTTATTTAAATTTCTAACGATATGGGCGAAGAAAAACGCGCGAGAGACCGCTTAACGTGTATTCTCTTTTCACGACTCTCTTTTTATTTGGGACACGCAAGGCAACCGCGTGCGTACCAATTTCTCTCCTCTCTCCCTGCATCCTCCGACCGGTCGGACTCTTTTCTCTTTTTCCTTATCCTTCCTCCTTTTTATCGTCCCTCTTATCGAAAGCCCTTTCCTCTTCGTCTTCCTCTACGGCTCTTCTTATTTCTCTTCGTCTCGTTTCGTCCTCCAGCGACGACCCGACACCGCTTCTCTTTTAACGAAGCTTCGTTAATTATGGATCGAACGCACGAGAAGCCATTAACGACTCGCTAAGACGAGCCACGTTGCGAGGAAATAAGGCGACCGCGGCGAACCAGATCAGTGCCGAGAAGAGATTTCGATCCCGTGCGGGAGAGTGGAAGAGAGGAGGAGAAGAAGGAAGGAAGGAAGGAGAGCGCGATCTCGGAGACAGGGACCGAGAAACGAGAGAGCTGGAAAAAAGAGATGATTTATTCGCTCGCGTTCCTACTTCCACTACTCTCCTCCTTCTTATTCCTCTTCTTCGAATCGTTTTCGAATCGACGCGGCGCGGCGCGGCGCGGCGCGGCGCGACGCTTCCATGAATCGAAGATGAGCTCTTGGGGTTAACTCGCTCGCGTTCCTTCCACGACACGCTCGTTATTTATGGCAACTGGGAAGCTCTTGCGTAGATCCGTGCGTTGATTTCGTACATTAAGAGATCTCGGATCATTCGAATTAGATACGTTCCAACTTGGAAAAAGAAAAAGTAACTGCTCGAGAAGAGGAGATAACGGAAGAAAATCAGGTTAGAACTTTGGCAAAATATAATAGTCTGATATAATTCTCTCAGCGCGCCACCGCTATCGATTTTATCTATTTTCTTTCGCGAGCACTTCAATCCGACTTCTCTCGAGAAAGTAAAATGTCGACAATTTTCTTCCCTTCGACTTTCGATCGATCCGAGCAACTTTTTAATATTAATCTCGGTTTCTCATCGATTCGTTTATAGTACACGCTTAAGGGAGAGAGAGAGAGAGAGAGAGAGAGATCTTTATTGGTGATTTTACGAGCATCTCGACGTCTAAATTAATTCCGAGTCGGACTCGGTCTTAACGACTTCTCCTTGAGAATATACTTTTTGCCTTATAAACTTTGTTGGCTCGATCTTAGTTATTTTATTTGTTAGCAATTACGAGAGCATGTTTCCAGATACGCGTCGTTTCGCACCTGACCAGCGACGACGGTCGTTTCGCGCGGAGAATCTTACCCGTCTCTCTTCCTCCTAATCGTCGGAGCTAATAGACCCGGTGGACGCGACGTATAAGATTGGCGGCACAATACTGGTATATCGTCGAAGCCCCTCAACAAAATCCTGCTCGCCGCGTACCCGCATACATTAATCGGAGAACGCGAATTCTTTCGAAGGATCCCATAACGCGAATGGAAGTTATCGCAGTATATTTGTCGCAGTATGACAAAAAATCGTCGATGTGTTTTTATCTAGAGACGTGTAGTTGTTAGTCCGAAAGATGTAGCTCAACTCTCCCTTTTTGGCTCTTCTCCGACTATCCGCGAAGACAATGATGAGATTAGGAAAGGGAATGAAAAGGGCGGAGTTGAAGTACAATCTGGGAATGGGAAGGAAGGGAAAGGAAAGATACCCATTGGTCGGGTGAGGGTCAAGATAATTCGTTGGAACGTTTAAACGATCTAATCTGTAGTCCCTTCGTCGTGGCGACTTTGTGAACTCATGAATACCGTTGCACGAATAATCCTTCTCGATCGTGAAATCGTTCGCGTTCTCACGGAACGATACGATGCTTCGGGTAGCGCGACTTTGAATCTTTTCCAAGGTAAAAACGTAAGGTTAAGGTCTAGGGTAATTCGTTGATTCGAGAAGGAAGGAACGAATCTGGAGGCGAGTTTTAGCGCGACGGGCCAGGACTTATAATAGATTCGTATGGCGTGTTGCCAGAAAACGAGGCGCCGCTGCCACCGATGACCAATAAATAACGGAAAATCGCCACGAGATTCGGACTATTTACGGCCGAATCCCCGCCAGCCCCTGCTCTTTCTTTTCGTTTACTCTCTCCCCCTCCCACTTGCGCTTTCCGTCGCGTCGCGTCGCGTCGCGTCGCGTCGCGTCGCGCATATACTGCGACCGTCGAAAACTCTCCGAAGCCGTATAATCGAGGATTTTGTGAAAAGCGTAAAAGCGTACGAATTTGATATGCGTATTACCGAGAAGCTACGTCTTCCTATTTTAACGATACGAAACCTCGGGGTTATATACATGGACATATTTAAATTGATTCATTTTCAAGAGACTTCGTACCGTTTGAAAAGAAGATGGTCCACTGCGAAAAAGGGCGCGTATAAATGTGTTCGTCGATACGGGTTTAATTGAAAAATAAACGTACGCTCGTATAGATCGTCGTATTTAAAAGTAGAATTCCCGCTTACATTTCTCGAGCCAGTACCACGGTCGTCCTGTCATCTCTCGTAACAAAAACAAAAATGCCAAAGTGGTCCCACTCGTGCGCTCGATTCGAATCGGCCATCATTTATCGTTCCGATAAATTCGCTCCAGAGTAACGTACCAAAACACAAAAGTTCGATCGACGAAATACTCCAAGACCACTCGATAGTAGGTTATATTTTAATGTAATTGCTTTATCGCGTTTAAATCAACGCGTTCTAATAGAAATTCACACGGGACATTATCCGTACGTTGCAATCGGTTAACGCGAATTCATTTGTCCTCTCGATGTCGTGATTGCACGAAAATGGCCTTTACGTACGATCGTCCTTGCCATTTCATTTCCCACCCGATGGTATTTCGTCCAACGATTAGGGCTCTCCCCCACGCCCCTCGTATAATCGCGTACACGTTGGATAATCTCTCCAAATTGCTCCGATCCTTTCTTCGTCCTTTTTATTATTTCTTTCCCCTTTCCGAACGTTATTATAGATGATTTCGCGATAAAATACCGAACGAATAAAGAAACGATTCGGAGGTTTTTCGTAACGGTTAATTGCCGTTAATGGACCGCGGTCTATGTACAACGGTGGATATTGGACGGCGCCAGACAATTAACTCGAATAAATTCGAAGAAGTTCGTTTCGGGCCCGAGGAGGAGGGTGGTGAATACGGACGAGTGAACTTTAATTGCTTGCTTGGCTACATAATAAATGACATCGCAGACACCGTGCCAAGTCGGAAGAAAAATTACTCGACCACCCGTTCCCTCTCTCCCTCTCTTTCCTCCCTTCCCTGCCGATTTTCAATTGGACCTCCTCGACTCTCTACCCGCCTCTTTTTCCAACGCTAAAATCATCGGATTTCTTTTTTCGTTTAATAGATATTATCCCGGTGCCGTTCGATATTAAGAATCTTACGAAAGAGAGTCCCTATTGATTTTACCTAACGACTTCGATGGCGTAATTACTTTCACGTGAAGTATTACCAAGAACAAAGTACGCCTTCTGATTTCATTTCGATTATATTAGAGGAAAGAGGTAGGAAAATTGTTGCTTTTAAGGATAATGAAATACGTATTAAAAAGGACGGCCGAACAATGCTTTTAATTGAGTACACGAAGAACGATCCTTCTTCTTTCTTCGATATCGTTACAAAGTAATAAAGCAAGTATTTGTTCTTCGACAGGTATTACTTTATTAAATTAATCCTACTCGTTGAGATGAGAGAGCGAGAGAGCGCGAGAGCGCGAGAGCGCGAGAGCGCGAGAGCGAGAGAGCGAGAGAGCGAGAGAGCGAGAGAGAGAGAGAGAGAGCGAGAGAGCGAGAGAGCGAGAGAGAGAGAGAGAGAGAGAGAGAGAGAGAGAGAGAGAGAGACGAAGCCGAAGGTATTTGACTTAATTGTGTAGGTCGCGCGCGTGCAATTTTTTCTTTTTTTTTTTTTTTTCTCTGCATTCACGATAATCTCTCCCAATCCCCTTAAAAGGATACGATAAAAGACCTCCTGAAAAGGAGACGACGAATCGGTATCTACGGTCTTCTCTTTTCTAATCTTTATTCTCTTTTCAGAAAATATGTGTCTTCCAAAAGTGTCTCGAGGATCTCTCGTCCCGCATGGCGGCAGCCGAGGCGATCCAAAGCGGTTGGCAAAATCCGAGCGACGCGAACGAGGCCTCGGAAATGCTCGAACAGTTGCAAAAGTTTGGCGAACGATTGGTACCCATTCAGAGGAACATCGAGGATACGAACGATCAAGCTAGCGTCTTTGCGTCTAGCAGCGTCATCGTTTCTCACGCTCTTTTGGCTAAACTCGAGGATCTCAATAGCAGGTGGTACCGTAAATACGTGCATATTACTCGTCGACTTATCGACTTTGCACCTACGACTCGTTCGGCGAAAGTATCGCGAGAAAGTAACGAGAGATTCGTTAATTTTCCTTTTTGAAAGTTTCCGAATGAAAAAGGCCTCCCGTATAAACTTGAGAGATTACATAAATACGGCACGTAAGCGCGTTGTCGATAACGTTCCCGTTTCTTCCCACTGACCCCTGATATTTCGGCTCGTAAATATAATTTCCGAATGTACGCGAGGATAGACCGCGTTAACGTTACTTCATTCTCCCTGTTTTTTCTTTTTTTTTTTTTTTTTTTTATTCTTTTATTTCTTTCTTTTTTAGATGGAAGGTGCTGCAAGTGGCGGTTGACGAGCGTTACAAGTTGCTAAGCGGATTTGGAAAGGACGGCAGCACTCCTGGTAGTCAGGCTTTCCTCGCGAGCAGCGTAGAACTACCATGGGAGAGAGCCCTCACGCCCGCCAAAGTGCCTTACTATATCAAGTAATCTCTACTACTTTTTTTTTTTTTTTTTTACCTTTCCTTCCCTACTATTCGATCGTTTCGATCGTTCGAGAACGATACTCGTTCTCGCCTGCTTCGAGTCGTCGTAATATCTCGTTTGACATTTCATTCCGAAGCGAATCTTTTCAGAAGGAAAAAAAAAGAAAGAAAGAAAAAAAATCCTTTGGAAACTCTTCCGAACCTTTCCCTTCGGAGCGTTTAACGTTCCTCCCTCCTTCGGCATTATTACACTTTGACCGTAAACCCGATTCATTCCGAAGCAGTAAGAAAGGGGAATATCGTTGAATTGCAGCCACCAACTGGAGACGACGCATTGGGATCATCCGAAAATGATCGAGCTGATGTCCTCGCTCGCGGATCTGAACGAAGTTCGCTTCTCGGCGTACAGAACGGCGATGAAATTGCGCACCGTGCAGAAACGATTGTGCCGTGAGTAGTCGTTCGCTGCTATTCTACGATAACCGTCGATGAAATATAATTCGAATCGCTTCGTTCCTAACTGATCGCGATTCCCATCTTCTTTCGCAGTCGATCTGTTGAGCCTCTCCACCGCTTTGGAGCAATTCGATTCGCACGGTCTACGGGCGCAAAACGACAAACTTATAGACATTCCCGATATGGTGACCGTTTTGACGTCGCTCTACGAGATCATAGCGGCGGACAATCCGACCCAAGTGTCCGTACCTCTCTGCATCGATCTCGCGATAAATTGGCTCCTCAACGTATACGACAGGTGAGAGCGCACTCGATTAAACGATTATTTGCCGATCGTTAAAATAGTCCTCGTCGAAAAACGACAAGAGTATCGCCATTGCGAATAAGACGTTTATCCGTTTTACTGCTAAATTATACCAAATATTCCTTTCACAGCCAACGAACCGGTCAAATACGCGTGCTGTCCTTCAAGGTTGGTCTGGTGCTGCTTTGCAAGGGTCACCTGGAAGAAAAGTACAGATGTGAGTATCCCAATCGTCGTTTTTCTATAAGGGGGGGGGGAGGGGGGAGGGGCGATACGCCCGACGATCCGTAAATAGTCTCTTACAGAGAAGAAGAAACATCTTTAAAAATTCTTACCCGTTATCTTATCTCCATTTTGCAGATCTATTTCGACTAATCGCCGATCCTAATCGATTGGTGGATCAACGAAAATTGGGATTGTTGTTGCACGATTGCATACAAGTGCCGCGACAATTGGGCGAAGTGGCGGCCTTTGGGGGTTCCAATATAGAACCGAGCGTACGTAGTTGTTTCGAGAAAGCAGGAAAAGACAAGAACGAGATCGAGGCCGTACACTTTCTCAGTTGGCTCCAACAAGAACCTCAGAGTATGGTATGGTTGCCTGTACTTCATCGGCTCTCCGCCGCCGAGAGCGCCAAGCATCAGGCCAAGTGCAACATCTGTAAGGAATATCCGATAATAGGTTTCAGGTAAGCGGACCTATTCCCTTCTATTAAGGGTGCGGGGTGGGGGTGGGGAGGGGGGCTGAATTCAAGATATAGAAATCCTAACCGCGTTACTCTCCGATTACTTTTCGCAGATATCGATGCTTAAAGTGCTTCAACTTCGACATGTGCCAGAATTGCTTCTTCTCCGGTCGAAAAGCGAAGAACCATAAATTGACCCATCCGATGCAGGAATATTGCACGGCTGTAAGTGTGTGTGTGTGTGTGTGTGTGTGTGTGTGAATTTGGCGATTAAATAGTATTGGAATCGGATATAAAACGATACGTGGTATGGGTGTCTCGTACGATGGTCTCGTTGCCGATATTATCCTAATTATTTTCTTTCACCAACAGACAACTTCGGGCGAGGACGTGCGAGACTTTACGAGAGCATTACGCAACAAATTCAAGTCGAAGCGATACTTTAAGAAACATCCAAGAGTCGGATATCTGCCGGTACAAACCGTTCTCGAGGGCGACGCTTTGGAAAGTCCAGCACCCTCGCCGCAGCACAGCTCTCTCAGCCAGGACATGCACTCTCGTTTGGAGATGTACGCGTCTCGCCTAGCCGAGGTTGAATTGTCCCGTACGAGAAGCAATTCCACTCCGGACAGCGACGACGAACATCAATTGATAGCCCATTACTGTCAGAGTTTGAACGGCGGTGACAACGTTAACGTACCTAGAAGTCCGGTACAAGTTATGGCGGCGATCGATGCCGAACAAAGGGAGGAACTCGAAGCGATGATACGCGAGCTCGAGGAAGAAAATGCGACGTTACAGGCCGAATACGAGAGGCTGCGTTCGAAACAGACGCCAGGATCTACCCCCGAGGATGGCCACGGCACGAGACAACCCGATTGCGATATGATCGCCGAGGCCAAATTGTTGAGACAGCACAAAGGAAGATTGGAGGCCCGTATGCAAATACTCGAAGATCACAATCGCCAATTGGAAGCACAATTGCAGAGACTCAGGCAATTGTTGGACGAGGTAACGTAATTATCTCGGGCTTATACGCGTTGATAACGTTATACTTTCTCCTTCTACCGGTTAGCAGCTTCAATATAGAAAACGACATTTTTTTCTTTTATTGTTTTCTTTTTTTTTTTTTTTTTTTCTTTTTTTTTCAACAGCCGAACGCTTCCTCCCCTTCGAAGACGGGAACCCTACAAATTCGAAGCGTTACCGCGTCGCAATTAGCGACCGATTCGCCAGGGAAAATAAATGGCCATTACCACGACTCTCCAGGTACTTTTATCGTATTCGCATTATTCATTCTTCCCTCGTTTACAAGTCGATTTTACTACAAAAAAACGCGCACATCCGATATCGATAATTATTAACACTGGGCGACATTTAACTAACACCCTTGTTATTGCGCCATTTGTGATTTTTATGGTGAAGTAAAATCGATATCACCCTACCAAACGTGGTAGTACCTATAGCAAAGCGTCGATGCCATCGACAACGTATAAATACGACTCCAAATATCTAACTATCAAGACATTTCTTAAGTTTCTGCTTATCGCCATTGGGTATATATGGTATAGGTGGTGGAGGCTCGAACGAGGGCAGAGTGGGCAGCTTAGAGAGACCACCACCCCCGCCGCATTCTCACAGTAATCTCTTGAACATGGCAGGTTCGTTCCAAATTTCGTCATCTTCATTTCCATTCTCTCTTTCTCTATCTATCTATCTGTCTGTCTGTCTGTCTGTTCGTCCGTCCGTCCGTCCGTCCGTCCGTCCGTCTGTCTATCCATCCGTCCATCCATCCGTCCATCCATCCGTCCATCCATCCGTCCATCCATCCGTCCATCCATCCATCCATCTCCCTATAGGCGTCAAAAATAACCGGGAAGCTTTGCTTTTCGATCTTTGGGGGCTTTGACCATCTATCAAAGTTGTCACATACATTCTCGCGTCTGACTCTAGTCAGTACCACCTATTTCTATTTCATCTACTTCGTCGTATACGTTTTTCTATGCGCGCATCGCATAATAGGACCTTTGCATATCTGGTCAAGCCTGGTCGAGCTTCGATAAACAATTAATAAGTAGCCATCTATATAATACGCTGCGTCGCTTGGTTCCTTCCGAGATTCGGCATCTCGCATTAACAAAACTCTTTTTCCTTTCACGCTACAGCCTGGATGTAAGGTAAGGGAAGAAGGTTTCGTCGTCTTTATATGTCTCACACGTTATATCCATCCTTTTTAATAATCTTTCGTTCTTTCGTGAGAAATTAACATTATTAACGATATTGTGCTTAAACGTGGTATGCGAAAAAAAAAAAAAAAAAGAATATAACGTTGAATCGATGTAATTTTTATTGACGTTTGTCAATTCTATTATCAAAGGTGACCTTGGAAAGGCAGTCGGAGAATTAGTAGCAGTGATGACCAGCGAAGATTCATCCAAGACAAATGGTCAGGGTGCACCACCTCCGGCTTTCAAGTAACGACGGAGGATGCAAACCTTTTTGCTAAACAACTATTTTCATCGGCATCTCGATACGCGCACGAAAATCGAGGAAGGAAGGATGTTGGTTATCGAGCGCTGATATCTAACATCGGCTTTAAAATATCAAGAAAACATAATCATAAGCAAGAATGATCGATATCGTCAAATTTTTGGCTCCGATGCATATCACACGAAAGACAAGAGCATATGGTATATAATATGAACGATTTGTCGCGCAAACGCAGGATCAGGAGACTCGCCATAGCGGTTTTTGTCTATTTTATAAGTTTTTGATATATACCATTGTATAGCTGAATTTTGTGAATAAAGACAATTAATGGGTTCTTTGGCTTTGGCGATCTCCTGAATAGTGTGAAACCTTAACTACATACATATTGATACGTCATATCATGGAAAGCAAAAAAGAGAGAGAAAGCGAATAAAAAGAAAGAAACGTAACGAAGAACTAATGGGAGGAAGAGAAATCAATCGTTATATGCTTGCTAGCTGAACTATACGAGAGAAAAATATAATGAATTATGATAAGTAACACGATTAAAAAACAAACAAACACACACGCGCACGCTCACACACAGGGACGAGTAAACATCACACGTACGAGAATATCATTAACAATGCATGCGAAAAAAAAAAAATAATAAAAACCAATGTATCAAATTGCATATTCTATAAATCGTAGGCTATATTACATACCCATTCTGTTCACTGCCACGGGCTCTTCCTCGACATAATCGAGAAAAGACAGACATACACGTCTTGATTTTAGATCGATAGGCGCGATTTTGGAGGAGAGAAAAGACAGAGAGAGAGAGAGAAAGCGAGTGAGAGTAAGTTACACAATTGGCCGCGATTTTCGATTTTACGTCGTTACGATGTGTTTATTTACGTACACACCCAAAACACACACGCGCGCGCGCGCGCGCGCGCGCGCGTACAAAAAATTCGGGCGCACGCACATAGAATACACGTACATACACAGGTTGAAAACATTTTCTATTCGATAATATAAAAAACATAGCAGGGAGAAAGATAGACGTGCATTGCGACTTTCGAGTTTATTTTTTATCCAGTTACGTCAGTTTTCCTATTTTTTAACAGACACAAATGGCAATGTTTCTTATTTAAGCACGCCGAATGTTACTTATATATTTAAGAGTATATCTATAAGTATCTAATTTACAAACTGACATCATCTCGTAGATCGTATTCTGATATGTAATAAAAGTTGTCTAGAAAATAAATCTGTCGTGTTTTCGGAATATAGCCACAAGTTCGTCCTCTATTCATTATCGAACGATTTCTCTCGATTATATTTTATTATATATCTATACTACTTTACGTGTCGCTATAATGGTAACGAAAGTCATCATTATAATCGTCAACGTGTAAAAAACATTACGTAAAAACAACGTACGCAAAAAAACAAAGAGAGAACTTTTGAGAGGAACGGACAGGCGTTGAAAAGAGAGTCGAGAAAATATCGGACGAAGGAGAGAGAGAGAGAGAGAGAGAGAGAGAGAGAGAGAGAGATTTCGAAAGCGCAGCTGCATCGTAAGAACCTCGGCGAGTCCTCCGGCTTCCGTGTCCGCAAACCGTCCGTCAAGTATCCGCGAATGGTCGAGGTCGCGAGAAAATTGAGATGGCATCGATCGACGCTCGAACGTATCCAAATTTCTCGTGCGGATGTGTGTGTGTGTGTGTGTGTGTGTGTGCGTGCGTGCGTGCGTGCGTGTGTGTGTGTGTGTGTAAGCGTATATTTCTATTTTTATTCGTACCTATACGATTTACGATTCCTAGTAGCGGTGGGTGCCAGCACGACAACGTAACGGCCATCCGGGTAGCACGTCGTCTTTCCATAAGCGGGCACAAATGAGCGGCTATTAAAATAAATGTCATCCATGATGGACACCTTTTTATCTCCATTAAGGTTTCTCGAACGTCGAGAGACATCTCGTATATCCGTGTTTAACTTTTTAATCGACGTCACCTTCGTAACGTATCGTCTCCCGTTTACCCATAGTATCGTGCCTGCGTGAGAAAATGACGAGGTCGTAAAAGCACAAGGGTAAGCGAGTCGAAAGAGTCGATGCGCCTGTTAGAAGAAGCTAAGGTTTAGGTTTGGACAATAAATGTTCGACGACGAGATAATCACCGAAACGTATCGCACGAATTGCCTTCGATTTATTCGCTTTTATATCATACATCCACGAACGTCGTTATCGCAAGAAATCGCGATCAGCTGCGGCCGACGTACCGCTATCGTGCTGGACCAATATATTTGGAGAAATCGAATCTGTCTTCCGACATGCATATCGACGCGACGGCGGTACCAATCGAGACACAACATCCACCTGCGGACACCAACGCTCACGTTTATTTGCACGCGTACACCTACGTTTTTATCCTGGGCGATCTCCTTCTCGTACCCCCCCCCCCCTCCCCCCTCCCCGCGTCTACGTCCGGGTTCCTTTATGCGAAGGCCGACACGTACGTGTTCCGGAAGCATCGGAACGCGTGCACGCGAAACTCGCCAAACGCTCTCGCGACAAACCGGATCTTTCGAGTCGCGCGAATTATTTATTATCGTCCATACAACTTGGCCTAGTTCGAGGAGCAACGCCGAGACGCGTGCCGATTTTGCGAAACGCTCGGTTTTTGCTTTAATTTACTCTCTACTTTATCGATTTTCTTCGATCCTCTTTTTCGACCTGTGACAATGGGCTTCGAAAAAAGTTTCAGATAAGACTAAGTATCGAGAGTAATGGAATTGCATTTCAAGGTAATTTCAGAAAGTCTTGATAATGTCGTATCGAAGATTACTCGTTAAGATATCGGGAAAGGATATAAACGTAAGTAAGAGATAGCGTTTGCTCGAAGCGCGGTTGTACCCTTTTTAATTGTATATATCTGATCGGTTCGACGAGGTAGTCCGATCCGACGAGGATTTGCTACCGGTTGCGCGGGCTTATCGAGATACGGCGAATTTTGGGCGATTCCGTTCGCGTTGACGCGCTCTCCTACCTACCATCTTTCTCGATGGTTCCTTCGATATGCTAATCCCCGCGGTTTCGATCTCATCCTCTACGACAGCTCGCATCCTTTCGCACGGCACAATGCGCATAAAGTAGCTTTTTTACTACTTCCCGAGATCGAGATCGAGCGCGAATTTACGATTATCCGCTGGAGAGAAGTGTCGCAAGATAAATTCGACGTTGACGTACGCTCGCGGCCAATCTTCTTTCCTTCTTTCCTTCTTCGTCTTGAAGATTTTGCTCCGATAAAAAAAAAAAAAAAAAAAAAAAAAAAAAGGAAGGGGATTATTAAAAAAGATTACAAAATGATTTCGTCGTTGAGGTAAGTTGAAAAAATCAAAGGTAACGTACCCGTCAGGACCGATCGGATTTCGACTGGTATTCCTTACGGGAGAAGATTAATGATCGAACGAATCGACGGTATATAATAGCGTGAAAGCTTTTTAACGTAGTCAAATAATTAGCTCGTAAAAGATCATTCTCGTTTGGCATATTGGAAACGGAAACGAATTAAGGCGCAACCTAGTTAAGCGAATCATTAGAGTATTTCCTATTCTGGGGGAGTTTTTGCAAGAGCCCTATGAGATAATCACGAAGAACCGTGATGGAACGGTGACGGGGAGAGGGTTATAGAAAGGAAGGTAGCACGGGGAACGTGGGTGCGCGCAACGTTCGACTACCTACGACTGACTTACCAATTAAGCGGCCAACGAAAGCACGTCCCACTGCAATGCAAATGGCTTTACATTACTTGCCACACATTTGGCGATGAAAAAACGTCGCGGCCCGTTGTAATTAAAGACGCGTGCACGAAATGCATGCGCCGACTACAATTTAGGCTGGCAAACGTAACGGCACGCGACGTATCTCCGTCTTCCTCTCTCGCAGGCACTCTCGCGCCTGCACGTGAGAGACGCGCACACTTTCGAAATGCGACAGATAAGAGACGTAAGTACTTGTGCGCGATTCGAGGGAGTTACGTGTGTCGGCGTTATTTATGCGTTCGTAATTGTATGCGAGAGTGTTTTGCTCTCTCTCTCTCTCGCTCTCTCTCTCTCTCTCTCTCTCTCTCTCTGTGACCGGGCGTCTTTTAACCTGTTCGTTCTCTTTTCATTTCTCTCGATGTACCTCGATCGGCCGGAGTACCGCTTCTCGCTCGCGACGATTTACCTCGTCTTCGACGTTCGTCGACACCTCGAAGCGCCACGTTGACCCGACTATTCCGTCCTCTACCTTGGACCGTTCGTAGTAAAAACTTAACGCTCGATAATTAAGGCGAAGAGCACGATCGATACTTCGAACACGTCGTCGACTTATAAAATAACGCGAGCAAAGATCTTTCCCTTAATTGGCCATTGACAAATTCGATATCGTCTCGAGGCGATACGATTATTCCTGTAGAAAATATCGTATGCAATTAGCGCGATCCGATAAATCAGAATGAAATAAAGCGTGGCTAAATGAAGAGTGCAGCCGTTGCACCTGTTTTGATTCTTTTCTCAAAGGCACATAATAGCCTGTCTCGCGCGTTTCTTCGCTCGCACGGCAGAGTGAGAGATTGCTCGTTATGGAAGCAATCTGCACCGTTCGCCGGCGAAATTTAATCTTACGTTTCGAACACTGACAAAATTAAGGACGCGATATTAGTCGGCGGCTCGTTACGTGCCGTTAACTACTCGCCACGGTAAGATTAATACCGTTCCACCCGAGATGACGCGGAAATAAACTACGGACGCGCGTCATTTTTAACTTTAACTCGCACATACGTATCCGCGACTACTGTGTCCCCGGTGGCAAAGCTATTTTTTAACGACCGTAACGATAATCCGACAAACGCGACGATTGCTCGAACGAAACGAAACGAAACGAAATCGTTCGATCGAACCGGTCATCTCTTGACATCGAGGAAGCTAAATCGAGAAAGAGTGTAATCGCGTTTCCAAGATACGTAATCGAGTTTATAAGAAACGGCTGTCGTTTTCCAGCGAAATCCAGATATAATACCTTTGGAATCGGAAGAGCGTGCGAATACGTGAAAAGAAGACGAGAGAGGGAGAGAGAGAGAGAGAGAGAGAGAGAGAGAGAGAAAAGGGCAAAACGCGAATGCGGGCACGCCGGCGAGTACGCGTGCACCATAAGAAGAGAGCTACTCTGCTCCTGGAAGTCGAGTTCGAGCGCAGGTGGCCCTTTTCCATAACCACCTGTATCGTCCGTCTTTCTTCGCGTACACTTTTCCGTTTGTACCCTCTTAGATCGACGATCTGCGGGTATAAGCGGTAACATTTAACGGTTCGACTCTCAGCCCGGTCCCGATCCTCGAGGAACCTCAAAGATCGATTCGATATCAACGATAAGAAAGAGCGCTTCGAGGAAGGTGTACGATCGATCGACGCACCATTACGGCTACTCGCATTCCCGACGTTATTTTCCTTACGTAAATCTTTCTCGAACATTTTCTATATAAAGTACTCGATAAAGAGGAACGATAAAGACGATTAGATAGATAGGGGGATATGTCGCGATCGCTAACGAAAGATGCGTTAAAGAGAAAAGAAGCCGATCGCAAGTTCGAGGTAACGAACGTTTTATCAAAAGTAACCGTGTAGTACGAGTAGCGAAGCGCTCCGTCTGTAATTGCGTCAACGTACAAAGTTCCAATTATGGGGTACGCGAAGAAGGAAAGCAAAGTTTCCAATTATCTCGGACCGCGTCAGTCGCCTCTCTTTTTGCTCGCGCGCCTTCCCCTCGGGATAAAACTGACGCGCGGCGGATCGTCCGTGCTCGTGCTGCTTCACCTGGATCCCAGAGATCGGAGAAACGATCGTTTTCGAATACGGCTCCTCGGAACCGATATCAAAGTTGCTTCGCCTTCCCTCGCTTCGATCGTCTTGGTGAAAGTCAAAATCGTACTCCTTCCGATCTCTCGACCTCGTATATCGTCACTGACGAAATTAATAGACTCGCTACTCCGAGACATCGACTTTCTTTTACTCCCTCTCTCTCTCTCTCTCTCTCCCTCTCCCTCTGCCGTGCGGTCGATTACGAAAATACACACGGATTCGAGCTGACATCTAACATGTTCTAAATGATTTTAACGACGCGTTTAGGATCGTACATTTTCGCGACTCGGTGGCAAGAAAAGTTAATTTTCCATTTAATATCGATATCGTTCGATAATATCGCAATCATTTCCGTACGATTATTTTGATCGGGACGCAAACAGCTGAATCCGTTCGAGAGACGAGATATCGTGTTAAATAAAAATCAAAATACCTTCCTCCGACTCGTAGGACGAGAAGCGTGATCGAAGATGCATCGAGATTCCTTCATAAATCGTCTCGACGAACGAGAAAGAGTGGATTTCCAGGAAGGAATCGAAGAAAAGAGATGCGAACGCTTCGATGAAGGTGCACGCGCGCTTTACGAGTCGACGGTCGACATACATATAACGTAGATCGATGACCAAAATGGTAGCACCTGCCTTTCTCACCCAATTTAATTTGTCACCAAGCACGCTTCTCCGAGCGCGTACAGCAGCGAGAGGGATAAGACGAAGCGCGCGGACGAGCTCGCAACTCGACTTTCTCCGCCGTGTGTGTCCCTTCTTCCTTCGCTAAGAGTTACGTTGTATTTCATTTTTTTCGTCCTCTCTCTCTCTCTCTCTCTCTCTCTCTCTCTCTCGTGGACGTTTATAATTTATAGGAGGAATCGCCGTGTGGAACCAACGGCGCGACGGGGACGAAATCGTGATCGAAGGGAAGAGAAGAAGAGGATCCTCGGCATTCCACGTACCCGAAGCTCTTTCTCTGTCCGTCTACCTTTACGTTGGTATAGACTGATAGGTATAGACTGACGGAATCATAAATATGGCTCTCGCGCTATCCGCACCTGGAGATTCCCTCGCTTTGCCACTTTTTGAATTTTCGCTCCACCGCCTGTTCCTTAAACGGGAAAGCCCGCTGTACTTATTTGGTACTACGCGGAGGCTCGAAGGAGAGAGTGATACCTGCGTGCCTCGATACCACCACCATCTTCCTTCTCCCCTCCTCCACCTCCTCCACCTCTCGACCGGTCCTTTCGACGAAAATTCGTAGAGCACGATAGAGAAGATTTCTTCGTTTACGTCCTCGTCTTCGTCTTCGTTTTCGTTAGACCTTCTCGTCGTTTCGTATTCTACGTTAACAATCGAATTTATCGATATATTTATAAATGGAAAATAATATTTGTATTTTATTCCGACTTAAGCGGATACGACACGTTCGATATAGTCGATAAATATTCGGCCCAAGTATGGTCTGGCCGAGAGAAAGAAATCTCTCGCGTCGAAGACGAGCTCGTCCGATCGCTCGTCGATCAGAGAGGATAAAATGGTTTCGCACGTATCGTAGGTGTCCATCGAGAACGAATCTCCCTGGACCGGCCCGGTGGTGGCCGATCCAATTAATGCGCCATATGATGTTTCCGACGGACGGAAATCGGTCGAGGGGAAGCAGGAGAATGGGCGTGAGGCCTCGCTCGGAGGATTCGACCACAGGATATGACCGGAGTTAATTGCTAATCGTTAATCTACCCCACTGTGGGGATTCGTCCGTTGGGACGCCATTTGGTCCTCTGATTTTTAAAATCAGAATGTGCCCACACGTAAAAGCCCGCATAAGGGACGAGGAGGATGAGCGAGTAGTACACGGGGAACGGCGACGTCCGATCGACCTCAAAATTATCTCGAACCTTTTAATCGCGTACCGTTTTTTCCTCCTTTAATATTCCCCCCGTCCTCCACGTTCGACGAATATTTGCCAAAACGAGAATTCACCCTCGCATTCTTCCACGCTTTACCGTGGTTTGCGAGCGCGTGCCATGTGCCAGACACAATTTCACGCCTAAGGGGGATCCTCCGATCGATTTTCCGCCGCTCGATCGAAGCTGCTCGACGAAATTGCCAGGGTCGATCGCGTTTTGCCTCCTCTATACGACGAACGCGCTCGACGCGACGCCTTACGCGCCGTTTCCGTCAGATTTTATATGCTCGTAGAATATACGCCTATTATCGATCTATCATAGCTTTTTCGTAAAAGATGATCGAACTCGAAGAAAGGCGAACATTGGATTTCGTTGCCTTTTTCTAATACAATTATCGCATCGAGCCGCGATGATCGATGATCGGGCGCATACTCGGCGGACGCTTCACCGATTATTCCTAACTTTAAGTTCGACGTGCTCCTACGTAGAAAGAGAGAGCGTGAGTATAACCTTCGTCGAAAGTTCCCACACAAGCGTGTAATATATGCGTCAAATATATGCGGAGGATAATAAAAAGCATGCAGGAAACGTACGAACGGTTCTAAGCTTTGGATACACGTCCAATCGAGCGATATACGGGCCAGGTGGTATCATCGAGGCGCCATATTTTCTATCTCTTCGCACGAGACCTCTTTTATTTTTCTCCGATCTTTCCCTCCTCCTACCTTTTCTTGCCTTCGCTTCGGAAAAAAAAAAAAAAAAGAAAAAAAACTTAAAATAATTAAACAAAGACCGTGGGAAACGAAAAGAAATAGGACAAACGAACGTAGAAATAAGGAAATACGATCGTTTTCTTCTCGATTCTAGATAGTAAGGATCTAAAGCTATCTTTCAATAGCGCGTCTCTCTCGGTCATGCATATATAAACGAGAAGCAGGCAGAAGAGAGACCCCTCTCCGTCCGAAACCGTCCTCGAGGGCCAGCACGCGTCGACGCGTGGCCATGCGTATAAAAGGGAAAAAAACAAAAAAAAAAAAAAAAAGACAAAAAGAAGGCTGGAAGGCACGCTCGAGAAGGAGTAAACCTTTAATATCGACTTTAGAACGGATAACGCGTTAAAGGATCGCATCGATTCGACATTCCAGGTCGGATCGTAATTTTGTAGGATTAATACATACCGGACAAATCTAGCTGGCTGCTACATAGGCTATCCGGGGTGTATCTGAGCGTTCAGCCAGGTCAAATATCGACGAGGAAATATCTCGGTGTCATTTCGTTTGAGAAAAGACTTCTTTGCCGAATGCTTCGATATTTGTCAGCGCTGCGGACGCCGCCTCGGTCTCCTCCTCTTTTTCTTTCGCCTCCTCGAGACGAGCTCCGCTCACCCCGTCCGTAGTTGTATTTACCAGCTGGTGCGTTCCCTTGTTTTCACCTTTGTTCCGTACGCGCGCGCGCGCGCGCGCGCGATGGAAAGCTATGAGAGATAATAGACTAATCTTTTGTTTCTTTCTTTCTTTCTTTTTTTTTTTTCCTTTACCTCGATTACATTGTCGATATCGTTAAAGCGTTTCGCGAGAGAGACAATTTTTAAAAGACGTAAGAATTTATTGCTCCCTTTTAAAGGGGTACGTCGGTAAAATACCTATGTTTCCTTGTATACTCGTTGATACTTGTAACTCGTTGGAGCGTTCGTTGGCGAGTTTCTTACGAGAGTAAGGGAAACGGACTTTTCGCGGGAAAACGAGAAGACGAGAGTGCCGCGATCGACTTCGTAAAGTCGAGAGCAGGTGACGAACGATCGCTTACGAGGCTCGAGCGAGGATTCGAAACGATGGGTCGATGAGTCTATCGATAAAGAGATCTTACCGAGCGTGTCGGCCCGAAGGAAAATCGTATATTCGGGTGCGGGCCGTGCATGAATTTTCGTCGGTTGCATTTATTCCGTCTACAATATGACTCGTTGTAACTATACTCGATGTTCGAGGAGGAACATCGTACTAGTGCATAAATATGGTTATATTCCGAAATGATCATACGCGGTACGTGCATGCGCACCTTATACATTTCATCTACCAAGAAACTTTCGCAACGTGACGGAAATCAACTCGAAATAGTCAACGTATAACCTTATTTGGCCGCATAGCGATGCATAAAGCAGTGAGGAGGATGGAGGGATTGAGGGGGGAAGGGGGAGGAGGGAGGGAGGGAGGGAGGGAGAGAGAGAGAGAGAGCATATGGTATCTTCGCGAAAGCCGAAGCAACGTCTGCGATGCAACGTCTGCGATGCAACAGATGGTGCGGCGTTGTGTTTGCGTGGCTCGGCTCGTATTGCACCCCCGCCTCTTCTCTTCGTGCCCTCTCTCTTCCTCTCTCATTGTTCCTGCCCGACTCTAATCCTCCTCGACTCGTGCCGCGTATTTCACGGTGCGTAAGTAGATGAAGAAGGAGCGTGAAAGGAGGTGGAAAAAAAAGGAAGGGAGGAAGAAAAAAAGAAACAGCAAAAATATGACTCTGCCAGCGGGCGCACCCGGTAGTAATTTGCGGTGGTGCGTGCGCGAGATTTGCAAGAATATTACACCCTTTTCTTCGGTGGTCCTATCGGCCGTCGCACCGCCCTTTCATTATTCCGTTCAACGACTTCCGCGTTGTCGCGGATCTACGAGCACCTGTCATCGGCTAGACGATTCCAATTGATTCCTTTTCAGATTTATGAAGAAACCTCCTCCTTTCCGAGCTTCCACTTTCTCGTCCGTTCGACGATCGAGAAAAGTTTTATTTCGTTTAAACGTACACGTAGAAACGTATCCATCTATTTTCATTACTTTCTTCCTTTTCTTTTCGGTGAAAAAACATCGCAGGTGGATCGCTCTCTCTCTCTCTCTCTCTCTCTCTCTCTCGGTCTTCCCACCGTCTATTAATTTATCCCATTATCCTTCGTATTCATGCCGGTATTCTCACGCATCGTCGATTTAAATAGTCACAGGAAAGCAAGGAGTATTTTACTATTCGAGACTCGGCTAGAAAAGCATACGTTCCTACGTACGTACGTACGTACGTACGTACGAAGACGTTCGAGCGATCTAAGGGCGCACCTGCAGGAGCCTGCATGTAATTATAAACGTATCATTTAATAGACGAGATGGAATCGCTTCTTTCGGCGAGCGTGCTCCGTTTTAGAGAGAGAGAGAGAGAGAGAGAGAGACCAAAACCTCCGATCTCATTAAATATTCCTATTCGAGTAAGAAAGAGAGTCACTTGCGTATTACGCGTTTCTTCCGCTCCTAAAGTTTTCGTTAACGATTGAAATATGTATCGACAAAGTGCTCGCCGTCGCTCTCGCCGTCCATGTATATTTATTTGGCTTAAAGCGCGTAAGCGTAAAGCCGAATCCTTTCTTCCACGATACCACATATCGATCGAGGTATCGTCGTAAATAACAAATACGGGCGTAATTTCGCGTTTCAACGCGGTCGGAATCGCAAACAAAGTGATTTTAATACAATTATCCGTTTCTACGTAACGAAAGCATCCACCACCCCCGTAATACGTTTCAAGCTTTTCCCCGAAGAAAATATCAACGAATTCGCTTCGCGCGATCGTCGGACATAAATTCTATCCGTTACCTCGAGCAAGTATCGCGCGGTTAAGCGCACGTGTTGAAAGGCGGTGGAAGGACTCTTTCTTCTCTATTAGTCGATTCGTCGGACAACTACAGGTGGATTTTAACCGTTAAACGCGTTAACGCTATCGAAAGCAAAGACGTTACATATCGTACTCGCGTATTAGTCTTCTTCCGAGGCGAGGGTAGCGTTTCTCACGCACGTGTTTCCAAAGAGGAGCTAAATTGTCGGGCTTTCGTTATAGTTCCTCTCGTGCACCTGCGAATCCCACGCCTTCGAAGCATCTCCGACTTCCGCTTTCGACTAACTTTATTATGACTCTTTGAACGGAAACAAAAAAAAAAAAAGAAAAAGAACCTGTTGCGTCGTCGGATAAGCGCCTCGCACCGTACCAGCGACGATTGTCGATTCGCACGAAGGAATTGTCTCCTTCTTCTCTTCCTTGGCGTCGGGGATTTATAGGCCCGCTGGACGCGCATTAAAGGGGGGCCGGTACCTACGCTGGGTTTACCAAAGCCGATTACCAATTACCGCTCTCCTGATCTTAGTCAGATAGGATCCTGCGTTGCTCTTGGATAGGTCGCGCGTAAAAACGATTAGCGCCCTTTTAATATATCGCACCAAAATTATTTCTCCTAGTGGACCGTAGACGTTGATGCGAGTTTATATAACGATGGTCGAATATATTCATCGAGATATTATCCGATGTATACGCGCGGTCTGTTCCCCATGTTACGATTCTAATTTGGACTTGAACTGATCTTACGTTCGACCAGATTGATCTTTTAGTTTCATCTTTCCTTCGCCAACTGACTTTAGAATACTAACTTCCCGGCGCTTCTCCGATTATTCGGTGAGCTCAAATATTAGGAATAGGAAAGGGAAGAAAGATGCTCATTGGTCGAGTACGGACAAAGACATAACGCGGATTGTTTATATTTTTGTAGAGTCTTTCTTGGAGCGATCGTACATACAATTGTTATTACGTTGAGTTTCAACTTGAAAGCATGAACGGTCGGAAATAATAAACAAACGACAAAAAGCGAATGGGAAAAACAAAGAGCGCGCGCAAAGAGCGGGCAAAATCGATGATCGTATTATATAATCAATATTTCTTTTTAAAAACTTTCTTTCTAGGAAAAGATAATCTCGACGCACAAAGGAATATCATTTGAAATGAAACGGAAAACGTTTCTTAATCGAAATTCCTCTGTATTTGCCGTTTCTCAAATAAATCCGCCTTGCGTCCCATTTAACGAGAAAGAGTAACGTTTTTATTTTTAAATCAGGCCCGATTTGGGATAAACCGCATAAATCGTCGTTTATGATAATAATAATCCCGAATGCGAACCGCTTCATCGAGGATTACTGTTCTCTTAAATAAAATAAATGACCGTCGAAATAAACTGTAATGTACTTCCGTAATACATTCTATCGAAATCATTTTTTGCCAAAAATTACGAACGCGTACTACTTTCTCTCTTTGCGTTCTTCTTCTTCGTTAATAATTATTTTTTTAGCATATATATATATATATATAATCCAAATCGTTCGTCTCTTTTGCAGATGCCTGACTCGTTGCAGACAGTCTACTCACGTTTGAATTACTTTCACATATTGTGATTCCGATCGCAGTTGTGTGCGTGCGTGTGCGTGTGTGTGTGTGTATTTCTTTTACCTCTCTATACTTATATCCCTATATCGAAACGAGTATGCGAATATAATGGAAAGACGAGAAACATATAAGAAAACATTTTATTCAATCAATATCTTCTTTTAGCAATAATAAACATATTTTTGGTTTATCAACTAATGCAATTTTTCCATTCGTACTTGCACTTATTCTTTCATCTCGTGAAATTTCCTCGTCTACCGTCTATTTCCTTTTCTTTTTTTTTTTTTTTCACATTTTTTCACATTTTCTCGCTCTCAAACATACACGCGTGCATGCATACATATTCTATACGACAAAATGATATACTTATTTATCTATTGGTTTGATTTCTCTTACGTTTATCTTCTTATCGAATAACTATAAACGATCATTCGCATATAAAGAACGCGTATCAAGACGCGTTTGAATTTTCCTTAAAGATTAAGAAGGAAAAGAAGAAATTTCGAAGCAACGACGACGATACCGTACCCATTATCATATATTCGCTCATAAACAAGCAATGCCCGAGCACTTTACTGGATCGACTTTAAGTCTATCCAAACGTAAATATACTCTTAATTAATAAACTAATTATGCTAGCGCGTAAGAAGGACCGAAGGCTTTGATTTTTGTTTCGGGTTTTTAAAAGTACTTTCAAAGTACAAATTTCCTTTGTTTTCTCTATAAAAACCCGAAGATTACCAATCAGCCGGGTCCACTTTATACTATCTTTGGTCCTCTAGCCGCTATGATTTTTCTCTTGTACGACGAATTTCGAAATGTGAAGCTTTCCGCGTTTCGATTTTATATATATATATATATATATTTTCTACAATCGATTTCAGAGAATTATTCGCATAGTGTGTGTGTGTGTGTGTGTGTGTGTGTGTGTGTATCTACTTTTGTAAAGAAATTCAAAAGTACTTACATATATAAAAATTTTCGAATGTACCATACATATTACGCAGAGATGTACGAGATGCGGGTTATAGCGAAACGTGGACACAAGAAGAAAAAATGTACAGATGCTTAAAAAGTTAAGTATCGTTAGTTAAAATTCACGTATTTGTACGAATAATTGTGCATCGATCGTTAAAAGTACATTTGCACGCTTATATACCTACTTTATATACGTTTTTTTTTTTTTTTTTTCTTTATACATTCTCGGTACTAATACAATCGACCATACGAAAGTTCTTCTTTCCATTTTTATTTCCGCATAAAATTTTGCACTTGTTGTCACCAATTCACAAATGTGTGTGTGCGTGTGTGTGTGTGTGTGTGTGTGTGTATGCGTGTGTGTGTACCTATGTACCGTGAAAATCTATGAGATCGTTGCATAATTTCTGTCGTATCCCGTAAATCTATATTCGAATTGTTACACCAAAAGGATAAAACTTCTTTCGCGTCCGTAGAAATGACGGCAGAAATGATGAAACGATCTGGTATATGTTTCATTTTCGCTGCTTCCAAAATCGAACTATTTACCGGTACAAAAAAATCTCTCTAACCGTACGACTTTGGCTTTGATAGACTATGACAAGTAATAGATAAAGAGCGCTTTATGTTTACCATTAATAATATTCACTTGTATTAATCACTTGCACGATCTTTCAATAACATACTTAAATATAATGGGAATAAGAAAGAAAACGATCATTCAAATGAAATAATAACTAATGAGATTTTATAAGATGAAATCATAGTAATATCTTTATCTCGATATAGTTAAACGTTTTATTTGGGAATATCTATGCGTCCAAATAGATATTTATTCACTAATTATTAATAAGAAATAAATAATTTTCTGTGTATATGCGATGGCAACGGGAAAATCCTCATTTACGTATTTACGTGTATCGGATAATGAGGAGAAATTAATTAAATGTAGGGTAAGTTGTTTAATTCTTATCTAAGATTCATAAAATTTGTCAAAATCAGGCAAAATGCATTAATCAGGGCATTGGACGTTCTCGATACCATCTGCGCACACATCTCGAGATGCGTGTCATATTTGTATAATAAATTTTCGCTTAAGCATAAAATACATACATACATATACATATATATATATATATATATATATATATATATATATATATATATATAACCGTACGCACGCACGCATCCACGCACACATACAAATGAATCGACGAAACGAGTGGACGGTTCATGTTATTTCATTCATGATTAATCTTTTGCTACATTATAATATAACTTTCTACAAATAGTATATATAAACTTGTATTTTATTCAAACTTTCTTTATATATGTATAATATTTCGATAAATATCTCGACACAAATAAAGTCATAAGTTCATTATGGTGTTAACAATTTTGCACGAATTATCGTCAAGACGGTAAATGCGTATAAATTAGTTGAACGAACGAAGCAACATTCGGGAATGGAACACCGATTCGATAACAACGTTTTCTTCGACAATCCTTATTTATACTTTTTTTTCAAATATTTGTTATTAGATAGATTCTTTATTAGAACGAGTAAAGAGAATTACAACGTTCCGATTAATAGAAAAATGTCTTCTTTCGTTATAACTTTGCCGTTTTCAAAGTGCTCCAACTTGTACTCTAACGTACGATAATTATTAGCGACGTTCGATATAATGGCAAATTTTGTGTGTGAAAGTTGAATTCGAAGCGAGGGAGAGAGAGAGAGAGAGAGAGAGAGAGAGAGAGAGAGAGAGAGAGCTACTCTTTCTACTATCGCGTGTGTTCGTTTCCCTCGATGAGTTTGCGCTGATAGAGAAGAGACGAGCACAAAAAGACACAAAGAGTCGTACACGCGTGATCCATGGTCTCCCTATTCAAAATCAAACGCGACGTCAAAGAAGAACACATTGGTATTCGCGTGTTATTTCGAGCCGATCTAGCGTCCATCCGTCCCGTTCAGTTGCTCACGCGAATCTGCCTTTACGACTGTTTCGTTGTTCGCGTTTAACGATAATACGCTTCCATACGTACGTTCGTATATTTTCGTTCGTTCGTTCGTTCGTTCGTTCGTTCGTTCGTCCGTTCGTCCGTTCGTCCTTTTCCTTCTTCGTTTCACAATAACCCGTCTATTTATTATGTAATACATACGAGTAGTCTTGCGAGAAAACATCGTTTAAGAAACAGCACGTGTTGTCTCTTTGCCACGAAAACGATCAACGTTAATGCGTCGATCGATATGAAAGAAGCGCTGTGACGAACGAATGAGAGAAAATCGGCCATTGTTTTTAGGATAATGGCACTTTTACTTTAGGGAGGACCTTTGTTTTCTTTCCAACTTTTCTAATATATATATATATATATATATATTACGTTCACCGAATACTTATACATTATGTGTCCACGCGAAGAAATTGAAATGTTGGACGATCGATGATATATCAGGCGCTCTCTCTCTCTCTCTCTCTCTCTCTCTCTCTCTTTCTCGTTTCTCCCTGCTTTTCTTTTCTCTTCTTTTTCAAAAAATAGTCATATATCGATACAATGAAAGGATTGAATATATTAAACTTTACTCACCAACGTTGGAAAGTGTCGAAAACTTTTCTCCGTCATCCAAGGATCTAAAACATCTTCGAAATATGTATACCCTAGACACGATAAAGAACGAAGGAATTAAAATTCTTTCTCGTATATAATTGTAATCAATCGTATCTCCGTTAGCAGTAGCAATTCGTCGTGGATTATTTACAAGGCAGAGATTCGAAAGGTGTGAGACTAAGTAAGAAGTGTGGTCGAATTATAGTAGTGCGACGCTCGGCGCGCGTTCGGTGATCCCGTGGAATCGTGCGTACACCTGCAAGAAGGAAAGGGCGGTCGGTGAGACGAATCTCAGCTGCTGGTGCTGCTGCTACCCGGAACCGGTATCGTTCTGTACGGTGCTGTGCTGGCGGTGCCGCTGGCGGTGGTACCGGAGAGCGTCCGTGCTGGTGGTTGTAACGCCGCTTGCGACGATGGTACTGGTGTTGGTGCTGGCACTGGTGGTGATGCTGGTGGTGGTGTTGGTGGTGGTGGTGGTGGTGGTGGTGGTGGTGGTGGCGGCGGCGGTGGTTGTTGTTGTTGTGGCGGCGGCGGCGGCGGCGGCGGCGATGGCGTGCACCGAGGTTGCCGGGTGCTGTTACGTTGAATGGCACTTTGTTCGCCGACACCAGTCGACGTAACCTGAAGCGAGCGATAATCTAACGCCGGCGCCGCTGGATGCTGACCTTCTCGATGCCTCCGAAGATCGACCTTTCTTTGAAACGCCTTGTCGCAGAGGCCGCACTGGAACGGCTTGTAGCCCGTGTGCTTGCGCATATGAGTGATCAGATTGCTGCTCTGCGAGAACGCTTTACCGCATACCACGCATTTGTGGGGCTTCTCACCTAAAACACGCATTTAATACCGTAATTACTCTCTCTCTCTCTCTCTCTCTCTCTCCATCCATCTTTATCCTTCCTTATCGTCGTCGATCTAGATAGATTTCTCGAATCTACTCGACGATCTTTATTTTTCTCCTTTTCAATGACTAATCCGACGGATAATCGTCGTGAGAGGGATCGCGCACGATCGAGAATCGGAATTGCAAACTCATACTTCGTGCATCGGTCGGCTATCATAAATTCGATTATCGACGGAAAAGACGGGACGCGGTTTGGAATAATGAAGCAAGGTTAATCAAACGCAGCTGTATAAACTAATAAATCGTACGGTTGGGCGCGCGTCGATGGCGCAACTCGTAAGATGTTGCTTTGCGTCAACGCGATGAGTAAAGATGCTAATTCGTTCGAGACGATCTTTCTCTCGATATCGAGTCGAGTCGAAAGATTCCATTGTACGAGGTAGGTACGACGACCCGCCGATTATACCTACTAATGTTGATTCACTTTCAAAACCGTCGCGTTGAATCGATTAATCTTTATTCTTTATAATCGACCGACTACGATACGTAAACGAGGCCGGAGTATCGATATATCTTGAAAGGGTTCAACGAATAAAAATATACGTCGTAAGTTTAATCTTTCGATACGGTCAACGTTTGAGCGTACGTAATTAAATCGATTGATTTCTCCTTGAAATTGGCATAATAACGCTTAAGATGCGCTCGGTCGAAGGTATAAGAGTTAGCGACAATGCCATCTCGAAGATAGAAATTTCCCTACGAAATAACAAGGTTATTTCCAGACGATCGATATAATTCGATGAAAAAAAAAAAGAAAGAGAGAGAGAGAGAGAACGTCGTCTTCCTCCGCTCATACATAAGAAATAAAGAGGATTGATCGGGCGATCGCGCAAGCCAATAGCTTTCTCTCTCTCTCTCTCTCTCTCTCTCTCTCTCTCTCTCTCTCTCTCTCTCGAAATGAGCGTCCAAGGTTTTCCCTCTAGCATCGATAGCCACGAACGAACCGACGAAACACAATAAACGATAGGGTGATATTAAAAAGTGTGCTTGCTAGCTTTGTCGCAATCGTTTCGACGAATCTTGACGCACATGTATGTAGGATACTTGGACCCTATATATGATATGTATGTACCGGCATGTAGAAAAAGGAGGTTTGAGACGAGTCGCGCGAGTTAATGACAATAAAAGAGTGAGAGGCGAGGGAGAGGAGAAAGAAGAGGGTCGAACGGACAACTCGCAAGCCTTTTTCTAAAAGTCCTTCGGTCGGACGTCTAACGTCGATCGTGGGGTTGCGATAATAAAGGTAAACAGCTGTTCCTCCGTTACGTCGCCATCGAAATTCCGAGCAAACAGTTTTGCGATTATAAAGCGACGATAAAAACGTGTATCCCCGACGACGAGAACGACGATGGCGGTGGTGTTACACCGTCGTCGGAAGGCGTCGCCGTTAAGATTCTATCGAAAAGGAATTAATTCTGCCTCGACTCCACTTGCCGCCACCATCACCACCACCGACGACGACGACGACGACGACGACAACAACAACAACATCACTTTGTACGTCCCGCTAACTCGTGTCGATAGCGTTCGAGTGCCTGCACTTTCAGTAAAACGTTCCTTTCATTGGCGTTTAAGACGAACCGAGAGAGAAAGACAGTAGAATTATTTATTAGATAGAGTATATTTACGCGCGCGTGTGTGTGTGTGTGTGTGTGTGTGCGTACGAGCGCGAGAGGGACACTTTCTTCGATATCGCACATACGTACGCACATACATAGCGGCAAGTAAATTTTCCACGTAAATTGCCCGAAGTTACGTGCCGTATATAACTAGCGATATCGGCGAATAATATTCTCTGGAGAACACGGCCCCTTGGCTCGGGGAATGAAAAGTATACTAAAACGGTAGAAAGATACGCTACCCGTTAGGACATACACGAGGATAAACTTATAACTCTGGGCGTACGACGTGACGTCCTCGTTGTATTTCACGATGGTCTCCTACGATAAGTCGTTCGTTCGTTCGTTCGTTCGTTCGTTCGTTCGTTCGTTCGTCCGTCCATTCGTTACATATATCATGACGATTCTCTATTTCCGTCGTTAATTTTCGACGTTCTTCCGGCTTTCGTTCTTTTCGTTTTACTTACGATAAGAATTTAAACGAACTAATTTATTTCACGCCATCGCCAAAATTCTCCTTATTATATCGTATTATATCGTAACTCCTTATTATTTCTCCTTAGTATATCGTTTATTTTCAAATTCGTTCCAACGCGAAAAGATTTCAAAGAACGATTCCGAAATATAAACGAGTAGCCGTCGCGCTCCCCCTATTCCTTTCGCTCATCTACCGTATACCCGCGTCGATCGATGACGAATCGATATCAGCCCGATTACACATTCTCTCTCATCTTCATCCGTCTTTTTCGTTCTTACCGTGTCTCTTTTTTAATTCAGCGTATCGGCGATCATCGCATTATCGGATATACCATTACAATTATTATCTTTCGCATGACAGAACGAAGAATGGTAGAGTCCAGGAGGACTATTGAATATTGTTGTCGCACTGTTCCGCCACTTCGTTCCTGTCATCGCTCCTATCTACTCGCTTGCGCGAAGAAAAATACAATTATAGTAATTGCCGTCTAGGATTCGATCACCATAACTTTGTTGAGTCAAGGCAAAGGGAAGGTACGAAGGAAGGAAGGAAAAAAGAAAAGAGAAATACGATACAATAGAAATTGAAGCTTTCCGTCGCGCGCTTCTATTTTCTAAGAGGAGAAGAAGAAAGGTGAGCTTTACGAGATAAATTGGACGTAACGCGTGCACAACTCGGACGTGTTTTTGCAATCGATTTTACCGAGGGAACCTCTCTCTCTCTCTCTCTCTCTCTCTCTCTCTCTCTCTCTCTCGTACAATCAAAGTAAGTAAAGAAAACGAAGAGAAACGTAGAACGATAAAGGTGGAAGGGGACGTTCTGGGAGAATTAGAAATACCGAATTTATTAGGGATAATCGCTTCGAGGACTGCCTATGGGATCGATTTTTGGAAAAATCGTAAAGAACGACCTCGCGGACCAGATCCGGAAGAAAAGTATTCGTCGAGTGTGTCAGCGAACACGAGAACACGATACGTACGTACGTACGTACGTACGTACGTATGTATGTATGTACGCGCGCGAACCAGTATATCGATCCGTCCCGACTCTCATTACCAGCCCCTTACCGACCGACTTAAATATTTACCGACCGAAGCGTTCACTTGGTGGCCGATTTTAATGATAGGAGAGGTAGAGAATCGTATCTTCGACCACGCGCGTGTACGCCTGGTGCTCTTTGTGTGTGTGTGTGCGTGCGCGCGCGCGCGCGCGAGTTCGCGCCTATCACTCGGAGCATGCGAGAAGCGACGATGCGAGAGAAAGAGAGGAAACGGACTGGGATGACCGTCGGGGGTGGTTCTCGCTTAATTATGCAAAACTCGACTAACGAACTTGATGTAATAACGCGATGTCGTATCAACGACGACGTCGTTGAAAGAGAGTCGGCAAATCGATCCGCCTTGTCCGGTTATTGCTCGATAGAGATCGCTTAGAAAAGACGATGCGACTTTTTTGTTTTACGAGAAATAGGGATCTTGCGCGATAGTAAAAATCGATCGAGCCTAGCGCTACTCGCCGCCGCGCGCCTTCCCCCGGCTTTTCTACCTCTTTTCGATACGAGACGACGAGAGAGAGAGAGAGAGTCTTTAATATCGTAATACGTCCTGTCTCTTTGATGCATCGTTCCCGATAACGATCGTGTGTTTATAGCGTACCTCCAAAGTTTTTCATCATTTATCTTGGTCGTACAATACTCGCCTCCTATCGTATTATTCGATGGTAAAATAATTATTGTCACCGTAACAGAATTTATGCCACCAATCGTTCTCGCCACTCGTTTATACTTTTGCGTCGGCATTATCGTCAAACGCGATATTATATTTTCAGTAAGCGAGAAAATAAGATGAGGATAAGTTAGAACGACGCGATATACGATAACTCTTCCTAGATCGCGAGACGTATCTCCTTCTCGTCGGAAGGGTATACAACGAGAATTATTTGACGGCGGACTATGTAGCGCGACGTCACGGTGGAACGTTAATGCGCGCTCATTCGATCAAACCATTCTTTTTCCCGTAAATCTACACCCCTTCTCCCTTACTTTTCTTTTCTTTCTTCTTTGTTTTTGTCGTTCTCTTCCTTTTTTTTTTTTTCTTTTTTTCTTTTCCCTTTCTTTTCTTTTCTTTCTTTATCCTTCTTCATTTCTTCCACTCGCGAGGAAAAACGGATAGATGTGCCAAAGGAGGAAGAAAAACGAAGCGCGCGCATCGTCATTCTCGATCGTGCGCACATTCGTGAAATTTATTATTAATCCGAACCGTCGCTACGATAGTAGGTTACGTAATAGTCGAAATTGCAGTAGATGCGGAACGCGGATATATTCCATCGATGGTTATGTTCATTTTTTAGGCACGATCGCAAACAGTCACTTAGTCTCGCGTATACTTCGCGGAGAAATTTCTCTATGAAGAAAAAATAGCTCGAAGGAGGGAAATCAATTTCCGATGGGAAAGATCGGTGCGCGATCGCTCGTACATGCCGATCCAATATCGATCGTTAAATGGCCGCAAAAATGTCAGGTTGTACGCGAAAGTAACTTCGTAATACTACGGTGCATCGTACACCGTGCGCCGCGATCATCGTCGAGACTATCGTTGGAATTTACTCGGAACGGGGTTTTATATCGAATCGTTTCGGTTTCTCATATAACTACGCATTTTTTGCGCATTTCCGTCTTGGATAATTTTACCCAACGTCCTGAATTTCGGCTTATCGTTCCTTAGACCGCGGCCTATCGGTATAGAAAAATTTCTATTCGACCCTGCCTGAAATATTATAACCGTGGTATCGAAAATCGCAATCGCGTGGATCGATTCGCGAACAGATTTTAGCGATAGACAGACGATTAAAATGCGAAGGATTAAGGGTTTCGTGGAGGTTGCAATTCATTTTTCATAGCACCGTAGCGAAGGTACGCTGGACAGCTCGTAGATATCATTTCTATTTTTCAGCATAGATCGTACCAACCTGTCACGTATTCCGCGAGAATTATTTATAGTGCATGGTCTTGCAAGGGAGGGGAAAACTCCGCGGAGTGTCTACGAATGGATGCGCTGCTGAAAACAATATACCGCCTCGGAAAGAATTGCAATTACACAGCGCAAAACCTCGAGGGGTTATTATCACGCCATTCTTCTCCACGGAGGGTTCTCGTCCCTTAGGACTCGCTACGTCGAGTCTATCGAACGAAGTGCATATAAAAGTGGCCGTATCGGTTAACGAATATAGCGATCGTCAGGAATATAAAGAGGATCTATGCCGGCATTAACTTTAGCGCGATACGAAAAATACATCCTTTCGCGTCCAACTTGACATTTTATAAAGTTGCGCGTAAACTTTGATTTCTCGGTCTCGTTTCTTACGTCGGAAAGAAAGAAAAACCATCGTTCGATCGTCCGATCGTTCGTTCGTTCGTTCGTTCGTTCGTTCGTTCGTTCGTTCGTTCGTTCGTTCGTTCGTTCGTTCGTTCGCTCATTTTAAAATGACGGATAGCGGTAGAAAGGGGCGAATGAAAAAAGAAAAAAAAACAATCGATTCCCTCGTGTTTCCTTCTTCTTCTGCTCGATCTTCTTTGTTTTTTTTTTCTTTTTTTTTTCGTATTAGTAACAAAGCGAAGTAACGATCGGAGGGAATGGGGACGTACAGGAGGGTGGTGAACGAAAGAAAACGTAATTTTCTAGGCGGGACGAACAAAGAAGAAAAGGTAAGAAAAGATATTTACGTTAATAAATGAATACGACGAATATGAGATGTGCCGATACTCGACGAAACGGCCGAACAGATTATTATTCGTACGAACGAAGAAATTTAACTCATCGCGAGATATCGCGATCCCTCGACGAAACGATAAACGAATTAATTCCAAAGCAAGAAATCTTTTCAATTTTCTAGCCTTTCCCATAAAAAATGTACATATTTTGATCGATACTTTCAATCGAGGATAGACCACGTACGGTTAGAATGGACGTTGCCATACGACGACGACGACGACGACGACGACGACGACGACGACGACGACGACGATGTAATTATCGTTCGCACAGTCGTACACACGTACGTATGCACGTAGATACGTATTAGAGGGAAAAGTATTTTTTCCGCTCGTACGAACGGACGAATCGTTTGTTAAAGAGGATAAAAATTTGATAAAAAATGACAAGTATTTAAAGTAGGAAAGAAAGTCACAGAAAACATCGATACGCTTTTTCAAAGGTTTATCAAAACGACACTCATGTAAATCGGCAAATCGTATAGAGCGTAAATCATAGCGCGGCGTATCGTACTCGTACATATTCGGATATGTATATACGTAGACGCTTACGTAGTAGGCCCGTGCACGTTAATTACCCGCATTTTAGTTTGAAACATTTATCGGCCGAAACGCCTTAGATTTACCTTATAGTAACCTCGGAGTAACGTTGAAAAACGTAGAATAAAATGAACGAGACGGGGTTACGTGCTCGTAATCCGTCGAGTCATAAACAATAGCGATCTCTCGGTCGTTGATCTCCCTTCGATACTCATGGAATTGTATAAGAAGGGGTATGAGACTTATACCTGTCCGATCGTACATTTGGACGAGAACGTTTAAACGTTTAGAACGGTATTCCCTCCGTATTTGGCTTTGGCTTTGCCATTGGCTCGGCCAGAGATCGCGTGAAAATAGAATTAAGCTCGGCATTAATCGTCCGTCCTCTCGCATTTAGCTAGTTCACCGGTTAGAACCATTCCCGCGCGGAAACGATGAAAGCAGAGGACGAGGGGTCCTCCCCACCTATTAGTAATTAGCACGCAACGCCACCACCTTATTTCCCCTCGTGGCTCGTGCTACGGTGGCGCGTGTCGTGCCGGAAACTCACTTAGTGCGCGGCAAACAGACCGTTTCTCATAGTACAAACGCTCCTTCCGTCCTTTCTCAGGAGAAAATGCGTTCCTCGCGCAGCTGATTAAATCGACGCCGCGTTAAACCATAATCGACCTTATTTTCTACATACTTCGAAAGTATTAAAGGCGATAACGTAAAAGCGAATTATCAAACTATCCATCGCGCGGTCGTTCGACGGATAAACAAATATTCCGAATCGAATGGAATCGAATCGAAACGACGCGGTCGCGGTCGCGGTCGCGGTCGCGGTCGCGGACGAATCTCATGGGAGTTTCGTTCGGGTAGCGTCAGCTGTTGAGCGGACGTCAGACATCGGACGTCATACTCGCATCAATAAAGACATGTGTCCGATTCGTATATAACCGTTATTAGGACACCGCGCGATGCATGACACACGCGCGATCCTCCCTGCGCCTGTGCGCGCGCGCGCACGCGCGTTACGATACCTACGATATATTATATATCTATCTTTCCCCCTCTTTCTCCGCACGCACGCACGCACGCACGCACGCACGCACGCACTCACGACAAGTTAGTAGGTACCCTCGGACCGCGCTATATCAAACTTCCTAGCTCGTTCCCGGAAGGAAGAGATTTGGGGAACCCTGCTATGCTCGTACTTATCAACGACGATCGATATCACGTTCCTCCCGTTATCGTTATTAAGTAAAGGAAAATATGTCGTCGCGCGCGCTCCACGATTCAATACTAATTAGAATATGAATCGGACGAAGGAAAGTATTATCCTGCATAAGCGTGTGAGATAACGAAACGAACTAACCGAGTTCCTTCGAAGGGGATCCTTTTGCGTATACCACAACCGTCCTCTTATCACCTGTGGGTAACGGGTACTCGCGTGCGATACCGACGTCGGTCGCGTCCTCGATGCTCCCCGGCCGTTCCAATTAAACGGATTAAGTGGAGATTAGAGGCACCGATATATCGCGGAACCTTAAACGTTACTCAAAGATACGAATCTAATTGCGAGCGAAGGAGTACGTCGGAAGGGCTGTTGGCGAAAGTAGAGAAGCGCTCGAATTAATCACGCTGTAACGTAGGGATCATTCTTTGACAGGATACGAGCCGCGAGACGTTATCCTATTTTCTTCGAACGTAGACGCACACGTGCGCAACCTCAGATATTTACGGTACTACTCTCTTAACGCGGACAGGCGGCCACGATGCGCGACGATTGCGAATCTAAACGTCCAATTAAGTACATCGATGATGGTTTTAATGCATCGTTCTTCGCACGATAGTCAAGGCTGCCGTTGCAACGTCGACTATACGTCGAATACACCATCAAAATGTTCCTTACGTTCGTACGTATCCTACGTCGGGTTTAGGATTATATATAACGTAAATAAAGTATCGAGCATCGATAAACGATTAAAGAACGAGCTCGCGTTCGAGCTCGCGTATCATCCAAGTCCGAGGTCATGCTCGGAGGGCGACTAAGGGAATAATATGAAAAGTCTCGTTAGAAAGAAATTAGGAAGTCTAATGGGAGAGAAAGGAAGAAAGGAAATGTAAAAAGGGGGAAAGGATCGTAGTCGCTTTGGATCCCACTTTCCATATAAAGAGAACTATCGACTTTACATGCTCCCATAGTACTTACCATTATACGTCGTATGCGTGATTCGCAAGCGTCTGCCGACGACAGAAGCAGCCTACAAGTATTATATTATAATGGTAGCTGGTGTATCGCGCTCGCGACGGCAAACGCGACGACGACGCGATGATTCGCTCCTTCTATGCGTTAACGTGCGCCGACACATCGCGATATAGCCCCGATCGTATGATGCCGAACGCAAATGCCCAATGTTTTGTTCTTCCTCCTCTTTCTCTCTTTTTCCTTTTTGCCTTTTAACCCTTTTTTCCTATTCGGGCTGCACGTTAGACCGGGTAAACGCACGCGGTTCTACCGCCGTCTACCTAATTCCATTCGCGCGATAACGCGCACGAAACGGATCTGCCTTTAGTTGCGTTGCGTTGCGCTGCGCTGCGCTGCGCTGCGCTGCGCTGCGGTGCGCTCTACGGTGCGACGCGGACGCGGACGCGGACGCGCTCAAGGCGCAACGCGAGCTCCTCTCGCTCTTTCGTCGGATTTTTTTCCAAACGAAATGCGTACAGCTTTCTATCATCGATTGATCGCAATTGATTATTTATTATCTTTCATTCGTCTCGATCGTAATTAAGCCCAACGAAGTATAAGAAAGTCAGTCAACGTCATAGTTATATTTTTACGTACGTAGGTACGCGCGAATCGATTAAATTGTTACTTTTACGCCGAAATAATCCTAATCTTTCTTCCAAAAGAGAAAGTCTAATCAATCGGGAGGAACGTGCACGCGTACGCGTGTTACGGTACGCGACGAGAGCTACTACCGAAACTCTCTAAGAATTAATCTTCTAAAGGATAACGAATTATTATTAATAATTATTATCGGATAAGACGATAAAGAGTATCATCATCCTTTTTCTCATGTCTTCCTTCGCTCGTAAAACGCACGAACTTATGTTGAAACATTTCGTCGAACGTACGGCAACAATAGGAACTCTGAATAATGTAGCGTAGTGGCAACAAGCGGGCTTCGTAAATAATTCGTAAAGCGCTCTAGCGACTCGATCGTCTTGAACTTTGTCGTTGGGCTCGTGTCTACTACGCGAGGTACTTTGGATACCCCGAAAACAATGAGCGATAAAAAGAGCGAAAATGGAGAACCCTCGTGCGATCGAATTCGAACGGTAACCAAGAACGGAGAATAGTTTGCCTTGTCGCTTCTCTCTTGTTACGAACCGTTGGAATTATTAAAAATACACTGGACGGTGGTGTGTGTGCGTACGCGCGTGTTCGCGCGCCTGTGTGTGCACAAGCAAGTATGCATCGACCAAAGTGGCAAGCTTTCGCAATGTTTTCGTCCTACGATAAAAAAAAGCTTTTCAACTTGGATGAATATTAATTGAAAAATTATCCGTGGTAGATAAGTTTTCCGTTGATTTTTCTTCGTTTCTCGTTTCTCCAACGAAAATACGTAAGATACGTAAATATGTATATGCTGCGCGTTTGTGTGTGCGCGCGCGCGCGTGCGCGTGCGCGTGCGCGTGTGTGTGTATATATATATATATATATATAGGATACTCACCGGTGTGAATATACGTGTGCTTCTTCATGTCCGATTTTTGATGAAACCTCTTGCCGCAATATTGACAGGGGTAGGGTCTCGTGTCGGAGTGAATTAGAAGGTGAGTGCTGAGCGTGCTCGACCGTTTGAATGCCTTCCCGCATTGTTTGCACTGTAACAAGGATTTCGTGGTTTCTCCGGTTAATACTCCGTTCTGAAAGTAAGTTAAACCTCTTCTTTTTCCCTTCTTCGTACTTACACGCTCTCGTAACGCGACCTTCCACATATATTAATTATTATTTATAGACGGAAATAGGTATTATATTTCGTAGAGGGATTAGATAAGAAAAATCTATGGTTTCGTAATCGGGGCACAGGTGCCTTTGACACTTGTGACTCGGCGTAATTATTAAGCCAAAGAGAACAGGATTTGCGTGCCGAAGTAAGCGTGCAATTATACTTTCGTCGATTCATCCCCTTTGTTCTTATTTCGATTCAAGAAGAAATTAAGTGCCCGGAGAGAATGAATTTCCGTTCCCTTTGTACTCTATTTCCTTCATTGCCACTTGTCGGATATCCTACATATCGCCCACAATCCATTTTCGCGTGTATACGGAGAAACACCCAGTTTTATATACCCATGTATGTTTCGCTCGTATGTATCTATCCGTGCATATAACGAGTTCGAAGAATAAAGCGTATAACGAATATAAATCTTTAACGTTCGTTTCGTCAAATCTTCCATCAGTCACTTTCGCTTCTTCGCGATCTCCCAATACGTCGGAAGAAGGAGGAGGATCTTGGGGAAGACGAACGAATTAACGAGTAAGCGCTAGTAAAAACTTTTGAGACGGTAAGACGAAACCGATCGCGAGCCAACCAAGAAGGGAAGACGAGAAAAAGAAGGGGAAGGAGGCATCTTCTTCTAGAGGGCCTCGCCGCGCCGCGCCGCGCCGCGCCGCGCCGCGTCGAGCCGGAACGTCCGACGCACCTGTGTGTTCATTTTATCTTTCTCGACTCATTGTAGTAGAGGCGCCAGTCGTCACAATGCTACGCGCAACACGCGCGTCTCTTTCCGGACAATATATGTAAGTAAGTAAGTAAGTAAGTAAGTACATATGTAGGTTTGTAAGCGGCTGGATGGAATCGTACGTGATCGTAAACCGACTCGAAATATCCTTTAGCGTTTCCAAATGCTCCTCTTTCTACGAGCCTTTTGTTTTTTTTTTTGTTTTTTTTTCTATTTTCTTTCGTTTAATCCCGACGACGGGAATTTATGGTTGATCGCGCTCTTTTAACGGTAAGACCCCCCCCCCCCCTCCCCCTTCCTGTCGTTCCCACTCCCGAACCGCTCGGCAAAGGTATTCCTCTTAACGATATCTTTCGGACGTTAACCGCGCGTCAACGTTTCCCGGTAAAGCCGGGACTCATCGGGCTCAGCCCCTTTTGATCGCCCACCGCGCAAATACGTTCTTCCCGCTTGGACGCGAGACCGGAGTCGTCCCGCATCGTCGGGGATAATGCTCGAGCGAAACACCAAAACCCGTTCTCGCGTGTCCCCGTGGGACGGGAGCGTTGTCGAACGTGAAATGACTCGTAAAGGGGTGGAGGCAGGGGGTGTCCCCGATCTTGATCGTTGCTTTCATATGTGTGTCTCGGCGAAAGGAAGTAAATAAAAAAAGAAAAACGAAACGTAAAAGAAAAAGTCGATAAAGCCGGTTCGATGAAAAGCATCCAGAGTAGTCTCGTCTTTGCTATTCGCGTCTTTCGTCGCGAACGAATCCCTCGTGAGCCTCGAAATTTTCTTTCGAGGACGCTTTTTTACAAACCGTTGCTTCTATCCTCTTCTATTTCATGCCTCTTATTAACAATCGGCGATCGTTGACAACGACTACCGTATCTATCGACCCTCGTCGATTCGTTCAAAATTATTAATCAACGTAATCGAGAGACAATGGCAATTGCGTTGCACGATAACGGAGAAGCGTACGGTATCGATAACGGTTGGACTGTTTTTTTCTTCTTTCGGAAGAAAAGGAAGGAAATAAATACTCCATCCAGAGGAGTCGCTTCGGTGAAAACGTCCGTCCCGTTTGTAGATCAGCGGCAAAGCTGGCGGGGACAGGAGGAAAAGATTAGAGAGGGGGGGAGAGAGAGAGAGAGAGAGAGAAAGGAGGAAGGACGAAGGAGGTAAGGGAGATCGTTAATAAGCACCGCGGCACTTCGTTCAAAAGTCGCAGAGGAAGCGATGGATTGTGGGAATGAAAGCGGGTAGGGAGTGGAGCACGCCATTGTAGTCACACGACACGAAAGTGTTCGCTTCCGGTGGCGCTTCCGAGACAAAAGGGAGACGTCCGCGAGCGTTACGAGATGCTGCCGCTGCTGCTGCTGCTGCTGCTGCTGCTGCTGCTGCTGTTGCTGTTGCTGTTGTTGTTGTTGCTGCTGCTGCTACTTAACCCGACCGAGACTTTCGCCAACGATTGACATCGATTCCATTCGTCTGGAATTTCGATTTAAACTTCGTTTCTTTTTCTTTCACTTTTTATCCTTTGTTACGTGAAACGCGTAGACCTCGTCGAGCAGCATTGATATTTTTTCGCGGAGTCGACGATTTTCTTAATCCGACTCTCGTACGATATAAAAAGGATAGAATTTATTCGGCGAGTAGAGAAACGCGATAAAAGGTCCGGGATTCGTTCGCCGATCGTTATCGGGAAAGGCCACCACCACCACCACCACCACCATTCGGCAACACGGCTCGAGTTTGGAAAAATAAAATCAGTCCTCCGAAATAAAAACGACGCGTGACGCGTCTGGCCCGCATATCCTAATATGTCCGCATTACAGTTACGTGTCGGACGTTAAACCACCGTCGAGAGAGTTCGTCGAGAGCTCCCATCGAATCGGCCGTAATTACGACGTAGCCTCTTACCGATCACCGATACGCGTACGAACACGTCAAAACATTTGACCCGTTTACTCGGCACCGACTCCTGGGGGGGTACTTATATACTTTCGCAGGAATTTCAGATCGCGTGACTCCTGAAATCGGCGGCGTAAAGACACGTCGTTTCTTCTTTCACCACGAAATCGCGGATTTCGTTTGTTTCGTTTACGTACAAGAATGAGGTGAGAAAGAGAAGTATATTATGGAAGGGAGGAGAACTTTGGTCATTTTTATTTTCTCTCTTTTTTTTCTCGTTACCATCGATTTGCCTACGTTTGTTTATCTTAAAAACTATTAAAAGGTACGTATATAACGTCGGCGTAAACGTTTTTCCTCTTCCGTTGGATTCGTATTTTCACGCGCAAACGATCGAGTATCGAATGTTTTTTCGCTACTTGAAAATGTATACGAAAATCATTTCGTACGTGGAAGGAGGGAAGCAAGCTCGCGCGCGTACGGGAGAGAATTTATTCGCGTGGCTTGCGGCAAATTGACCGTAAAAAGAATCAGGTACGGCGATTAACCTCGGCAAATCGGCGTTGCGACGGACTCTTTCATTTTTTGCGGAGTACGCTCGACGTGGAAGATCGCGCGCGCGCGCGCGCGCGAGAGAGAGAGAGAGAGAGAGAGAGAGAGCACTCGCACATACATATGTAATGCTACGCCGAGGGTCTTGATCTTTGATCGTCGAGTTCCGCAGTTGCTCTCGCGGAGAGTAGTCATGTGCCCTCGCCGCGCCACGTCGGATGGAAATCCAAGTTGCTTTTTACGTTCGCGCAAAAGAAGAGCGCGCCGATAAAAGTCTCGAGTCGAGTGCCCCAGTCGAGCTCGTAAAATCGACTTCGTACGGTAAACCCACGCACGAGCCACCTAAAGGTGCACATTCGCTACAGAGAAAGGGGAGGGGAGAAGAGGACGCGTGCGTCTGGGTTGCGTACGTAGTACGTGTGTCGTGGAAGGTAACTTGGAGATTTCCAGGACCGATATCACTCGACTTCCTCGAAGGCCTATCGTCGATCTTTGCCGTTCGACGATTCGCGCTTCTCGGCGATAACGACGTTCGTGTCTCGATCCGGAAAAGTTAGGACATTTCGAAAATAGAACATTACGAGGCGTGACTTTGACGAGTGGTCCTATGCACCATACGTACGCGACATTACCCATATTTCTATCATGTACATTTATAGATTTTTATTCTGTACTTGTTTAGTAATTGCTTCGATAACGCTCAATGAGCCTTTCTTTTGTCTTACGTAAAAAATGGCATAGAAAGAGAAAACGACTTACCTGAAAGCTTCTTTCGGACGACGATGGCGGAGTGAGGGGTGAATGATGAATTTGCCTGTTGATTATAGAAGTCGCCAAAGGATTTCTAGAAGACGGTGCTTTCGTTTCTCTGGCCTCTCTTTCGCAAACTGATCCAGGCGACCAGATTTCATTCTTCCTGGTGATATTTGACGAGACGTCGTTTGGTTTTGTGCTAAGATTCAGGGGTACTTCTTCCTCTAAAACACGCGATGGAAATTGAGATTAGACTCGACCTTAACGTTAGACTCAACCATACCGCGACTATCCAAATTCTCTCCCTCTCTCTCTCTCTCTCTCTCTCTCTCCGATCGCAACGTTTCAAATCATTACCGAAAAGAGCACGCATTCGTTACTAAAAATAGAATTAATACTTGATTACTACTTGTATACGCTCACGTGATAGCGTAATCTTTTAGCAAAGAGTATCGTCCTAACGAGTCGCCAACGAACACGAAATTTGCCGTGCTTCGCATCGCATCGCATTTCCTCTTCTTCGTACCGCATAAACGTATAAGGAAAATGTAGTAGGTAGGAGAGTATCGGCCGTTTATTCTTATCGAGTTGGGTACTTAACTATTTGCTATCTTTCGCGGTGACACCGTAAACACGTTGCTACGTCAGGCGTATTTTCTTGAAGAATTTTCCAAACGATCGCTACCGAAAGGTGCTACCAAAATTGTACGAACGAGTATGAATGATTCAAAATAGATAGATGTACGAATGGATAGACAACGGACTGACAGAAAGAGATAGAGAGAGAGAGAGAGAGAGAGAGAGAGAGAGAGAGAGAGAGAGAGAGAGAGAGAGAGGAAAGCAAAGGACGCAAAAGATTCGCGCAAATGAATTTAAATAGGCAAATTTTTGAAGGTACTTTCAGTTGGTTAAGATCGAATTCTGTCGAGATACCGAGAACTGCTCGAAATGTCGACTTGGGTGTAATAACGAAAAGGAGTATTCTATTTCTTACGCGATAAAACTCGCACGCGTGAAACGGTATAGCGACCTAAAATAAAGCATAATACCGCTTCGTCAGTTTGAAGAGCATTATCGAAAATAATTGGTGACTTGTAAGAACCACGTTTATGTACGTACTTACATGCGTTCAACGAAAAATGACGCTTTTAACGGTAGCAGCTGCGCGATTAGCCTTTGTTTTAGCCTCTTTGCCGATCGTGTACGACCATTCGTCGCCATTTACGAGCTTACATTTGTTACGGAATTGTCCTACTATATATCGTCTCGTTATCCGATTCCTCGTAATCACGCGACGGTAGGTTGAACGATAGGTGGTCGTCGTGACGTCATAACTCTTAATTATTCCTATTTCAAACGGTCGTAGAAGAATTTCAAAGAAAAAGAGAAAAAAAAACAAAAAAAAGAAAAACGCCAACTTACTCTGATATACGATATTTGTCGAAAAGGCAAAGGAATAATCGATAAAGGATAGAAAACAATCGCGAATAATAGAATGATTTGTAGTGTCTCTCACCGATTGCAGCTTTTTCCGCGGCGATGCATCTTGGCGAGCCAGGTTTGACCGGGCTAAGAGGTTCCGGATGGATGGGCGAACAATTGGCGACCGGTGTCGTCTGCTGAGCTGGAATTCTTAAAGGCGGCAGAAGGGAATGCGGCAGCAGAAAGCCTACGTTTCGGGCCCACCAAGTGGTCCCGGACGTCGCGTAACCGCTGTACATCAGACCGCAACGCATCTCTAAAATAAAAATATCCTCTTAATCGCGTGAGAAATGTCCAGCAACGAAAGTATATGTCATTGCTCGAAAGATCTCTCTCGTTAATTCATAAACCTCTCGTGGAGAAGGAAAATGGAGAGAGAGAGAGAGAGAGAGAGAGAGAGAGAGAGAAAGGGAGTCTTACCTCGCGTAGCTACGTTCGCGGCATGGGGTAAATTTTGTAGTCTTAGGTCCGAGCCGTATCCGGACACGAGAGTAAAGGCACTGAAACGATCCGGAACAGGTACGCAGAAGCTAGAGGAAAGATTCGAGGAGCCAACGCTGCTCGCGCTACTTCCCGGAGCGCCTGGGCTCCAAGGAGAGGGTGGTAACGTCACGTTGGGACTACTGGGAGGCGATAGGGTGGCCGGGGGTGATAGCGCTCCCACCGGAACTCCTACAGGATCGCTGTGAAGTTCCGGTTTCATGTGCCAAGTTCGCGGAACCGCTTCTGAAATTTCACACGAATGCGATCAATTTCCTGCTAAAATGGAAAACCATATTTTCCCTTCTTTTAAGGGACGATTACATGGGAAAGCTGGCTGCAATTAACGTTACCCCTTTAAACGGTCCATCATTTTTTTTTTTTTTTTTTTTCTTTTTTTTTTTTTCTTCACACAGACCCCAATTTCGATCGATATTCGTACGACAAGTACTTACCTATTATGTAATTATATGCGACGAGCGAGGATGATCCATCGAGTCGTTTCGTCGTGCTCGCATTTGTTTTACCTCTACCTCATTACACGATGACGATCTCTACGATTCAGAGCTCCACCTTCGAGCACTTTTACTACTTTCATGCTCGCTCTAATGCCCGTCATTCACGCAGCTTTTATAATGGCTCGCGCACGAGCCATCTTCCGTAGGGAGAGATAAGGAGAAGGAGCGATTTGAACGTATTTCCTATGGAAAACTAATCAAGACGATAACGAATATGCGATGACAAACGAAGAGCGAGCTCCCAGCGATAGAGTCGCTTTCTTTAGACCGAAGCTACCTACCGCGACAATCGAGTTGGATACAGAGAGGATCTATATCGAGAGTCGGCTATATTATTTGCTACTCAATTATAATCGGCTCGATGCGAAAGAAAAATAATTGTTCTATTTTCGATCGAAAATACGTTCCCTCTGACGTAGGAGAACGCGATCGTAGGTAAAAAAAAAAAAAAAAAAAAAAAAAAAAGAAAATACCGATCGAAGACGCGGGTAGAAGCGAATGCGTGACGTCACGCACGAGATAAATCGACGGAAGACAATCAAACTGGGCTATCTACTCTGGGAAGGAGCAACGAAACCGAAGTTGCTCGATACCCGAGCCGGTTAACGATAGTCGAACGTTCGAAAACCGGTATTGGATACGCTCCTTTGACACGAGCCCCGCCGATGTCCCCATGGATGCGTACGCGCGTACGCTCGTTAATTCCGCGCAACCCGAAAAAATCCAAGTTCGGTAATATCTGGAGCGGTAGTGATGATTATCGATAATTAGGAATATCTTCTCGAGGAACAAGCGTCAGGGAAACGGGGAAGATGTCGAGAGAAAGTGGCGCTCGGAAAAACGAACGAGGGAAGGTACTCGTCGCTCTACTCGTTCTAATAGTTCTAATCGTTTTACTCGTCCCTAACGCCTTCGATATAATATCGAAAATATTATCGTCTCTCCCGTCGATGCGTATGGACGTATAGACTTTTAGCTTGCCCTAATCGAAGGAGCAGGGGAGGGTAATCTCCGTCCTACGAGGAAATGGGAAAAATCGACTACGATATACGCAAATCGATCGTATATATATTTTTCTCAAAAAACATGCCACGCATATAGAATACTTGGACACTCTTGTTAACGTTCCGTTTCGAATAATGACGAACGTGCGAACGTTTTCTTTTCCGTTAGAAGATATCGGACTGGTAGAATATGTGTATTTATCATAAATCGGATGACGGCGATTAAACGAGGAGTATGGTATTTAAACGTTGCTCGATGCGTCAACGATTCTCGCGTATCTACCCCATTGGCATAGTCGGTCGAAAACAAGGCGACACGTAAGTACTCGCTATATCGGCCAAAGAGCGAAATGAATTATATATGTCGCATGGTGTGCGTGCACATCCTGTATCGTCCTGGCTGACTCGTCGGGAGACGAGATTCTAATCTTGGGTTGACCAGGCGTGATTGCTCGACGAGTGAGAGCGTAATAAAAGCAAGCGAATACACACGTTTCACGTGCATGGCTGCGTGCGTGCCTGCGTGCGTGCCTGCGTGCGTGCGTGCGTGCGTGCGTGCGTGCGTGCGTGCATGCGTGCGAACGACAACTCTCGAGTTCTCCTAGGGTTGCGTCGTGATCGTAACTTTGTTGAAAAAAAAAAAAAAAAAAAAAAAAAAAAAAAAAGAAAAAGAAAACAAAAACAGCGATCTCGAGAATTTTCATTATTCTCTATCTCTGCACAGGAACTGGCTCGTATGTTCGTCGTTTTTATAAATAAAAGTAGGCGAATCGTCCGTAATAAACGATTTTTATGATTAACGGGTACAAACGGGAAAGTCTCGCGTGCAAGACGGGATCTATGACGTTTCGTGTGATTCCGGAATATATTTAAAATACTGACGTTCGAGATGATAGGTATCGTGAGCGTGCTCACGTTCGAACCGAGTTGGTCGTTTAACGGAGACAATAACGTTCGTTCGACGAACTAGGCGCTTCGCGATTTATAATCCAATAAAATTTCAAATTTGAAGACGTACTCGCATACGTACGTATCTTCCCCGTCTTCGCGAATCGAATAACAAGGAAGATGCCGCTCGCATTCTATGTACGAATAAGGGGATTTATCTATCGATTACGTATCAATGCGCTTTCCCTTTTAGTTCGCTTGTTTGTAAGTATTTACGTTTCGCAACTATATAGGTAAACAAAGAAGGAAAGCGAAGGCAATAATGTATGTGGTCAATTTCAAGGTCTAATTAGACTAAAATATTCAACTAGTCGATTCTCTATGTCGCATAGCGTCGCAAAGCGTCCTTAAGAACGGTCTGATAGCGAAGCGTCGTAATGCGTCGTCTTTTATTTGTCTCTTTCGAAGATTCTCGAATGTAAGAGGGGCGTCAATGAGAGGAAAGAAAAATAAAGACAACGTTCGAAATATCAAAACATATTATTTTTCCGGAAAATGTGTTATCTGAACATTGTCGAACAATTTGTCCAATCGACAAGGATGAATTTAATTATCGCCGATTCAACGGATATACGCACACGTACGTACGTACGTACGTACATACGCACACGTATAAGCACGTAATTATACAGAAGATGGGTAAAGGAACCTCCTTAAAAAGATTCTTTAACCTCGTTTCAAACTACTGGCTTCGAAAGATGTTTGTATCGACCCCTATCGTGATTGAAATTTTTCATACGTGTACATATATACATACATACATACATACATACATATATATATATATATATATACATATATATATATATATATATATATATATATATATATATATATATATTTGAATTTCTTCCTTATCTCCCCGATTATTCGCGATCTGCGTAATTTGTTTGAATTTGGTCTGAGCTATTTTTACATTTGGAAGATTTCCTTTGTTCTTTTTTGCAAGCCCTGTTCACTAATTATCATAAGACTCGCGACGAGTGTTACTACCTTGCGATAATATCTGTTTCGCGAGAGTGTTATGGCAACGATTATCGTCGTCCCTGTCATACGACATCCAATGCGATATTTACGCAATCGCAATTATTAATCCGCCGACTGAGCATGTTACAAGTGTTTATATATAACTCAATTACGGTTTACAAATAATTACTACGTCGGAAAAATTGTAACAACTGATCAAACAACACATCGGTATCTGCATAGTTGTAAACGATCGAGCATAATCGAGAAGAAAAATAATAAGACTTCCAAGGTTTCCTCGATAACAATCGCCTTCTCGGCCCTTTCATTCGTTCACGCATTCGAAATAATCCTAATCGCAATTCGATATCATCGCGTCGAACAAATCTGTAAAGATTTGCGCGTAACATTCTTGCATAAAACATAGCCCGATTAAAATGGCATAACGAGTCGCCGATTGGTGTGCATAGATAAAGCGTTTAATTAATACGACTTTCGCATTGTTATTACCGGATATGCTAATTATTTATGAGATTAAAAACACATACGCTTAGCCCGTTGCGACGTTGTTACGTCGTATAAAGTATATAACCCCCTAGGTAAAAGTACCTAAAGAGGTATCATACGAGAGGATTTCGTCGTTCATAAAACACTGAACAAATTTCAACGCGACTTATTATAATTGTTATTATCATTCATTCTGTCGCACGCTACAACCTTCCGTCGTCTTTTGCTCTTGCATAATGTACAGTACAAATGCGATAAAGCGTTGCTCGAAGCAGAGAGAGGGGGAGAAGAAGGGGGAGGGAGAGATTAGAGACAAAAAGAGTTGGTTACACGTTAAATATTTCGAAATCGTCGATCAGCAACGGCTGATAGAGAACCCGCGTTCCTTCTAACGACTCAATACTCGATACTTGACCAATTGCGAGAAAGAGAGAGAGAGAGAGAGAGAGAGAGAAGACAAAGATGCGAACCAAAGAATGTACGCGCACGGATCTCTAGCTAGCTCGTCCCATACCCAAGTACGCGTGCACTTACTTAATTAAACTTATCGCGATTGGCACGAGTTCGATACGCTTGGAAAAAAAAGTAAAAAGAAAAAGCTTGGAATAAAAATCTGGTTAAAAGAGAATGTATCGCGGCCAAATCGACAAAAGCGACGTGTGGCTCCGAGCGAAGAAAAAACGGAAACGTCCTCGATAAATGATAATAACGAAACGATTGCGTTATCCGTCCAATGAATATTCATGGAAATCTCGAAATAATCATGAATCGACTGCGATTGATAGGAACGTATTGACATTGCGACGTCGTTAATAGCCCGAAATATGTGTACTCAAGTGTTTCCGATCGCTTTTCGATTTTAGGACAACTTTTCGGAGAAGTTACGAGTACACGGAAGAATCGAGATATCGAGAAAGCAGAAAGCAAAGACGCGATGAAACGATACGTACGATACCTTCGAACAAATCCATCTTGTGGCATAATTCGAATATTCTTTACGACATCTAAGCTACAATAATATATACACACACACATATATATATATATATATATATATATATATACATATATATATATACATATAGGAGAAGGAGTTGAAAATACTAATCGTTATCAATTGGCGGTGACTTGCTTTCCAAACATACGTATAATTTTATTCGATAGTTATCTCAGTAATTACTGTTATCACGTGACTCTTGAAAAACGATAGTCGGATCTTTTGTTTTACATAGTATTTTCTTTGTTATATTTTCCTACACATTCACATTCATTTGGTTTGCGCATTAATATAATCGGAAAGAGATCAATTTTCCTTAAAAAAAAAAACCCTTAATATTTTGTTCTACTAAACGTGTAAGGATTTAAATGTACGCACATTTGTCCTACGACTACCTACAATTTCTTCGCTAGCCATTTTATTATTATTCGTTTGAACTGTGTTATCGCTCATAGACGTTCATTACTCACCACACATCACGTTCCTAATCGCAATCTCAACGGCAGCGGCAGCGGCAGCGGCAGCGGCAACGGCAATGGCAACGGCAACGGCAACGGCAACGGCAACGGCAACGGCAACGGCAACGGGATCAGGGCTACTTCTCTCCACTCATGTATAAACGGTGAACGTTCGTCCAACTTCTGACTCGCACTCTTCCAGAAATTGTAGAAACGTGTTTCCAATCCGCGTGTAAGTGTAGATTTTATCGAGTATCCTTTCTTATCTCTTCTTCGCGATCCTTTACTCCGGAGAAAAGCGAGGTCTTATAGAGTTACCACGTGCTTGACCCAGGTCGGGCAAATTTGTCCGGTCGATCGAGGTCGATTCGACGAACCAAGTCGAAAAAGTATAGCGAACAAACACCAAAATTCTACCATCGACTGTCGCTTTACTATGTCGCTATTAAATGTCTGCGACAAAGGAAGCGAGAGAAAGATGTACAAATTTTTAATGAAAAAATGCAAAATTTTCTTTTAATTTCTTCCCTCTATCTCTCCTCTCTCTCTCTCTCTCTCTCTCTCTCTCTCTCTCTCTCTCTCTCTCTCTCTCTCCCTTTCTTTTCCTTTTGCTCGCCACCCGGTGTCGTCCGCGTGCGCAAGGTCTTGGAGTGTCCTGGCTAAGAGCAGGACCCTGACTGACCCCGGTGTAGTCGCGGAGGGTACGAACGGTCTCGCGTAGTGGCGTGCGCGCCTTGTAGTCGGCCCACCGCGCCGGTAGCTTCCCCTTACCTGGTCGGGTTTCTCTCTTCTCACCTGCGCGCCCGTGCGTGCCTTCATGCGTGTGTACACATATAGATACGTAGAGACATATAAGCGAACGCCACACGAGTTATCCAAAGACCACGCCTACCACTCCACTACGAGCTTCTCGACGGGACGAGACTCGTAGTAGAGGGGCAGAAAATGTTTCTGTGTGGATGCATCAACGTTTCGGTCGTGAACATTTGCATGCGTGTCCGTGCTCTATCACGCGCGCGCGATTAAACGACTCTCCCTAAACTCGTGCGAGGAGAGAGAGAGAGAGAGAGAGAGAGAATGTATCATCACCCAGCCAAGTCTCTAGAATCGTTCTCTCGACGTTCGTGCTAGGGAGGAAGCTGCTACCACCGCGACCTACTCGTTCGATGAATCGAAAAGAGACGACTTCGTTCCGATTCTTTTATCTAAACGTTTAACTTCCATGCGAGGAGGTGGGGAAACGTTCGAATTTATTTCAATTCTCTATTTTTTTTTTTTTCTTTTTTTCTTCCTACGACTTGAAACGTCGAACCGTTTCGACGTTGTCGAAGAACCTGAGTAAGAATAATACTTTGTCGCCCATTATTTCGATAATATATACCATCTATCTATCAATTATGTACCCTCACTTTTTGGCGGATAGAATGAGAAAGAAATAGGAGATTTAATAGGAGATAACAAATTTCAAGTTAGTCGAACGTGAACTTTATCGATTTAGATGTTGACCGTAGAGATTACCTATATTGCTTTTTTACTTTTCTTCTCGACTCAAGAGAGAAATTGATTTCGTTTCTAAAGAGACGATTGAAAAATGAACGTAATCTTGATGATTAATCTGCTCTGTCGTTTGCGTTAATCGCTTCTTGGTAGGTATTGATTGATTCGAAGCGGTACACTGTATGCAACGATCGTTCAATTACGTTTAAAAAATAATATAGCGAGCACCGAGCACTTGGAAGAGCGTCGACTCATCGAGATACATCTTGAGCTCTCAATCGACATATTACATCGAAGAGAGATATCTCAGGAAGATCGAAATCGTGAACGCCGCTGATAAACACCGATCATCAGGGGCAAACGGTTGTCCCTCTTGCTTATCCTCAATAACGCTCCGTGGTTATTTCTTTGGACGAACCGATCGAATCGTTTCATCGACGATTCCAAAGTAACTTTTGTAAATTTGAGAATGCATCTCTATAGTGAATGAATCGTTGATAAAGAAAGAAAACAAAAAAGTAAAAAAAAAAAAAAAGAAAAAGGAAGAAGAGGAAAAAATTGGAAAGTAGTTGAGCGACGGATCTATCGGAGAGTTCGCGCATCCATCTTGAATACATTTCATCTCGCGAAGCTGATCGGCCCACCACGCCAATGAGCACGAGCACGAGAGCACGAGGCTCTAGAGAGTCTCCGAGTGCGCGCGCACTCGAGATCCGCGAGCAGATTTGATTCGGTGCGGCACGGCGGCGCGAGAAGTAGGAGAGACGGGAGTGCGTCGGCGCCGCAACGCGCAGCGAAAGAACCGCAGAGACAAGGCCGCCTCCCCGTTACCGGACCGCCTAGTTTTAGATTTAGATCCCACCTTCGTTCGATCGAGCGCTCCTCGAGTATCACATTCTCACCTTCGTACCTAATACGAACCGACGCTTACCAAGTAGTAAGCACTCTCCAGGTATTTATATCCCCGAGTAGTCAACTACTCGCTTACTCGTGTTTACGTACGTACGTACGTACGTACGTACGTACGTACGTAGAGTCTCGGCACTATTCGAATCGTGTATTTACGGTAATCCTATTACCGAATTTCATTCGAATTAAATTCATTGGAATTAACGCCTCGGTATACGTCCCTTGATCTCGGTACCTGCGCTTCATCCTGAACATGGCTATATTTATAAAACATTTTACTCGCGCCTATCATCGATCCAATGATTTTGCCATTGAAAATTAGCTAACGGTATTCTTTGTACGGCCTTATACGAAAAGTCGTGATCGTTCATCGTTATTCGGTGGACTAAGATATAGCCAGAGGCAGTAGCTACACACTCGGACGTAGCCGACACAATACACCGACGAAATTACCATCGCAATGGGACGAGCTGTTGGAAAACTGGGTGAAACAGCTGTGCGAACAATACTCGCGTATAGCTGAGCTCTTTTTCTTGCCCTCTTCCAGCCGTCCAGTATTGCTCATGGTCTAACTCGTTTCATCTGGTTTTTTTCTTCTTCTTCTTCTTCTTCTTCTTCTTCTTCTCCTCCTCCTCCTCCTCCTCCTCCTCCTCCTCCTCCGTCTTCCTGGCCTCCTCCTCTTCTTCCTCCCTTTTCACCTCCTTCTTCGAGGTTACTTTACATCGAGGTTACGCGATCCATATGTGTGTAGTTATAGAAGCACTGCAGGTGCACTTACCTACCTGCTGGCCTCGCTCGTGCTTCATCGTACGTCGACGGTACGTCGTCAACGACAACGTTCGTAAATGATTATGCAAGTTTCACTTATCAAAACTTGCCAGGTTGGTTGGTGTTACCTCGTCGTTATCGTTCTACGAAAAGATGCGTTTTACGTCCGATCGGGATTTGTCAAAAGTCTCAGATCCTTATCGCTTCCCCTAGAAAAAGATTATAATTGGAATCGAACGAAATCGATGCAATCGGTACCTACCTATAAATGCAACCGCTCAACGAAAGGAAAAAAAAGAACGTTCGGTGGATAACCTTTGAAACGTTCTAGTCTAACGTTGCCACGTAAATCATGTTTATCGGTGTTTATTTAAAACGACGCTTTGAGCTCTTTAATGGACTAAATCAAAGATTTGCTATATAATTCCGCGTTGCGCCGCGTCAGGTCCCTTTCAAGCGAGTCGTTTCACGCGAGGTGGACGATAAAAGTACGCTCGTCCGCGCGGGTCCATTTCTAATGGGACAGTATTCTCTCCTTCGAGCATCTCGCGCAAAGTCGTTGAATCGTCTAATTATGTACACATATATATCTACCCATATGTACGTATTAATGGAGATCGTTTAACACCATTTCCTTCGGCGTCTTGCGCCTCGGAGAACCATAAAACGTCGTTGACGGCAAGCGATAAGATGATAAAAAAAAAAAAAAAGAAGGAAAGGGCTAGACATTGGCAGCTTTACGGGAAATATATTTTCATTGCGCGAACAAATGAGCGAGTTGCTATGACTTGGAACGATTTCATGTTTTTTTTTTTTTTATTTCGCTGAATTTGGCAAATATCGCAAAAACGTATCGTCGAGCGATACAAAAATTCCCATAAACGAAAGATCGTAAGCGTTTCTTCGTGCGAAGGACAAAGAATTATAAATGAGAGCAGAGAAGAAAGAAAGTAGGGAAGAAAGAGAAAAGAGATTGACTCTCGCCTTTTCCGATATCACACGCACGTTGCTTTTATACGCGTACCTACAGGTACCAATATGTGTACTTAAAAAGATTAAAGGTGGTTAGTATAGAAAAGAAAGAGAACGGCACGGAAGAGAAGTTATCGGTACGCCGCAAAAAAACTTTCTCGCCGTTCGATCGATCGAGAAAGGATACGAGATCTCTCTCTCTCTCTCTCTCTCTCTCTCTCCCGCCCCTCCTCCCTCCCTGCCACTCTATCACTCTTCGTCGAAGGAGTCTGCAGTTGCACGCAGCGTTTCGCACGAGCGTCCACTTAGAAAACGTTTCTATGCGCTTACTTACATACTCCGCATAGCCGTACGACTTTATCTATATACGTTTAAAACGATTCGTTGGCGAGTTGTCAGAGTTTGAAAGTGTCCAAGTTTCATTACGTATTTCAAAGTTATCCAAGTTGCTTTTTTTCTCTATAAAGAACATAGGAAAGACGCTTGTAAATCGCGTTATGGAACTTGAAAAGTTAATAATTCGATCGACTTTTTGTTCGTCCTTAGGACGAATAAATTCGTATCTACCTACCTACCTACCTACCTACCTACCTACCTACCTACCTACTACGTGTAGATACGTAAACGTGCGAAATTGGTCTCCTGCGGATATGAAAAGAAAACAACGTATCTCCGCGAGCTATGCGTGATCCAGTTGGCCTGCCCACCTTCCTTCCACCGGTCTTCGAGATCGACCGACTCGATTCCGGCCCGTTTTCGTAATTCACGGGAAGTTTCGCAATCCCCAGAAACGACTGTAAAACGCCCGTAAACGCCCACCGTGCTGATTCTCTTTGGACTCTTTACCCTCCGTGTCTACCTTCTCTCCGGAGGATGACTCTCCCTATAATCGCCGGAAATTACGGCGGGGAGATCACCTACCTTTTGTTCCCTCTTCTTGCTTTCTTTCCCCTTTTTATCTTTACGGAGTCTCTCACCTCCGATAACGCGACTTTCGCACACGCGTCTTCTTTTCTCTTCGGAAAACGATACGAGGATTTCTTATCTAAACGCTTCTTCTTCCAAATACATTGAAACCATTAATATCGTATAAACGTTCATATTCCAAATGAAAAAAAAAAAAAAAAAAAAAAAAAAACAAACGATTCCCAACTCTATCGGCGTTGTCTCAATCTCATTCTCAATCTCCGATTTGCTGCAGGGTTAAACGATTAATCAACGAGAGAAACCGATGCGTCCCATTATGCCCAAGTACCTCGCTTACTTTAACTTATATACGAGGGTGCATATAAAAATACCAAAGTGTAAGCCTATATTCTCGTTACGGCAATTAACGAAGGATACGGTCTTAACGTTACGATTAATCATGCTCGTCGAGGTGGGCGCGGAGGTACGAACGCATATAGCCTTTGCTCTCGTTTGATCGTGGCACGAGCCGTGAGCCGTGAGCCGTGAGCCGTGCACGTCGGCGAAGCATGCTTTCTCTCTGTTTCTCTATCGCGTTAAAAATTTTTTTTACGTTCGAGCGAAGACTAATAATCGGTGCGCGAGAGCGACCATAAGGAAGAGGGTTCGGTCTTTCTCGAAGGAAACTCCAATTGCAGGTGCAAGTAGGAATGTCTAATAAGCGAGGGCTCGAGGAGCGAGAGAAGGTTGAGAAGGTGACGGGAGGCTCGGTCAAGAAAGGGCCAAGAGGGAGGTTTCACGAGGAGGGGAGTAATTAACGAGAACGGAGTAATTACCGGCAGACGGGCGCTCGGCCGGTCGGTCGGACGGACGGACGGACGGATGGACGGGCCAAAGATGCTGACACCAAGGACTGACGCGAGTCGCGCGTGTCGCCTTCGCCATTCCCGTCAAATCGAAATACATCGGAATACATAAAAAAATCATTCGCAAATGTCATTCCATCGTTAAAAGATTAAGGCAGTTAATAGTTACTTACATTAAATAGTAAGTACGATTCGATTGCAACGAAGACGATTAAAAAATATCAATGATTTTTATCATGGAAACGCGTACGCTCCTCCATCGAGTTCGTTGTTCGGTCTCGAAAATTGGTCATTATGCTAAGAAGGAACGCTTTACGCAAAGATGCGTTTATTTTTAGAGCGAGTTATCTTCGACAACAATCTCGAGCGTGCACGTTCGTTACACTCGCGCACTTTTCTACCGGGTTTGACGAACCGAGAGATCCACCGCACGAAATCCTTTCTCCCTCATTTCAATTTGTAATTTTTTATTTGTGCACGAGCCCTCGGCGGGGGCTGGCCACCTGCGCTCCTCGTTCGTACCCAAGATTAAGTGGTTTCGTTAATCTTAATCCTTAAGAGCCGCGCGGCCGTAAGCGGGTGCGCACGAGAGACCGTTTATCGATACGCAAATCCTTTTCAAAAAGACGTCGAATTAGAAAAAAACGTTAATAGGAAGACGAGGAGACTCTACGACGATCAGAGCCGCAACTTTATCCGAAGACGTTTTAAATACGTTTTTCTCTTCCTTAACCGCACGTTCCTCCTTTAGACTTCTTCGAAACCGCACAATGGGACGAAATAGAAAATGATGCCAGCCACAATATTTCCTTCTTTCTTATTATTCATATTACCTTGAAAGGTCGCTAATAGCCCCTGGCTATTTCCGATCGAAAAATGTAAAGGAAGAAAGAAAGAAAAGAGCATACATATCGTATATACATACCTATCATCTTACCCGTTTGGCTATCGAAAATCAAAGGGAAGAAACATTTGAATCGTGGACGGTGACACACGGTCTACGAATCGTTACGCAAACGCATCTTTTTTATTCCATTTTCCTTTCAACGATTCACCAAATAATCTGTTACCATCGCCTTTCTCTCGCAGTACCTGTGCAATTTCGTGGCTCTACTCTAGCCGTTGGCTTCTTCCTTGATGTAAATTCCTGAGGATATCGGAAATTAGCATCAAAGTTACCGGACAGTCTTGCTCGGTCAGAGGCGAAGGTGTACGAGAGATGCACCCGCGGATGCATCGAGCGGAACGCGGTTCCCTACGGGCGGCCGAGTTTGCGCGCGCGCGCGCGCGCGCCACCACGTCCGCCCTCTCTTCTTCCCTTTACGGGCAATAGGCGGATCTCGTCCATTGGCGTACAACGCCAATCTTACCTTTTTTCCTTCCTTTCTTTTCATTTCTCTATGGCGCTATGCCGAGCGCCACATGTTATCGCATAAGGTTAACTTACCTACCGGTTCCGTCTACCGAGATCCTTGTCGAAATCCGAGATGTATTTCTTTTCCTTTATAACTTTATCTCTCAACGCGTACGATTTTATAGAGAGATAATTACTCGTAGGTACGATTAGAAAGTAAAATTTTTATAGGAGAAAAACTCTATACGCAAACTCTAAAAAAAAAAAATAATTCCCGTCTATATTTCATTTGGCAAGTTCTTTTAATTATAAGGAAAAATGAGCTCGCAAGAGAAACTCTGTGTTGATTCTCGCGTACCGATAGCGAAGCGTTAATCCTATAAACGTGTCCAATGGGAATATTGGCCGAGTCCGCGCGCGTCGTCGCGTCATTTTAACCGAGATAGAAAGAGGAAAGCACGAGTAGTAGTTCGAGACCACTCGGTTAAGACATCGGAGATTCGAGCGAGAGTGAAGTCGTACGCGACAACAGGGATTTTCACCTAGCGTTTCACCTTTCCTCGTTTCCCCTTACGCCAATGACGGCAAAGGAGCACGTGACTTTCGGGCACGTGTCGGCACGTGCCACCTTTCCCACGGAGAGCACGCGCGTCTCTCCTTCCTTTACCCCCACCACTCGGATACGTTCTCCACTTTGCACGAGCGCACTGGCGCACCTTCTTTCTTCTCTCTCTCTCTCTCTCTCTCTCTCTCTCTCTCTCTCTCTCTCTCTCCTCCTTACTCGGTGCGTTTAGCTCCTTCTGCTATTAACCACCACAAGCACCAACCACGGACATTCTACCCTTCCCGAGTTCCACTTACCCCCACCCTTTCGATCGTAGTCTCGCTAGGAGAGAGAGAGAGAGAGAGAGAGAGAGAGAGAGAGAGAGAGAGAGAGAGAGAGAGAGAGAGAGAGAGAGAGAGAGAGAGCGAGAGACTCTACTCAACGACTTTTCCCCCTTGCGCAGCCGAGCGTACCGCGCGCTAAAACGAAGATGCGAAGCCTCGCGCCGCCGTGCCTCGCTCTTGCTCGTCTCTCCTCCGTATAGCAACGCGTCCTAGGGGCTGAAAACACCTGTGCATTGTCGTAGCGAGTAACGATATGGGGCCTTCACCGAAATCCGGATACAACTCGTTTCTTTTCTTTCTCTCTTTCTCTCTTTCTTTCTTTCTTTCTTTCTCTCTTCCCAACGCTACGAGTAGATACATATATTATTCGTCGATAGTACGAAATACGTTTCTATTAATTTGTCCAAGAATATATCTACGTACGTATACTAATGACAAGTGTAAATTCGAATTTCTCGCGTTTTACGCTATAAAGGACTCGGGGAAAGTTGGCAAGACCCACGTAGATAATGGTTTTAGAATAAAAAATAACTCCTCCCTCGATGGCGAGGAGCAATAACGACGTCCGTTTCTCGATAAAAGTTGGTCATCTTGCCGTGCGAAAATCTTCGATACGCACACTCGGTCCGCGATGCATTATTCAGTAACCGAGTACCTGAGCAACGCCTAACACGCTCCCTAGGATCGCTTATGTACGTACATACGTAATAACCCGTCAATCCGATCGTTCTTTCCTTGTAAACTCGCGTACGCAAATGACTTTGTACGTAACTACTCGTACAGAAACATTTAATATGACTGGTGTGTGTGTGTGTGTGTGTGTTTGCGCGCGAGCCTCTCTCTCTCTCTCTCTCTCTCTCTCTCTCTCTCTTTGCGTATGCGCACGAGATGCAACGTCGCGCGAGTGAGAGTTTTGTTTCTTTAGATCGGTATTGGTATGGCGCACGAACGACGTCGACACAGCGCGAAGATGCGTGCGTGCGCGCTCGTGTATGAAAAAGCGAAGCAGCTGCACCAACGGTCGTATACGCCCGCACACGCTCCGCCAAAGAAGGACGATTAAAACGACCGACGCGCGGCGAGAGCTTCAAGAGGAAGAGTAGGAGGAAGTCGAAGAAGAGTAAGCGACGCGCGAGGACCGGTTTTCTTCTCCGATGTACGGGGCTTGTAGAAAATATTGTATTTCTTCGAATCGTCAACGATGGCATCGTTACGTTTTAGTCACCGGTCGATGGTTCAAGATCGACGACGATTTTCAGATCGTAGCGACTCGTGGATATCGAGCGAGAATACGTTGTTTCATTAATATTGGCATGCGCGATAATACTTACCACTATTTTATACAATCTTAACAAATTTTTCTTATATTTTTTTTTTTTGTTATTTGTACTTTATTCCTAACCTCTTTTCTTCGTCGTAACGAAAAAGGTGTTGTTGTAGGATTTAACGCAGCCTCGTTGTAACAAAGAAACGAAGCGAATTAACGATGAGCTGTTAAGTATCGTATAAACCAGAGGGATTCGGCCTGTGAAATTCCAGGACGGGGGAGACAGTTGTCCAATTCAAAACGGACTTTAAGTCTGTCGAGTTAAACCACTTATAACGTCGCCGGCAGCCGGTTAGAGTCAGTGTCGTTGGCCGAACACCTGGTTCAAAGCCTGCGGGAGGAGGATCTGGTAAGCGTGTATGGTGGCCGTTCATCCCTTCTAGGCTGATCAAATGAAGCACTACGACGATTCATGAAGGAGACCGACCGTGAAACACTGTTGCGCTCTCCCGCTCTCCCACTCTCTCCACTCGTGAAACTTTAGACAATCGGTCCTTCTCGGTACGCGTTTTGTCAACTCCTCTTTTAACGGCCGATTTAACGAACCCACCGAGCAAGGAAAAAAAAACACACCTAATCTTTGCCATCTTCTCGAGTCGAAATGAGATTATCTATGAGCGATGTCCAAGCGCAAAAGGTAAATTATATGTACGATGCACGTGCGAAAGGATCTCTCTCTCTCTCTTTCTTCCTTTCTTTTCCCTTTTCTTTTTTATTTATGTTTTTTTTTTTGTTTTTTTCTTTTTTTTCTGCTTTCACCCAAACGCGACTCCGACGTTTCCTCTTATCACTTATTCCAGATATAAATGTTAAATGTATGCAGCAAGTAGTACGACTCAAAGACAATGCCTACGGGTATGAATTTAACTTACGGCTAACGTAACTTTTAAACTTGTATCTTCCGATCGAAGATCGAAATGTATCAGTGTCAGGACAGTCAAACTCCAATGGGTTTCGAGTTTGTAACGAGGGCAAGCTGCGCATTAATAACGCGTAGATCAAATAAAGAGCGTCTCGGGGAGAAAGCGCATGCATGCCTCGTTAAAATTGGAGGTGGCCGGAAGAGAGAAAGACGTCCGTTCTTTGCCTCCCGAGATACCTTTGTTCTTACCCCTGCTGCCTGTCTCGGCTGAAGTCGATTTCGAAATCGATACGTCGACTTACGAAGCGTCCGTCCGTCCGTCCGTCCGTCCGTCCGTCCGTTTCTCCTCGCGAATTCGATTACGTTTTTATTTGTTAAACTCGACGATACTTCGTTTGGAAGAGGAGCATCGTAAAAATCCTATACGTTTTTCTTACGCGATCGCGCAAATATTTTATCCAACGATTAATCAATACGTTAAATATCATTTAATAGTAACAAATGTCACATCACTTTGATACGTTCGTCTAATTCGTAAGTGGCAACGCTACGTATCAATGTACCTACCCTCGTTTAACGAGTTAGACGCAAACTACCAAGTCGACCCGATCGAGAGATACCTTATCGCGGGACGAACGAGGAGAGATAATCGATGGGATCGTCGACGGGCCCTATGATTCCATCCGTGCGAAATCGAATCGAATCGAAGAGGAAAGAGATAAACTCTCGGCACGGGCGGCGTTTTAATGGAGATACGACGTGGAATATTCGGTAGGCATGGTCGTCGTACGTATATACGTGTATGCGTTTATGTATGTACACATTTCTACGCATACTGGCACGTTCTTCTACCACGTTAGGACGTATGTACGTACATTTCGCGAGCGCGCAATGGACGCGCACGACGAAAAAGCTGCTCGCGCGAGTCCACTTGTCACGAATAAATGAGATCGTCTTTCGAATTTTCTTATAGGTAACCTCGCGCGATATTCGCGCGTCGCCTCTCTTAAACGTTTCCGTATCTTTTTTATCTTGCTTTATTATGACGAGTTAATGCGAGAGGAAAGTTGAGACCATCCGGTCGTTTTAAGTTTCGTCGCTCGACGCGCGCTCTCCTTTTCTTTCATTTTCTTTCACCTCTTTTCTCTCTTCTTTTCTTCTTTTCTTCTTTTCTTCCATTTCTTCCTTCCCGATTCTCTCCGACCTTTTTTCGTCCCGATAACGTAAGTACGCGGGTACCTAAGTGCTACTTACTCAAAAATTATCGCTCGGTCGAATTAAGATTTAACCTTAATTATATATTAGATAAACGTTAAGCGGTCGATGTATTATCAAATTGTTCGTAATCTTCTTTTATACCGATATACATACATATGTATTAGATGGTCGAAGTGAAAAGGACGATGATGAGAAAGCGAGCGACGAAGATGAAAGCGAAACTTTGCAAACCAACTACCCTATCTAATATGAAATTCTAATCTCGTAGCTACAACTTCCTCTCTTCTCTTTCTCGAAGTCAAAGCAGTTTAGTTTCACTTCGAAAGGATAGTCCCAAGAGGATCTTTTTTTTATACGCGTAGGTACGATGCGACAGACTGCGATCGAACGAGTTCTTGGCGCAGTTGGTCGATGGTTAAAACGTCTTGCTTTTTATTTCGTCTTTATTAAAAATTCAACCAATCGTAAATCAAATTAACACTTTCCCTGCACTTTTAGATAAACTCTGAGCGAGCATCGTTTGATTATCGCAAATTTACGATCGATCGTGAAACTGACAGCGATGATAGAAAATGATCTTTGATTGATAATAATAATAACGAATAGATTGATTAGTAGTAAAAGTTTGTATAAACGCTTGTACGATAAGATATTATCGGTTCTTACAAAATGTAATAAAAATAAAATCAAATAGAATGGGTAGATGAGGTCGAAATAGTCACGTTGTAATTATCAACTTTCGATATGTCTATATATAAGTTGTGCCGACAATTACAGATCGTTCTCCTTTCGTTAATCTCAAACGAGACCATGATGGAGAAATCCTGAAAGGGCGAATCCCGTAAGGAGGGATTCGAAAGGCACGCGACGGACACGCGCCACGTGCTGCGAGGGAGCACCCAAGGTGGGCTCTTTTTACCTCTCTCTCTCTCCCTCTCTCTCTCTCTCTCTCTCTCTCTCTCTCTCTCTCTCTCTCTCTCTCTGAGCGTGTGTGTATCTATCTGTTTCTATCCATCTATCTCTTTCTCTCCTTTTCCTGCTTTGCGCGTTTGCGCTCGTACGTCGTGGTATTCGAAACACAAGGATAGCTACGATCGGAGAACGGTCGGATGGTGTCATCTGGCAAGCAGAAAGGCCTGCAAAGCCGAAAACACATGGATGCTTCGGTTTCCTCCTAGTAGGATAGTTCGCTCTCTCTCTCTCTCTCTCTCTCCTTTTTTTAGGGCGTTACCGTATGCCCCCTGTATAACGGTCGAATGTTTTTAGTGGACGTATGTCGAACGATGACATTCAAAATTCATAGTGTTTTATGCATTACCAAGTTTCTAGGATGTTCGTACGATATTGGTACAATAGCAATTTTTGATTTACTCGATAATCGATAAAAATTGTCGATAGCACTACTGCCGTTGTAAGTTCCTCCAGTTTTCGAAATAATAATCCTTCATTCGTATTACCTACATTATTTCTTTGAGAATGTTTTTATGTGTATAATTACAAATCGATGATTATGATTCAGTTGTAAGATCTTTAAAGAAGGTTGCTCTTTAATACTCGTACGTATATACTTACGTAGATAGACGTTTGGTTGAATTCTATAGGTACATGGACCATATAAAGATCTCGATCATCGATTCGAGTGAAAATCTTTTCAAGCTTGCCGATGGAACCGGCTTAACCGGGAACGGATTCGGGCAGTTCCGTGCTTTTCTTGCTCCACTTGAGAGAAAGTTTTTGTACGCACGCGTAAAGAAGAGCGGGTTCTCTTGGCGTGCCAGCACTTCTCCGAGGCGGCTATCAGCCGGAGGCAAAGCCTCGAAAGAGTTAATGCGAGTACATCCCCGCGAGTAGTCGCATCGATTCCACCAAGTAAGAACGTGAACTACTTTTGCGTGATTCTGTTTTTGGTATCAACGAGAATCCTGCTATATTTCTCTCTCTCTCTCTCTCTCTCTCTCTCTCTCTCCCAAGTACTCGTCCCACCTGTTGTTCCGTTTTACGAGAGTTTTGATTTATTTCTCTTTTTCCTTTTTCATCGTTAATTTTCTTTTATTCTCTTTTTTCCATCTCGTTAAATTTATTTTCTTTTACATTTAGGGATAAATAGTTGGACGAATGGTATAATTTGAATAAAATAGAATGGAATAGAATCGAAAAAAAAGTTTTATTTAAACCGAAGATGACACATACCAGTAGGCTCGATTTAATCCCTTTCGTTTAAGACGTCTACGTTCGAACACCATTAAGAGCGTCGGTGATGTATTCTAATCTTTATCCCACGATAAAACACGTGTTTCCGTTTGAAAACACCGTGAATGTATATATTTGTGAGAGGATTAGGCGAATAACATTGCCGTGGAAATGGGAGTTTTAATTGTTAGAAAGTATTGAAAAGATGCGGTACATAAATAATAAGTAGGTAAGTAGATAATCCTGAAAAGTATGACGATCGATCGATGATCTACATACGTCAAAAATCCTTCCACTACTACCTACCTGTCTTCTTATGAGTTCGCATGCGATGCCACTCGGATTCTTATTCTTAAAGGCAGAGTCTTGCGCTTAAGTATGGAGTACGGATAAAATTATGAAAATTGAGGATCACGCGGGAAATTCTACCGGATAGTCTCAGCGCGTGGCGTAACATGTATGCGTGTGGCTCGAGAAAAAAGGTGGAAGGATTGGGCCTTTCGAAGGATCAGATCGAGCGAGAGGATTGTACCGATCCAGAATCCAGCTATCAATTGCCATTAGTAATCATTATACGAGCCCGATCGAAAAGGCGGAACCATGCATCACGTTCGTCTACTTAAAGTGATTTCACCTCTGATTAAGTCCGTTCTGGTCCTTCCAATTCCACTGGCGGCTCATTGATGCTCTCTCTCACACACACACACACACACACACACTAATGGCATCGGACTCCATTTCTCCGTTTCCTCTTAAGGAGGTCCTCGTGCGAACGGCGTAATCTTTCGAGAGAGTAATCGGATGGTTTCGATGAGATCGATGCATATTTTTTAATTTGTTATGCATACGAAACAGGTATATAGGATTACGTTTTTAAGTAGCTCCCATGAAATAAGGACATTCGCAATCTTTTGGTTTGTTAAATTCATTCGAGGATTTTATTTTAATGCGAATTATTGATTATTAGGTACACGTAAAGAAAGGTTTTCTAGCAAATCGATTTACTTAATGTTCTTCTCAAAAGTGAATCGAAGCAACATTACAAAAATTTTTTCGATTACACGAAATTGGAAGTCAACTTCTTTCGTCGTTGCCGAGATCGTCCTCGAGATCTTCTCGTTGGGGGCTTTCCCTCGAAGAACTCGACGAGTCGTAGTAAAAAGCTTCCTCGTTGAATTCCTCATTGAGTAAGGAGAGAGAGAGAGAGAGAGAGAGAGAGAGAGAGAGAGAGAGAGAGAGAGAGATGGAGGAAGAAAGAGATAGATCGATAGATAGAGAGAGAGAGAGAGAGAGAGAGAGAGAGAGAGAGAGAGAGAGAGAGAGAGAGCAGCCGGCTGCGAAGAAGTATGCGTCGTGCGACCTTGCACCTGACGATCTATCCACCACTGAGCTTCTTTTCCAAGCGTCGAGTAGACGTATCCGTGCAAGTCCCGAGAACGAGAACGTTAATGAAGCGCTACCTTTCCCTGATTCGATCCATAATGAGAGGTTTTTCTTTTTCGAATCGTTGCCGATAGATTGTGATCTACTCGAAGGAAGCATGCTCGAGCTTTTACATTTTCGAAACGATAGCAAAGACTTATGATACCTTACTTTGACTCGTTTTAATAGATTTTGCAATAAGACAAATCAATGATGGCTTTACGATTTTATATTGAAAAATCATGTGTTGTCTGATAACATTGAATAAGTAGCGATACCAAGAGTGAAATTACATTCTCCTTTCCTTTCGCTATTCGAAGGGACCGAAGGGAGTAATTGACAAAGAAAAGAAAGAAGCGTATTCGACGAGTGAATGGGGAAAAATATAAAAAAGGAAGTAACGCTTTCGTCTCTCACTCTACCTTTCAAGAACTTGGAGTAGTGCGTGAATGAAGTCGTAAAAGTCCCCCTCGGTTAGACCCATGAATGAAGTCGCAAAATATTTCAAGCCTAATCGAGGGAGAAGACTTCTTAAATGGCCAAAGACTTGGGTATACCAACGTTTAATCGATCGAAATACGAGCACGAAGGAAAGACAAGAATGACCTACGTATATTATCGAGCTATCGACGGATTAATTTCCTATCAAATAAAATACCCATTCCCCAAAATTAAATTCAATAATCTTGCATGTTCCTTTCTAATCTCATCGTGAAAGATTTTTGATTGGAAAAACCCTATGACGTTTGTGTGTGTGTGTAGGTGTGTGTAGGTGTAAAAGAAAGAAAGAAAGAAAACGAGAAAGAAACGTATAGAAACGCGAAGCAATAATTAACGTCAGGAGAATACCGCAGTCATCGAAGATAATAGAAATAGATCGAAAAACGAAGCGAAGAGGTTAAAGATCACTAAGCCGGTGTATCGACGCGATGGCCAGGTAGTAATACGAGAGCGAAGCAGGTAGGTACAGGTATTTAATAAAGGAATGCAGAAGGACTACTATTGACGGAAGTATCAGCTGTTGGTCGGGCTCCTTTTCGAAGGAGAGAGTACAAGACGGGAAAGCCCTCTTAAATCTCTGCTACCGCGCGCCGAGTGCATAAAAGACGAATTGGACGATGATGGACGATGATAAACGATCGGGAAAGATCAGGAAAGATCTTAATATAATGCGTACCTCAATGTACTGCCACGCTCCTTCGTGTATGCAGCGTTTGAATTTACGATCAGGATCGATGCATTAATGTTTTTTCTTATTTTATTTATTTTTCCTTTTTTTTTTTTGTTTTTTTTGTTTTTTTTTGTTTTATGTATCGTCCAATCGAATGAAACGATACAATTAATTCGTTCATGTGAAATAGTTGACAGTGGGTATCAGCGTAATGATTTAGGTGAAGAAAAAGATGACGGTCGACGATATCACGTATTTTTCGACATTTTCTCTTCGGCTTTTTGAAATACGTATTACGAAGGTCCCGGCAGAGTACGATCGATGATGTCCTCGAGGAGACAACGATACGCGCTTGTACGATAATCATTCGCAAAGTAGTCACAGGCGGAATACGTAAACGAGCTGTGGCTCTCATTCGAATGCGTCGGGAATGAGCACGCTTCTCTCAATCGGTACACGCCATGCAACGGCATCGATTTCCATACGCTATCCGTGCATATATATAACCGAGAGAGCCCATCGCGTAATGCCCAGGTGATTCCCGTGGAATTATTAACCGCAGATGCAAGTGCAACGAATTATTGCGCCCCAATTTTTCAACCATTAAAGAAACCGAACTGAAACTTTCTTCCTGCCTTATCCCTCTACGAGTATATAAAGTATAAACGTAAAGGGGACAGGAAATTTTTCAACGACGCAGTCCGAAATAACACCGAGAACTCGACATCGTACGTTAAATAAATAAGACGACGTTGAAATTTATTCGAAATATTCAAGTTTCATTGGGCGTCCGAAGCTTTATCCAATATCGTGCCACGTGGCTCGAATTTGGCATAGCTCGTTATATCGACGGGAAACTATACCGATACTCGTTAGTACCGACGCCGTTAATTTCTTTTACGAAGAATTTCCTTTTTTCTTTGATTAACAATTTAAAATCCCTTCCTTCCCTCCCACCCACCCCCTTCTCTCTCTCTCTCTCTCTCTCTCTCTCTCTCTCTCTCTCTCTCTCTCTCTCTCTCTCTCGTTCTGCGATGATTTAGGATAATCATATCGAAAGATATGCGGACGTAATTCTCAAATGCACAATGTTCGAGACTTTGTGTCGAAAGACAAATTGATGCAAAACACTCGCGGAAAGAGCATGTGTTATGCAAATGTGCGTGCAAATATCACACGTGGCACGACGCATGCGGATGTATCGAGGGTGAATGCGCGCGCGCGCATTCGCTAATGTGTCCTCGCGAAATTATTTTTCCGTAGAAACGAAGTGTGTCCCGAGACGAGAGTCACGTGCCTACTGTCGATATTGCAAAATATTGCATTCTCCTTTCTCTTCTGCTTCTCCGACTAACGATATTTTACTGGAAATTTCTTTTCTTTGTTTTTCTAATCGTATAGTAAATATACGTCATCAACGTTCACTTTCTATCTATTCGAGTTACATTGTACTCGAGTTGAGAATTAATGCTGACGCGAAATCTTTGTTTTCTTATTACTCTTGTTTGACTTTTTTTAGAAATATATAAATTGTTTAAATTGCTACCACAAATTTGTAATGGGTATATGCGATAGTACGATATTCTTTTTTTCTTTATTAAACTATAAATGGTTACATATTATTAATGTCTATAATTAAATTATAATCGTCAATCGTAGCAAGAAGCTGAAGAAAACCGATCAACGTGTTAAATTCCGGAGTATTCAAAATATGTTTCATCAACTTGAATTTGTTCTCACCTTCGCAGGTAAAGCGAGCTATAAAAAAAAAAAAAACAAATTGCTTTTCTTCCTCGCTATTTTTTCGTTCTTACGTTGTATTTTTACCATCTATTTTTGAAACTAATATTTGAGAAGTGTGAGAGAGAGAAAGAGAGAGAGAGAGAGAGAGAGAGAGAGAGAACGTCCAAGTTCACAACAGACAGCTTCGTACTAATTTGATGGAGAGCAATTGGGATTTAATGAAGGAGCCGCGCGAATCCTTTTGATAAATTACTTGAGCGGCAAGGCTCGGAGAAAAAAGTATGAGGAAGAAGAAGGAGAAACGGAAGAGCGTAAAAAGAGTTTCTTCGTTCGCATTTGTTAAGCCGCAGTGATTGGCCCTGTGACAGGACAGGTGCGTGCTGCGAGATACAAAGGGCTGCAATATTTCCTGAGATGCCATTTCTTTTTTCACGCTTGTACAGGTATCTTTTTCATTTTCCTCACGATATATCCGTGCATACCGGTGAATTTTTTAATCGACTAATCCGATAAAAAATAAAGAGTCAAATTAATCGAATCAACAGCTCCTTCAACGCGTTTCTAGCGTGCCAAGTATCGATCCTGCGGTAGAAACGATTCTATATGATTTTATTTTTCTTTCACTTTGACATCATTATCCGCCTGTAGTGCGTAGAAAAAAAGCTTGAGCCATGTAATTAATACACACAACGCGTCGGTAACCGAATCGACAGGCGCCCCCCAAGTCAGCCGCGTTATTCTCAAGTATTTTTATGGCTGCCATAGTTCCAAGACACATAGTGTAACTGCACATCTAACGAACAGTTGCGCGCTCAAAAGTTGCACTTAATCCTTCTCTCAGGTAGCTCCTCCGTACGCGTGCTCGCAACTCAATACCAAGACGTTTTGTTTTCTCTCTCGTCGATCGAACTGCAATTTGCTGTTTCGTTACCCTCACGGAAGTTGTCGCAGTCACTTCGTTGGCTCGATCCCTCCGAGTTCGAGTTACAAAATTCGATCCTCCGCTAATCGATTTTTGTTGCTTCCTCGTATTCGATAATTATCTTATGGCCAATTGGCAATGAGTTATAAAATTGATATTTTACATACGATCAATGAGCGAAAGTTTTCTCGCTTGATTATTACGTTTAATAAAAAAAAAAATTAATAATAACCATTCATTAAACGACGCGGTATGTTCGTAAATACACCATGCGATGCTCGTTACTGATTTATAACATTTTATAAAAGAAACGCGATTTAATTGGCGACACCAAAACGAACAAAATGGAAGAAAGTTGGGACGGTCAACGTAAGGAAAGCTCCGCGGCGCACTGCGCGAAGTTTCTTCGTTCATTCAGGGATAAATGATTATTACGTTACTTTTAAATGCGCATTAACGATGAAATATTGAAAGCCAAAACCGCAACTCGTTCGCAAACGTTTTTGCGATAATTCGATAACGAATCTTTAAAGAACGGCACGCTGCTGATTAAGGTTGACGACCACATCAATCGCGAGCCACATTCAAAATTAGGTTAATACAGCGATCTGCATAATAAGGCGCTCTAAAAAAGAACCGGAGAAGTTTACTGGTGACCGTAAGTATTATCTTTTCATTTGGGGTCACAAAATTTCATGCGATCGTTCGTTCGTTATTCGAAACCTAAAAATTATTTTTTGTAATATCTCGTATAAAATATCGCTATTATTTAAACGATTTTTCATTGCATTAATCGTATAGGAAAAAATAATAAAGTTGTTCAACTTATTGACAGATAATAAATAATATCTTAAATAATTCATCTTATTTAATATAATGACTCGATGAAAATAGCGAAACATATTGCACACGATTTTTAAAGGAAACTAAATATGTTCGGATATATATATATATATATATATATATATATATATATATATATATAGAGAGAGAGAGAGAGAGAGAGAGAGAGAGAGAGAGAAAGAGGATTTTCATTTATAAGAAAACGGTACTCAAAACGACAGATGTTCCACCATTTAAAAATAATGCGGATACATCACAAGGATCACTAATTAACAGTTTTTATCGCATCTTTAGAGAATATTTACACGGGGCCGACGAAAATTAATACCGAATTTCGAATGGAATTGTAGGTTCCCGCGTTCCGACAAAAACGTGTTTGCATGCTACGAAGAAGAAGACTCGAAACAGGAAACGGGCGTACATTACCGGATGGCGCATTAACTTTTTAACCAAGACAACGGGCGTATTAGCATTTGATTAATAGGTATATGAATTTCTATTATCGTAGCTAAGAAAAAAGAACGCGAAGAAAAGTGGATAATAATACTTTTTCGCGCCTACGACAGATTAACATCACCCTGTTTAGCGCATTAGATGAGAATGGAATAGGATTACTTGAGATTAGTATAAGAAAGACTTTTCGTCGTTGTCTGTAGTAAGCTTGTCATATCTTGTTGTATGTGTCATCCTAAGAGAAAAGGAAAACTGTAAAATTAAGAGGTATAACGGAATAAAATAAATAATTCACCAAAAAAGTTACTTTTACTTGGTAAAAAGATAATAGTTATATATATATATATATATATATATATATATATATATATAATAATTGTGAAAGTCATTATTACAACTTATAGTCATTAAGCAAGCAAAGGAAGCAATTTTTATGATTTAAAAATTGTAAGAATACCACAGATACTTTTCTACCAAGTTATACTCATCAATGGAAACTCAAGGTTAATATATATTAGAAGGGAAGGAGTTTCCCCTCAAAGTGAAAAATGTTTGGTGCCAGATCGGTATAGGTTTATCCATTGTCGTACTGTCTCCCGTCTAGACTATTTCTAATTTAGAATCGGCTACTATTCTATTATTATTCTAGTGCCAACTCCCTGCCATTGATACGGCATTGTGTTTGAGAAATGTGTCTTTCCCGAAAAACGACTTGAAAATGACTGGATAAGAATTAAAAGGGAGAAAGAGAGAAAAAACGAAAAAGGATGTCCATTTCTCGAATCCATGGAATAAAAACCGTAAACTCTCTCTCTCTCTCTCTCTCTCTCTCTCTCTCTCTCTCAATTCAAATATTTTATCGCATTTCGAATGGGAATTTTAGTAAAGACAGCGTACTGCCATTGGTTTGAGGATTCGTCGCGGAGTGCGATCGCTTATACCTGCCTAGCACAAAGACGACCTGATGCGCAAACAAACCGTTTAACGAAGCTAACTGACACTCTTCGATACGAGCTAATCTAAATAACTTTTGAGTTACGGATTATTACGAATTAGAAGAACGAAATAGTATTCTATAGAAGATTGTGTAAAGGATCGCGATCGTTTACATGAGATATTTAAAAGGTAATTTTGAAAAATCTTTAAATAATTTATAGGCCTGTATTTTTTCTCGACTCAACTACTCTTCTCGATTAATCATAGGTGAAATAGGTTAAATGACGACCTCGATGATTATTGCGAACGATCGTAAGTAGTTAAGTATTAACGTAGGGTAGATTTGTCTGAAAAGCAAAGGAAATGTTTTTCTCCTAATAGTCACACAGAAATAGTTATTATCATTGATGGGGCTACATCGTCGTAAATGTTGGTAAATTAAAAATTATAATGCTCTATTGATGGATCAATTAAATATACTTTATGGATGTAGTTGCAGTATACTTACGTACGAAGATAAGTGGCACCCGACTCGAGGGTACATTAATCGCAGCATCCTATACTTATGTAGAGGCACTTACTCGCTACCTACTGCGGGTTATCTGTCCCAATGAAAACGCACAAGAATCCAATCGATCGTGAACGGTCGTAATGTAATTTGCCGAAAGATGAGATCGATTTCGTGTCCTTTTACATTGAATAATAAACGGTCAAGTAAACGAATACTTTTGGTAAGAGATTGATAAATCTCGTGCGCGCATGCAAGGGCTCTGTCTTCGCTCACTTTCATATCGTACGAGGATAGACTCTCGCGAAGAAAGCCCAGGGAGTTCTTCTCGAAAGTCTCTTGTCATTGATTTATTAAGCTCCGAGACAAGACTCTCTTTCAACGATACGATCAACGACTAACGTGCACACCATCGAGCGAGCATTTTGAATGATCTCAAGTCGGGAATGAGATTGATATCTTATAGATATTATTTGTCTTCGTTATAGAATATTATCTAGGTAAATCTAAAGAGATGCGGACGAGCCAATTTCATTATGTAATCGTTATCATGTATTCGAAACCTTTATTAGGTAGGTAAATTATAATACGTATTGGTATATAACAAAGTATACAGAGGGAAATCTAACAGGGCATTCTAGTAGGACAATGGATCGTGCATATGTATTTTGCTCGCGTCTATTTTTATATTCTGCTAAACGATAGAGTAACGTAACCAAGCGAAGAATAGGTACCTATGTATGTATATTGAAAAATCGGATCGTCCGCATCCGTATTATGTAGTCATTTTTGTCACGCCTCGTTCACGCTTCGTTTGCATTCTTTCTCATTGTCAGGCAAAAATCGAAACTCGTAGAATAGATTGTTAAACGCGACCCATACCCCGAACAGAGTCTCCTACCTATTCCTAAAAGATTAAGGCAAAAGCCATGATTCGAAGATGCGCACATACCTGTTGGAATATCTTTCGAATGCAAATGAGGATTCTCGTGTGGAAGAGGGTTTCTGTCACAAAATAAATTAGAACGAAATTCCACGAAACTCCTTCGAGAGTCTCAACGACGAGACGTCGAAAGGATGATCGATCGTCGGTATGTCATTACGGACCACTCTCGCAAAAATACACACCATTATCGGGAACATTTTTCATTTACTTTGGGTGATTAGTAGAATCGGTCTTATTATCGCTTGGATTTGTTTGATCAAGTCCAAGCGTAACGTTCGGTAGCGCGTTTCAACGATGTGCCTTCGAGCGAAATATATAACGACCGCTTGGCATATCGAGGCGAGTATAAGCGTGTCCATTTACATTTAGTCGTCATTCACGGCCAAATGAAATCGCTTTGCCTCTCTTTAAGCCAATCCACAAGAGCGTTCGTACCCGTACGTCGCCCTGTCCATCTTGGTTAAATTTATGGCGAACGCGGGCTTGTAGAACCCAACGACGCCGGACATTGATCGATGAACGAAAGAAGAGAACGAAAGAGATTAAACGGGATAGACGCGTATACGTTTACGGTGGAAAGCGCGAGCTTTTATATCTTTTATCGAAGGATCCGCGCCCTCGGCGCGTTCGTCGTTCGGTAAGGAAATCGAAACTGAAAGATCGCTCGAGAAAATCGAAAGATATCACTTTTTAACGATTTATGACAACAATTTTTGGATTCAAAGAGAAAGTGCTTTTCTCAATATTTATATTCAGTTTGATTTTCCGAATAAGAGAAGAAAAACTTGTCGAAAATCGCGTGGGCGTGCTTCGTGTAACGGCAAATCTTTTTTTTATTTTCTCCTCTTCCCCCCCCCCCTCTCTCTTTCTTCGGTACAGCGAAAAGAGAGAAGAAAGGACAACCGTTGCACTCCCGGCAAAATCCGTTTATCTCGGTGGGCACGCGACGTGTTCCCGTTAGTGACGATCGCTTCGGTAATTGGTGGCCTCGAAAATTCTCTAGAAAGTGAAAATCGAGGTAAAAGCGGTATCCGGAAGGTGGCCGTCCGTTTACAAAGTGGCTCTCTTGGTGTACAAAGTCGTCGAGCACGCGCGGCCGATGATCAACTTCCGCGATGATTATGTACGAGAGAATTACGGAAAGAGAAGATAAAGATGAGAGGAGACCACCGAACCCACATCTTCGGAAAAGATGTGACTCGAATCAAAATGAACGCGCCGAGTGATCCATACGCGTGCACCGAAAGATAACTAACGTAAGGGAGATATTATAAGAATGATCTCTTTCAGAAGTACCTCCTTATCTTCCTTTCCCTCCTCCCCCAACTCCTGTATCGTCGTACGTTATCGTTTAAAAATAAATAATTGAGCATGTTTTTCGGTATGTAGATCGAAAGAGAAAAGGTTAAAAGACTAATCGTCTTATTCGATCGGAAATCGATGGGGGGAGTACGTTCCTTCGGTTATGCTTTTGCTCGAGTGGCCCGGAAACGGCAAGGAGATCAATTTTTCTCTCTTAATCTTCGACGGGCATCGGTCGATCGCGCGGAGAAAATCGGTCAGGTTCGGCGCGTGCTCGTCGAGGAGGGACGAGACATACGCGTGCCCATCGCGAGTTCTTCCACTTGTCGGTAATCGGCGCGTGCCCTCGCCGTATACTTAAATAAGGATGGTGTACGCTCACTCGCTAAGAGAAGAGAAAGGAAAGGAGAAAGAGTGGTAGCGAGTGGTAGCGAGAGAGAGAGAGAGAGAGAGAGAGAGAGAGAGAGAGAGAAAGGAAAAGACGTAAGTAGGCGCGCACTTTTCGGGGCTATCGCGGCAGCTGTCGCAGACAAGCAGTCTTTCCTTATTAATTAAAGCGATGCACACTCGTTGGGTAGGATCTTACCTTGCTCGTTGGTTAGCAAGCTCGGTCGAGCAATTGAGGCTTTTGCCAGGGGTCTCCTTTGGCCGCATTATATCGCGAGGAAAATTATCTCTTGGCGGTCTTACCTTCTCGACGCATCTAATTACGATGAGAAATCTCGTGCGAGCGAGCGAGGCTGCATGCTTCCGCGTAAATGAACGCTTCTTGACAGAAAGTGTAAACGCTCGTGCGAGAGTACGAGTTAATCGGCAGACGATACCGTACCGACAATGCGCCTACTCTTGCGCTTTAACGATGTGGATTAAGTGCATCAAGGTCGGCGTCATTGAATTTACCGTACGTTAATTTGGCTGTATAACGGTGGGCCTTACGTATACACGCACGCACACAAACCGTACGTGTAATCTCATTTTCTCTTTGCTCTCGGATGAAAATAATACATATCGCCAAGAATGCGACCTACTCGTATTCGAGTCTCTCTCTCTCTCTCTCTCTCTCTCTCTCTCTCTCTCTCTCTCTCTCTCTCATTAGCTAGTTATCTACGACGAGACGAGGTCGAGATAGATGCGCGATACGTCGAAGGTAAAGATAAGCATTGCAAAGACGAAGGAAGAGCTAAAAGAGGAAGAGGAAGAAGAGACCGAAAGAAATATGCAGCTGTGTAGGTATACGCATGCACGTCAAACGCGTATACTCGTCGTATGCGTACAAAGCGGAGAATCAGAAAACCGGACTGCAAGCGGATAAATATTACTCGTCGGTGCTCTTCTCAACGCGTAAAGCTGTTATTACGTGCAAGCTGCGGATTCCAGAGGCCTTCGATTCGGTTCACCGAGAAAGTGTCCACCGCCTGTATATACGATACGATATGTACTCGATCGTTTGCGCACGTTCCTCTTTCACGGCCTCGACGAGAACGTCGTAATTATCATTGCACCTGTGAAAATCGTTATGCCGTTACGCAGTCCTCGAGAGACAGGCGGAAAAGTATTCCGAGACTACGTCGATCCTTCTCGATGATCCTACCGACCGATTCTACCCTCGAGATAATACTCATCGAGACTCGATCGCACTTACGTAAAGTATGTACATATATGCGTGCGCGTGCTCCTGCTTGTCTCGTGCTTACACACGCGCACGCACCAGACAGAAAAGAGTCCATCTCCGACGATTCGCATCTCCGTGTGCGTTGCGCCTTTCCAAAAGGCACAGGTGCATCCATCCGTGATAGACGATGAAAAGTATTTTATGGACTCGAACTCAAGCTCGATTCATCGTTGACACGCCCGCCTAATCATTTCCCTTCGATACTTTTCTTCTATCGTTCGTACGATGCTAAGTATATTCTTTTTATTTTTTTTTTTTTTATACAATTTTCATTTCTACTCTCACTCTCTCCTTTTCTTTTCTTTTCTTTTTTTTTTTTTTTTTTTTTTTTAAATACTGCATACACTATTTTCGTACTGTATTTCGTTCCAAGTTAGACCGATAACGATTTTACCGTCCCATCTTTTTGTACGATTTTAGGAAATATGTATGGTGTTACGTTCGTTAGACGATATTAAAATAATTTTTCCCATTTTACTCGGTCGCTTTAATCCAACTAATAATAACAATTAAATAACAGTAAATCAGGCCGTTTATTTTAGCGCGCGCTTTTGTGCGTGTGAAAGGAGACGCGTCATCGAATATGCACCGTCATTTTACTTACGAATAATTTGTAATTTGACATTGCGATATTTGAAAGTTTTTCAAGTACGTCCTAGTCGACGCTCCATCGTCACGTGAACTTCCGATTAAAGTGATATTTTTTATGATTTATTAATTACAAGTCCTCCTTTAGCTTCGCATAAAAATGACAATAACGCAAATCGAAATGTCTCCGACGACATTTGGTATGTCGGGTATGGAGGTCGTTCCTGTCGAGGGAAGATACGTAATCGTTTTTTATTTCTGTTCGATGGACATGCATTTTCGAACTTCTATCTCGATCTCTCCAGGTGCACTCTTCCATCGTGATCGAAATTCTCCTGCCGCTTGATCGCGCTTTAAAAACATAATCGCGAGTTACGTGTTCCCCTTTGGTATATTTCACCCTACTTCGCGCTTACTAAGCACGATCCTACTTTCTACTTCTTTTACCAACACATCTCTGACAACTCTTATCGTGTAATTTATTAAAAAGAAAGTGATCTCTATGGTGCTTTGCATTCGACATTTTTATTATTACGAACGGTGATTCAATCATTCGATCAATCACGAATCGAGGCTTATTTTTCATATAAAATGTTACTTTTTCTCGGTAATTCGGCATGTAGGATTTAAATTTTTTTTTGTATTTTTCAACATACTCACAAATTAAACTCGCGTGATACGTGATACCATTTTTTAATATATTAAGAGAAATGGAAAACGTTATGTAATACAAATTCTGCACACAATAAAGCGTATAAACTCATAATAAAATCCAACAAAGCACATCAAGTGGCACGATTAGACAATAGATACTTTGTAAGAATTAATGTTTAATTCTTTAATAATTGAAATTTAATTAAAATCTCCTAAGATAAACTTACTTGTATGCACTGTATCCAAAGAGCTGTACGCGTTCGAAGAGCAGCGGAAGATAATCCTTGGATAATAGTTTCTGTCTAATGTGTTGCAGTCGACTAATTAGATGTGAATGCAATGAATAAGTACAAAACAACGTTCTGTTAAAGAATATTACTAATATGGAGTAAAATTATAATAATTTATGTATATAAATGTGCGTATATGCATGTGTCTATATGTATATATAAAGTGGAAATATCATCTAGATATTCAACATATAAATGGGATATATATATATTGAAGATTTATGTGATAGGAGTGATGTTTAATGAGACGGATGTGAAATTAGGATTAACAAGTCACAAATGATTAAATTAACCTTATGAAAAGTTTTATATAATATAAATGAGAAGCTAGATGGACCGGAATTAACGAAGCGAGAACACGTCTGGTAAGTTGCTTGTGCGAACGAGAACTGCGTAAACTGCGTTAGTAACAACTTACAGGAAGGTTGTATCAAGGTTCTCGTCCTTTGATTGTGTACATCTGCTTTTGCTGTTATGGACTTGTTTCCTAAATTCTCGGAATGGTATATATATATATATATGTACAAACACATACATCGCGATTGCTTTTTTTGTAATTGTCGGAGACTGGAAATTTGTAAACATTATTTTAGGGGGAACTTTCAAGCTATTATTTATATTTTGATACTATCCAACCCCCCCCCTCCCCCCCCCCCCCCCCCCTCTCTCTCTATCTATCTATCTATCTATCTCTCTATGAAGAGCATCGCCGGACTTATTTGAAAACAACAGATAGACCTGCATGTGCCAGCAGGACAATTACGTTTCAAATATTATTTCCAACGTAATATGTAGTTTTCCTAGTTTGTACATTACTATGAAAAGCTGAAAAGTATTAGACCGATATTTTTGTGGTAAAAGATTGATCGTCAAAAAACACGAAAAAATTAAATATCATATTTTCCATAATTTTATAATTATTTAAAAGATGTATAATGAATGCGGGATACAATGAATCAATATTTATAAAATAATACATTCGCATTGATATCACGTTGCTCGTAACACACGTAAAACATGAAATAATATTAACTTAATATTAAATCCATTTTAATTTTCATCTCGGAGTCGTTGGCCATAAACTAATTGACCGTATAAGCTTTCTCCGCTCCGCTACATTTAATCTTCTTATAGGTGCGACCATTTTATAATTATTTAAACGATATTAGATTCCGTATAAAATATATTTCATTCGATCTGCGTCGATCGTTTAATGAAAAGAAAAAGGACAACATGCGAGGTACCACGTAAGTTTTCCTTCGTACTCCGAGGAGTGAACGTGAATATACGTTCTCTTCGTACCGATACGTTTAATCATTTTATAATCGTTGAAACGATGAGTTAATAATTAGACCATATTACATTCCGTAAAGCGTCGCATAGCCTTGAGATGTGTTGTTCTTTACACGTACTCGTTGCACTCTTTCAGCGTATGTCGACCGTTTAATGTCAACAAAAAGGATCATTGGAAGATCAATTCGCATTACCGCGTCAGTTCCCTCTCGTATTAACTCGATGCACATACAATCGATATAAAACAAATTGAAGTCAATCTTTCGAGAAGCATAAATCGCGTACTCGGGATCGTATAATTAATAAATAAAATAATGTAACTAATATTTATACGGTGACACCTCCACTTAACGTTGAGACCTGAATTTTCGTTAAGCTCATGTCATCACAAGAATTAGAGTAGTGTTTTTAAAATGGAGTTGCAATCAGCTCGTGGGTCCTTGGACGCAGGAACCTCTACGTGGTAAGACCAGGGTCGGTAGTATTCCCGGTACATAGAATTTTAACGTTGACGTAGACGCAACTCAGACCACAACTCAGAGGCAACAAGGAGAGTTAAAGAGCACTCATTAACGTGCTTCTCTCGAAATTTTGGTGATAATTACAGGCAACTTAATTTTTCATTTACGTAACATTCCTCATTATCTATTTGTGTTTAGCCGATTCATCGATGTGGTACTAATTTTATTTTCTATTTGTAACAAAATCGAGATCGGTATTGTTATTATTTGACGCAACTCGAAAGCAACTCTGTCGTAACACGGAGATACGTGCAACACTTGTTAAAATACTTTCAAAATCCATTCGTAATAACACCATTTTGCATAACTGTAAATAGAATAAAAAGGAAAATCTTGGATATATTCATTATTTGTAATAATTGGGATTATTCGTTCTATATGTTTATGCAAAGACAACTTACCGTTAACAATGCGAAAGCTACTAGGAAGAGGAAAACATCGAGGATGTGGAATACAAGGTACAATAAAAAAGTAGCTGTACATAGAGTGGAAAACCATTGTGTTACAAAAGCATGTGTTTCAAAGGTCAGGAAGTAGATGCCTTTAGAGAGAATATTATTCATAAATTATAATCATAGGAAATAGAATATTGTCACGGTCTTTACTATAAGAATGATTCGACTAACCTCTATTACACAATTCAATGGATAAAATCTCGTGGGAAGATTATCTAATCTGTCTTATATATATCTCGTAACCTATAATCGTAGATTAATTTTGGCAGAACGCAAAAGGCTCGATCTTCCGGCATCTAAAAAGGATGGATTTTGTCAATTAATGTTAATGAATAAAAAGCATTATAATCAATGAGGAATATAATAATAATATGGATTGAGGCATAAAGCATTTAAGATGCTTTTATTAATTAGTTACATGTAACAATAAACTAGCAAAAAAAATAAAGTAAAACCTTGACAATAACCAACTTTTTTGTAGCATACCATAGACGCTTCATTTATTTCGTCCAAAGACTCCTAACCTAATCCAAGGGTTTCTTTGAATATCATGCTCTATAAAATTTCCGTGGATGCTCCTAGATATAACACTGCCAGCCACATTTCCTGTTAATATATTTCATATGCGTTAATTCAACAATATTGCGTTTTCCTATATATCTGTAAAATGGCAATACAAAAAGAAAAAAAGAAAGCAATGATAAAAGTAATGCAACGTATAAACCTTAACGATCAGCTTTCTATACTCTTCCATCATTTCCTGGGAATTGTTGGAATTATTAAAACATTGTCATTCTTTATAATCTTTTGCAATCACCCCTTCCGCTTAACATTGGCTTCATCTTCAACCGCGTATGGATACATATATATGCGATTATTAATATACTAATAAATAAATATATATATATATAAAATAAAATGTAAACATGCATACCATATTCTTTTGCAATTTTTAAGTTTTGTTTTCTAACAAACCATCGAATATGCTTAGTCGTAGAATAAAAAGAAATACAACCTAACCTCCTTTCATCTAACCCAAAATCATCTGGTTTTATAACATTTTTCTTTTTTGTATTATTTCTACAATAACTAACGTTATAAAATTTGTTGGGTCCTACTTTCTTAACTTTTTGTTGTCCAAGAGACGTTACTTTATAATCTGTACCCTTCATCTCGAAATCTTTTGTCAATACTTTACTGACCGGTAGCGGTTCGAAAATCTTATTCCCTTCTTACCGGCCACTCAGCCGCAGATATTCTCAACCACCTGCTCGGTTTCGGCTTAGAATGTCGTGCGGGAATATATGCCTTTTTCTTATGCTCCGTTAAAATTGTAAGCAACGAGTATCTGACTATAGAGTAAGAAATGCTTGCTACTTGTCACCCTACCTAACCGAATATAAAGGAATAATAAATAATAGAGTCGATTAATCGACTGCCGGTCTGTAAGAGCTGGAAACAAAAAGTCGATTAATCGACTGCCGGTCGGTAAGCGCAGGGGAACAAATAGTCGATTAATCGATTGCCGGTCGGTAAAGTGTTAATACCTGTAATAATTCTATACAATTATATAAATATAATATATTATACAAATAAATAAATATATATATATATATAAATGTTTCATTTACAAACACATACGATGCACAGGCATATAAATAATTATAAGTATATAAATAAAATCTTTCGGATGATATACTACTAATCGAACAGCATCTATTAATAGTTTCTTTTTTTTTTTTTTTAGGGAGGAATTCCTTTCTGTAAGGTTTGCAATACCTCGTGTTGGCTTGGAAACGCACCGTCAGTTATCTGAAATGCCGGAAATGTGCCGGGTTTTCGCGATATAAAATTCGATTCAGGAAAACTTGAGTGGTTTGAGAAAGAATAGAATAACAACGCGTTATTGTATAGCGCATCATGGCTCCGCCAATGAGAAGGCTGCAGAAGTACAAGAATCCTTCGAGCAATCCTATTGGAACGTTTCTTAGAACAAAAAAGTATACGAAGACCACGCCGCTCAACCGTCATTTGTCAGTCGATCGATAGTCCCCGAGCCGATGATACGTTAAGAGAACTTTTCATTTGTTCTTTATTCTCTTTGTTCACTCGTTAGACATTTTGTCTACACTTCGGTTACCATCCTCTCTGCTTCTTCGTTGGATTCCTCCAGTGAAAAGTATCGAATTGTGCAAGAAGTTGTGATTTAGAAAAACTTGAGAGGTTTAAGAAAGAATAGAATTTGAATAATTTATAGGAAAAACATTGAAAAACCTGTGTGACTTGAACAAAGGAGAAATCATTCGTGAATAAAGTGTGACATTAAAGTGTGACATTGAAGAGGAATCTTGTTGAAACCAGGAGGGTTATTCCGAAGAGGAGTCCGCGTAAGGAAGGTAGGATAATGCATCTCCTGTCAATACGGCACTTTGTTGATGCCAACGAAACGCCCACCACAACGTGTTATCGTATAGCGCATCATGGTTCCGCCAATGAGAAGGCTGCAGAAGTTCGAGAATCTTTCGAGCAATCCTATTGGTACGTTTCTTAGAACAAAGAAGTATACGAAGACCACGCCGCTCAACCGTCATTTGTCAGTCGATCGGTAGTCCCCGAGCCGATGATACGTTAAGAGAGCTTTTCATTCGTTCTTCACTCTCTTTGTTCACTCGTTAGACCTTTTGTGTATACATCGGTAACCATTCTCTCTGCTTCTTCGTTGGATTCCCCCTGTGAAAAGTATTGAACTGCGACAGAAGTTGTGATTTAGAAAAACTTGAAGGGGTTTAAGAAAGAATAGAACTTGAATAATTTATAGGAAAAACGTTCAAAAACCTGTGGGACTTGAACAAAGGAGAAATCATTCGTGAATAAAGTGTGACATTAAAGTGTGACATTGAAGAGGAATCTTGTTGAAACCAGGAGGGTTATTCCGAAGAGGAGTCCGTCTAAGGAAGGTAGGAAGTTGCATCACACGTCTTTGTTGGTGCCAACAAAGCGCTCGACCACAACGTGTTATTATATAACGCATCATGGCTCGGCCAATGGGAAGGCTGAAGACCACGCCGCTCAACCGTCATTTGTCATTCGATCGGTAGTCCCCGAGCCGATGATACGTTAAGAGAGCTTTTCCTTTGTTCTTCACTCTCTTTGTTCACTCGTCAGACATTTTGTCTACACATCGGGTGGCCCATCCTCTCCGCTTCTTCGTTGGATTCCTCCAGTGAAAAAATTACAAAAACCCCGTATTGGTGAAGCCAAGAATAATGAGTACTTTTTGAGTGGGTCCTAGTGTTTCATGGTAGTGTCTGTGGATGACGAGCATCATTTATGCTTTGTGGGAACAGAGCGGTTTCTCGTTTTAACCGTTTGACTGCTGAGGAGCGCTATCGCCCTTTTCTTATATAAAACAAATTTATCTAAATAAGTGATATTTTTTAATTTTTGTTGTTGCGAAGCAATATAAGCGAGTTTATTGTTTGTGTATTTGTTTTTTCTTTTTTTCTTTATTGTTTTATTGAGCATGTCTGAAAAATTACGTTAGCAGCCAAACGGTTGAGGTACGGGAAAAAGTTTCTAAACCCTGTATTCGTGCGGATCAGGACTGTGAGTCCTTCGTGAGTGAATTCTAGTGTTTGACGGTAGTGCGTCCGTGTTGATGTGAACGCGCTCGTGCTCCGTTGTAGCGGTTGCCCCTTTGGGGGAGGGGGGTGCATCTGTTTTTTGTGGGAGCAGAGCGGTTTCTTGTTTTTAACCGTTTGACTGCTGAGGAGTGCTATCGCGCTTTTCTTATATAAAACAAATTTATCTAAATGAGTGGTATTTCTAAATTTTTGTTGTTGCAAAGCAATACGAGTGAGTTTATAGTTTTTTGTTTATTTCTTTTTTTTGTTTATTGTTTTATTGAGTATGTCTGAAAAGATACGTTAGCAGCCAAACGGTTAAGGTACAGGAAAATGTTTCTATACCCTGTATTCGTGCGGATCAGGACTATGAGTCCTTCGCGAGTGGATTCTAGTGTTTGACGGTAGTGCGTCCGTGTTGATGGGAATGTGCTCGTGCTCGGTGTGGTGGGTGCCCCTCTGTGGAGGTGAGAGAAGATGTGAATCTATTCTTTGTGGGAGCAGAGCGGTTTCTTCCTTGCAACAACTAACGGCGCTATATCGGTGGACCTGCGATGATACCGGTAACGTGGCTGGAGTTAACAACGTGGGTAAGTCCATTTTATTTGTTGCGTTGGCGAAACTGAAATTTTTGCGCGAAAGTGTTTATGGTGCATGCGCTGTGCGAGAAATTTAAACGGGATTTATCCGCGGTTGCGTCCGCGTTTTGTCCGCGATTGCGGCCGTGTTTTGTCCGGGGAGCGTCCGAGTTTTGTCCGCGGTTGGGTTCGTGTTTTGTCCGCGGTTACGGCCGTGTTTTGTCCGGGGTTGCGTCCGTTTTTTGTTTGCGGGTGCGTCCGGGTTTTGTTTGCGGGTGCGTGCAGGTTTTGTTTGGGGGCGCGTGCGGGTTTTTTTGCGGGCGCGGGCGGGTTATGTTTGCGGTCGCGTGCGGATTTTGTTTGCGGGCGCGTGCGGGTTTTGTTTGCGGGCGCGTGCGGGTTTTGTTTGCGAGCGCGTCTGGGTGACTTCCGGGTGATGTCCGGGTTTGATCTTCGCTTTCGTCTGGGTGGGGGTCCGGGTTGCGTCCAGGTATTGTCTGCGGCTGGGTCTGGGTGATGTCTGCGGTTGGGTCTGGGTGAAGTCCGGGTGGGGTCCGGGTTAGATCTTCGCTTGCATCTGGGCGGGGGTTCGGGTTGCGGCCGGGTGATGTCTGCGATTGACTCTGGGTGACTTCCGGATGATGTATGCGGTTGGGTCTGGTTGAAGTCCGGGTGGGGACCGCGTTTGCTCTACGGTTGCGGTTTGGGATGCGGTCCGGGATACGGTCTGGGATGTGGTCTGGGTTGCGCGCTGGGTTTGGAATACGGTTGCGTTCGGGTTGCGCCTTAGTTTGATCTAAGTTTGCGTCTGGGTTTGGTACACGGTTGCGCGTGGGTAGCGTCTGGGTTGCGGCTGGGTTGGACTGCGTTTTTATATACGGTTGCGTGTGGATTGCGTCTAAGTCTAAACTAAGTTTGCGTCTGGGTTGGGCTGCGTTTTTATACGGTTGCGTGTGGACTGCGTCTAAGTCTAAACTAAGTTTGCGTCTGGCTTGCGTCTAAATCTAAACTAAGTTTACGTCTGGGTTGCGTCTGGGTTGCGTCTGGGTTGCGTCTGGGTTGGCCTGCGTTTTTATACGGTTGCGTGTGGACTGCGTCTAAGTCTAAACTAAGTTTGCGTCTGGGTTGCGTCTAAATCTAAACTAAGTTTGCGTCTGGGTTGCGTCTGGGTTGCGTCTGGGTTGCGTCTGGGTTGCGTCTGGGTTGCGTCTGGGTTGCGTCTGGGTTGCGTCTGGGTTGCGTCTGGGTTGCGTCTGGGTTGCGTCTGGGTTGCGTCTGGGTTGCGTCTGGGTTGCGTCTGGGTTGCGTCTGGGTTGCGTCTGGGTTGCGTCTGGGTTGCGTCTGGGTTGCGTCTGGGTTGGGCTGCGTTTTTATACGGTTGCGTGTGGACTGCGTCTAAGTCTAAACTAAGTTTGCGTCTGGGTTGGCCTGCGTTTTTATACGGTTGCGTGTGGACTGCGTCTAAGTCTAAACTAAGTTTGCGTCTGGGTTGGGCTGCGTTTTTATACGGTTGCGTGTGGACTGCGTCTAAGTCTAAACTAAGTTTGCGTCTGGGTTGCGTCTAAATCTAAACTAAGTTTGCGTCTGGGTTGCGTCTAAATCTAAACTAAGTTTGCGTCTGGGTTGCGTCTAAATCTAAACTAAGTTTGCGTCTGGGTTGCGTCTAAATCTAAACTAAGTTTGCGTCTGGGTTGCGTCTAAATCTAAACTAAGTTTGCGTCTGGGTTGCGTCTAAATCTAAACTAAGTTTGCGTCTGGGTTGCGTCTAAATCTAAACTAAGTTTGCGTCTGGGTTGCGTCTAAATCTAAACTATGTTTGCGTCTGGGTTGCGTCTAAATCTAAACTAAGTTTGCGTCTGGGTTGCGTCTAAATCTAAACTAAGTTTGCGTCTGGGTTGCGTCTAAATCTAAACTAAGTTTGCGTCTGGGTTGCGTCTAAATCTAAACTAAGTTTGCGTCTGGGTTGCGTCTGGGTTGCGTCTGGGTTGCGTCTGGGTTGCGTCTGGGTTGCGTCTGGGTTGCGTCTGGGTTGCGTCTGGGTTGCGTCTGGGTTGCGTCTGGGTTGCGTCTGGGTTGCGTCTGGGTTGCGTCTGGGTTGCGTCTGGGTTGGCCTGCGTTTTTATACGGTTGCGTGTAGACTGCGTCTAAGTCTAAACTAATTTTGCGTCTGGGTTGCGTCTAAATCTAAACTAAGTTTGCGTCTGGGTTGGGCTGCGTTTTTATACGGTTGCGTGTGGACTGCGTCTAAGTCTAAACTAAGTTTGCGTCTGGGTTGCGTCTAAATCTAAACTAAGTTTGCGTCTGGGTTGCGTCTAAATCTAAACTAAGTTTGCGTCTGGGTTGGGCTGCGTTTTTATACGGTTGCGTGTGGACTGCGTCTAAGTCTAAACTAAGTTTGCGTCTGGGTTGCGTCTAAATCTAAACTAAGTTTGCGTCTGGGTTGCGTCTAAATCTAAGCTAAGTTTGCGTCTGGGTTGCGTCTGGGTTGCGTCTGGGTTGCGTCTGGGTTGCGTCTGGGTTGCGTCTGGGTTGCGTCTGGGTTGCGTCTGGGTTGGCCTGCGTTTTTATACGGTTGCGTGTGGACTGCGTCTAAGTCTAAACTAAGTTTGCGTCTGGGTTGCGTCTAAATCTAAACTAAGTTTGCGTCTGGGTTGCGTCTAAATCTAAGCTAAGTTTGCGTCTGGGTTGCGTCTGGGTTGCGTCTGGGTTGCGTCTGGGTTGCGTCTGGGTTGCGTCTGGGTTGCGTCTGGGTTGCGTCTGGGTTGCGTCTGGGTTGCGTCTGGGTTGCGTCTGGGTTGGCCTGCGTTTTTATACGGTTGCGTGTGGACTGCGTCTAAGTCTAAACTAAGTTTGCGTCTGGGTTGCGTCTAAATCTAAACTAAGTTTGCGTCTGGGTTGCGTCTAAATCTAAGCTAAGTTTGCGTCTGGGTTGCGTCTGGGTTGCGTCTGGGTTGCGTCTGGGTTGCGTCTGGGTTGCGTCTGGGTTGCGTCTGGGTTGCGTCTGGGTTGCGTCTGGGTTGCGTCTGGGTTGCGTCTGGGTTGCGTCTGGGTTGCGTCTGGGTTGCGTCTGGGTTGCGTCTGGGTTGCGTCTGGGTTGCGTCTGGGTTGCGTCTGGGTTGCGTCTGGGTTGGCCTGCGTTTTTATACGGTTGCGTGTAGACTGCGTCTAAGTCTAAACTAATTTTGCGTCTGGGTTGCGTCTAAATCTAAACTAAGTTTGCGTCTGGGTTGGGCTGCGTTTTTATACGGTTGCGTGTGGACTGCGTCTAAGTCTAAACTAAGTTTGCGTCTGGGTTGCGTCTAAATCTAAACTAAGTTTGCGTCTGGGTTGCGTCTAAATCTAAACTAAGTTTGCGTCTGGGTTGCGTCTGGGTTGCGTCTGGGTTGCGTCTGGGTTGCGTCTGGGTTGCGTCTGGGTTGCGTCTGGGTTGCGTCTGGGTTGCGTCTGGGTTGCGTCTGGGTTGCGTCTGGGTTGCGTCTGGGTTGCGTCTGGGTTGCGTCTGGGATGGCCTGCGTTTTTATACGGTTTCGTGTGGATTGCGTCTAAGTCTAAACTAAGTTTGCGTCTGGGTTGGGCTGCGTTTTTATACGGTTGCGTGTGGACTGCGTCTAAGTCTAAACTAAGTTTGCGTCTGGGTTGCGTCTAAATCTAAACGAAGTTTGCGTCTGGGTTGCGTCTGGGTTGCGTCTGGGTTGCGTCTGGGTTGCGTCTGGGTTGCGTCTGGGTTGCGTCTGGGTTGCGTCTGGGTTGCGTCTGGGTTGCGTCTGGGTTGCGTCTGGGTTGCGTCTGGGTTGCGTCTGGGTTGCGTCTGGGTTGCGTCTGGGTTGCGTCTGGGTTGCGTCTGGGTTGCGTCTGGGTTGCGTCTGGGTTGCGTCTGGGTTGCGTCTGGGTTGCGTCTGGGTTGCGTCTGGGTTGCGTCTGGGTTGCGTCTGGGTTGCGTCTGGGTTGCGTCTGGGTTGCGTCTGGGTTGCGTCTGGGTTGCGTCTGGGTTGCGTCTGGGTTGCGTCTGGGTTGCGTCTGGGTTGCGTCTGGGTTGCGTCTGGGTTGCGTCTGGGTTGCGTCTGGGTTGCGTCTGGGTTGCGTCTGGGTTGCGTCTGGGTTGCGTCTGGGTTGCGTCTGGGTTGCGTCTGGGTTGCGTCTGGGTTGCGTCTGGGTTGCGTCTGGGTTGCGTCTGGGTTGCGTCTGGGTTGCGTCTGGGTTGCGTCTGGGTTGCGTCTGGGTTGCGTCTGGGTTGCGTCTGGGTTGCGTCTGGGTTGCGTCTGGGTTGCGTCTGGGTTGCGTCTGGGTTGCGTCTGGGTTGCGTCTGGGTTGCGTCTGGGTTGCGTCTGGGTTGCGTCTGGGTTGCGTCTGGGTTGCGTCTGGGTTGCGTCTGGGTTGCGTCTGGGTTGCGTCTGGGTTGCGTCTGGGTTGCGTCTGGGTTGCGTCTGGGTTGCGTCTGGGTTGCGTCTGGGTTGCGTCTGGGTTGCGTCTGGGTTGCGTCTGGGTTGCGTCTGGGTTGCGTCTGGGTTGCGTCTGGGTTGCGTCTGGGTTGCGTCTGGGTTGCGTCTGGGTTGCGTCTGGGTTGCGTCTGGGTTGCGTCTGGGTTGCGTCTGGGTTGCGTCTGGGTTGCGTCTGGGTTGCGTCTGGGTTGCGTCTGGGTTGCGTCTGGGTTGCGTCTGGGTTGCGTCTGGGTTGCGTCTGGGTTGCGTCTGGGTTGCGTCTGGGTTGCGTCTGGGTTGCGTCTGGGTTGCGTCTGGGTTGCGTCTGGGTTGCGTCTGGGTTGCGTCTGGGTTGCGTCTGGGTTGCGTCTGGGTTGCGTCTGGGTTGCGTCTGGGTTGCGTCTGGGTTGCGTCTGGGTTGCGTCTGGGTTGCGTCTGGGTTGCGTCTGGGTTGCGTCTGGGTTGCGTCTGGGTTGCGTCTGGGTTGCGTCTGGGTTGCGTCTGGGTTGCGTCTGGGTTGCGTCTGGGTTGCGTCTGGGTTGCGTCTGGGTTGCGTCTGGGTTGCGTCTGGGTTGCGTCTGGGTTGCGTCTGGGTTGCGTCTGGGTTGCGTCTGGGTTGCGTCTGGGTTGCGTCTGGGTTGCGTCTGGGTTGCGTCTGGGTTGCGTCTGGGTTGCGTCTGGGTTGCGTCTGGGTTGCGTCTGGGTTGCGTCTGGGTTGCGTCTGGGTTGCGTCTGGGTTGCGTCTGGGTTGCGTCTGGGTTGCGTCTGGGTTGCGTCTGGGTTGCGTCTGGGTTGCGTCTGGGTTGCGTCTGGGTTGCGTCTGGGTTGCGTCTGGGTTGCGTCTGGGTTGCGTCTGGGTTGCGTCTGGGTTGCGTCAGGGTTGCGTCTGGGTTGCGTCTGGGTTGCGTCTGGGTTGCGTCTGGGTTGCGTCTGGGTTGCGTCTGGGTTGCGTCTGGGTTGCGTCTGGGTTGCGTCTGGGTTGCGTCTGGGTTGCGTCTGGGTTGCGTCTGGGTTGCGTCTGGGTTGCGTCTGGGTTGCGTCTGGGTTGCGTCTGGGTTGCGTCTGGGTTGCGTCTGGGTTGCGTCTGGGTTGCGTCTGGGTTGCGTCTGGGTTGCGTCTGGGTTGCGTCTGGGTTGCA